>JAWZYV010012868.1:0-357212 GCA_038373885.1 Cheiracanthium punctorium
ATTTCGTTTTTTCCCAACAGAGGATTTAATTGTATTTTTACAGAGCCAATTTCACACTTAAGCCGAATAATCATTATATATTTTAGCAGCTTGTATAGCAAGTTTCTTGGGGAAAAGTTCAATTGATTATGCGCAGTAGTTTTTGGTTGGTACAACTTCAAATATGGAAACTGAAAGCGACATTTTCGACATGTTTAATTCTTCTCTATCAGAAAGTTAAAAATACTTTTTAAGAACAACAACAACAAAAAAAAAAATGATCCGATGTGTGTAGAGAAGATGTATTCAGAGAACGCCCGTGCCAAAACTGGTTTTCAAAATTTGGATCCGGCAGTTTTGATGTTGAAGACGCACCACGTTCTGGAAGGCAAATGGAGGATATCGACTCCTTGGGTTCTAGGCTATAAAAATCACGTGACGGTGGAAAACAAACAACCTTTCCTCCATAGGTTTATGTGCTGGACTCTTGGTAATGAGTGCAAAATTACAAAAATAATAATTGTGCCTCTGTATTGCGCTGCCTATTGATGTTTCAATAACTCTCAGGAACCTGTGCATGACAACTAAAAGATATCTTTTCCCAGATTCCCATTAAAAAAACGCTAACACATTAAAACTTATACTGAGACGAGGCTATTTCAGTCACGTGTCGATGGAAAATATACACTTCAGCCAATCAGATTACAAGATTACTTATCAACACAGCCGAAAGGTCACGTGTTGGTGGAAAAATGACGTCGCATGGATATCGTCCATTGGGGCTGATTAGGGAATGCAATCCCGATCCCGCAGGAACGGGATTCTGCGGGATCCCGCACAAATTTTTGCCGGACTAGTCCCGCGGGATTACGATCCGTATCCCTCGGGATTGACACTGAGAAATATTTTTTTTTTAATTACAGTTTCACGCTGCTTTCCCAATCAACAAACCGAAAAGTGTTGCATATTTATGTCTCTCATCTAACAATAAACGAATCAATAATTACAAATTTTAATTTAAAGTTTTATTTTTTAAATCATCTTCCAATGGGAGTCTGAATCGAACATCTAAATCTAAACATTGTAATATAAATTTTTCGTAAAGTTCTCCAAATGAACTGAAATATTTCATACTATTTATATCTTAGCGAACATCACGAATTAATTATAACAAGTTTTTATTTTAGTTTTTAATTTTATTTTTATAATTCCCAATTTTAATTATTTTACTAAAATTAAATCTAGATTAGTAAATGGTTCATTGGATTTCTTTGGAGTTATTTTTTCAGCAAATAAGAAAATAACGCAAGTGTGTTAACATATCTATAAATTGTACATTCCTCACTTTAGCAGCAAACATAAGATATAAATTAGTATATTATTCTGAATATCATGATTATAATTTTCATATTTCTAAGTTATTGTATTAATAATAAGATTAATTATTATTATTAAAGTTAAACTTCATAGTGCTTAAAATCTTACTTTTTTTCACTTTTCTCTGTTGAAATGAAGTCTTAACTAAGTAAAATTTCAATCCCGCGGGATTGCGGAATTAAAGAATCTCAATCCCGAAATCCCGCAGGACGAAAAACAGTGCGGGATTGCATTCCTAAAGCTGATGAAGACACAATAAAAGCCTTAAATGATGAAAACCGTGAATAACCACTTGTGAGATCGCCGAAAGATTAAATTTACCGAATTCGACGCTTCACGATCATTTGAAAAGCGTCAAAGCTCGACATACGGCTTCGTCATGTTCTTAACCCTTTGAGGCGCAACCCTTTCCCAATGCTGAAAAAAGGGCAGCCGTTACCATCGCTCAACTTAACTACCAGCAAGATGGCGGAATTTTTTGACGCAGCTGGCTGTGCCACAGCCAGCTGTCGTAAAAAAAAGGGTCTCTAGATCTGTGGCACGCGATGAACATTTCGATCGTCCGCCCTCTTGCTGGTAGTTAAGTCGAGCGATGGCAACGGCTGCCCTTTTTTCAGCATTGGGCAATCTGATCCAGAATGTTCTCGCGTTCTTCCATTTTTCAGCAGATGTCAGTGCTGTTAGAAAGAATCGCGACCATTTTTTGACGGGAAATGACGTGCTAAAAAGTAAAGGATTCTCGTGGAGCTATGTCACCCGCAACTATTTTTATAGAAATCAAATCTATTCTTGGTGACTGGCAACAGTCAAAACGTCAGAGTTTGGTATGCCCAGAGCGGGAACACTGCGCGTTAAAGGATTGAAAAACGAAATGACTTTCCGAACAACCGCATGTGTTGAAATAACGTTTGTTCCGTGTAATTAAAGGGGTCTGCTGCTAACTCTAGGAATATCGCTTGAAGTTCTAACAAAATATTGGAGATTCGCAATTAGGAAAGTTGTGGAGGCGTTTTAATTTATTCATCTCTTGATAAGCAATCAAAGAACACAGCGCACACAGGCGGATTTTCCAATATTCGTAGTGAAAACTCCTAACTACGAAGTCAGCCATGACAGTCACGTTACTTATTTTTTCGATTCTTATTGGTTTCTTGAATCCAATAACAGCTTTCATAATATTTGATACTAATGTTTTAACGGTCAGCCACTATTGAAAAGTTTGTCATCTCCTAAATAACAACTGATTATTGTTTAAATTTGAAGTTATTAAAAAGAAACGTTCGCATGTTTTATAAGAGTTTGGTATAACTTTTACAATGGATTGTGAACCTGGGGGTAGATATTAGTGTATTTGAAATATATATTGTTATTTTCTTTAGTTCTTTTTCCAAAAACCAAAATAAAACTAATCTAAATAAGTTAAAACAAATAATAAGTTAAAAATTCATCAGAATCAGGTTACGTTATCTCTCTATTCTAAAAAAAAGTAAAGGCCGCTGTCGCCGCCGCTGGCGCTGTCAAAGCTTCTGAACCTATCTCCTCCTAAACCGTAGGGATTTGAGTTTCGACTAAGGTACCCACAGATTCGAAAAATTCCGAGGAACCTGCTAAGCTGATTTAAATTTCGAAAATCGAATTATTTTAGAAGATATTAATAAAAAACTGAAAAAATAAACCGAATGGTTGCCAGATTTGGCATAAAATCATTCATTCCTTTGCAACAAAGCGTTTCCAAGTATCTAGAATCGCGTGAAATTTACAAAGTTAACACAAAAAGCCTAATAACTTCTTCACCGTTTGCACGATCCGCTTGAAAATTTTCATGATCATGTATAAAAATATAGAAAACAATCTGCGCTTCTTTAAAAATCTGAAAATCTACCCGTTCCCTCCTTTTTAAGCGATTTTTTGCTATTTTCAGCACCATTTTATTTCCGAGAGTCAAAAAAGTAAATCATTTGCGTGACAAAATTACCCTTTTCAAGTGAATATGACGTCATACAATTGGGATTCAAATTCGTTTAAAAGAGATTTTCCAGATTACACAGTTTATTATCATTTTTTTTTTTCACAAATAAATCGTTTGCATGGACATGAGAATAGCTGTGTACACAAAACGAAATCTTTCGATTGCGAAAAGATTCCGCGAGTTTCCAGAACAGCATGAAATTTAATTTGGGTATCTCTCTATTCTAAAAAAAAGTAAAGGCCGCTGGCGCTGTCAAAGCTTGTTGGCCTATTTCCTCCTAAACCGTGGGGATTTAAGTTTCAACTAAGGTGCCCACAGATTCGAAAAATTCCGAGGAACCTGATGAGCTAAGTTAAATTTCGAAAATCGAATTATTTTAGAAGATATTAATAAAAAACTGAAAAAATAAACAGAATGGTTGCCAGATTTGGCATAAAATCATTCATTCCTTTGCAACAAAGCGTTTCCAAGTATCTAGAATCGCGTGAAATTTACAAACATGAGTTAGAATTACGCCCATTTTACGCCAAAATAAAAACTATATGAAATAAGTAACTCAAAATGTGTTACACAAAGTTGACAATTTTCAAATAGTAAGTTCGCTTAGACAACAGGAGTTTAGAATTAGCGATTATTCGTTTTTCCAAAACAGGATAACTAATATCTTGAAAATGAAAAATAATTAAAATGCAGATTATTTTAAAGCCGGTTCTCGTCCAGCTGGATTATTTGCTACCAGTAGAAATATTTGGCGTTAACTATGCCATTATAGCAGTTATAGTACACTTTGGATATTTGCTAGCGCGACGAGATGGTATAATTCGTGGTGTTAAGTACGCCAATCTGCAAACGATTATGTAAATGAAAGTATGGATAACGGTTTTCCGGTAACCTTAAATGAACAGTAAATATAGGTTGTGAGTATGTGTAAATCGCCAAATAATGAAAAGTCGCCATTGGTGGCAGGCTATTCTATCTGTTCCGTAGCTTTTATTAACTTTACATGTACGCAAGTCGCCAAATAATGAAAAATCGCCATGGGTGGCAAATTCGCAAGGTGTCCAATAGGTTTTACATTATTAAAAATACAGCTGAAACAGATGTTCTTATTTTATTACGCTTTAGCTCCTAATTAGTATAACCTTTGAATGGCAACATTAAATATCATTGTGTTTCTGAGGAGTACAAATAATTTTTCCAGCGATTATAAGCGGAGTCCGCACTCCAGGTGGAGTATAGCTCAGGACCCGTACAACACGGATTCCCATAACAAAATATCTTCCGTGTTATGAGGGGTAGGGGGTCTACTGTAGTGTGAAGTTTAAATTTTTATGTACCAATGAAGATGCAAGAACTAAGCAATGTGTAGCTTAGCACAGTAACATTCTATCTGATCCAATCTTCGGGTTTTTTCTGTTGAAATTATGTCTTTTTTACGAATAAGCCCGATTAGGGGCCGAATGCCTCATATGAAAAGCGAGCGTAGCGAGTCTGGGGGCCTTGGCCCCTAGTAAAGTATATAATAAAGTTCCTCACCGTAACTTAATGTCTATGTTAATTGTAGTCGCTAATATTTACTACTCAATTTATTAGTAGATAATTAATAACAAAAATTAAAAATAATGAATAAAAAAATTTACTTTTAGGTTCATCTTTCGAGAATGTCGTCAGACTAGGTGTCCAGAAAGGACTCCCTGATTTCAAAATTAAATATCTCGAAAACAAAGATCGATAGAGGAATGCAGTAAACGGTATGTTTATTGTGAAAGCTGTAAGAATTTTATACAGCAGTTTGAAATAATAGTTACAAAAGCTGCTAACAGATGGCGCTGTACGCTGCACAGCTCATTATCAGCATACATCCTAACTAATGTTATAAATGCGAAAGTGAGTTTGTTTGTTTATGACGCTTTCACGCCTAAACCGCTGAATCGATTAGGATGCATTTTGGTTTAGATATAGATGGGACCCTGGAGATGGTTATAGGCTACTTAGAATTTTAGATTTTTAATTACTTTTTTAATTATTAATTAAAAACCGTTTTTACGTTGCCATGCTTGGCGAGTTTCGCCCGTATCAATCAAATCATTCATGTTTTGAGCTAACAAGAATGCTATTGATTCAATAAAGAAGCGCGTGCGTGCATCTGAAAAACATTAAATTCCACGGAAATTATGCCAGTTTTATGCCAAATCTATCTATCAATAATAATAAAAATGAATGTTCTCCAGACAAATATACAGAAAGCAGAGCTTTGAAAATTTGAGCATAGAAGCCCATGATTGTGCACCTGAGGCTCAGAATGTTGAAATTTTAAATACTTTTCTAATTATTAATTAAAAACCGTTTTATCGCCCGCACAAAATGATTTATGCTTTTGAAATAAAGCTGAAATTCTATTTTCAGATAAACATGCATTTGAAAAACATGAAATGGTATGGAAATTATGTTGATTTTACGCCAAATTAAAAAGCATTAGAAAGAAAAGTCCAAATGTGTTTCTTAACTTCACAAATTTCCAAATCCTACCAATAATATAAAAACTCGGCTGTTCGAGCCTCGTCAGGGGGAGATCCCCCTGAATCCCCCTAAGGGAATAATTCCGTAAGCGGGGGCAGGTCGCCAAGCCAGATGTCGCCAAAGCTTTTTCGCGTTGCTAAATACGCCAATCTGCAAGGATTGTGCTTAGACTATATAGAGAACTGTTTTAACGGCAACTTTAATGGGTTAGACGTTGGCAGCAAAAAAGTGGCCAACTAAACATGCCCCCGCTTACGGAATTATTCCCCCCCCTAATTTTTTAGTTTTATTATTGCCATATTAAAACTATATTAATTGACTTGTCATTTTATCGCTCATCTTTCGCGTATTTCGCCTGGTAACCCTATGTTGAAATTTTTATGAGTGTAACCTATTTATAGAAAAATACATGTGGTGCATATTCTACAGCTTACGAAATATTGTAACAATAGATTAAAGCTGTTGTGAACTAATAATATTTGAATATATGTAAAAAATACATGTGGAGCATAATGTTACGAATTTTCGGGGCAACCCGCTGCTCTGGGGCTTAAAATGGTTTAAAATTCGTATTCTACGCTTCAAATAGATAAATTTTGCTTTTTGTTGCATCAAAATCGGCCAATTAGAACGAGATACGGAGGTTTCGCTTTCCCATATGTTTTTCTATGGGCTTCTAGAAATCTCGAGAAATATTAGTCCTAGAGCTTAGATCTCTTCACTTTTGAGGACTTATTTTTGGCGCCAAATTTGGCGATATTTCGCCAAAAGTCGCCAAGCTTGGCGACTTTTTGGTCATTTGGCGCGATTTTCCCAATGGGGCCTGGAAGTTGTTTTTCCTGCATTAAAAACGCATAATAACCTAACATTTCTCTTCTATGACGTAATCAAAATTCACGCTTTATGTAGAACCCTCGAGAAATTGACTTTTCTGGAAACCTCTTGTACCTCCTGCGTCGGCTATTTATAGAAGCGGGCATCGCCCCGAAGTCAGTCAGTGCGAGCTGAACGCTCGATGTGTGAAGAGCTCTCGAGTACGCTTGTTTGTGTGAACTGATAGTGCTATAGAAGCTGTGTTTTAGCTTGCTTTGTGAAGCTGTTTTTAAAGTGCTGTGTGTAAATTCTTCATTGCTGTGTCTTAAGGGATAGTGTACTATATCCCTTGAATATTTCCACGGAATTTTTGCCTGTGAAAGTGACTTATTTTGTGTGAGAAATACAGCATTTGTGAGAGCTTCTGATCCAAGCGGATTGTTAAAAGCACGTTATTGCTAGATTGTGCTTGTGAATTGTGTACAGCTGATTGTACTACGAAGATCTAGAAGCAATAAAGTTTGTGTTCCATCCTGACAAGTGACTTTTTACTTGAACTTTTTACACCAACAGGACTTTAGAACGACGAACCCAAGGAGTAGCAGAGTAATTCCGCAACATTTGGTGTCAGAATCGGGATACTAAAGAAAGACTTTAATTTTCCAGTTTATGGTTTTGACTAGACAAAAAATGGAAGAACAACTTCAAAAGCTCATGAATATGATGCAGGAAATGAAATCCGGACAAGACGAAATGAAATCCGGACAAGATGAGATAAAAAAAGAGATGAAAGCCGGACAAGATGAGATGAAAGCCGGACAAGATGAGATAAAAGCTGTACAAGGCGAAATGAAATCCGGATTGGACGAGTTAAAGACAGCGCACAATGAAGTGAAAACCGGACTGGAGGAGTTAAGAGCCGCACACGACGATGTGAAGACCGGACTGGAAGAATTAAGAGCCGCACACGACGTGATGAAATCCGGACTGGAGCGGAAAATAGAAGCCGGACTGGAAGAAATGAAATCCGGACTGGAGGAAAAAATACAGACAAATCAAGAAAATATGGAGAAGAGAATGTCGATACTAGAAGAAAGCCAAGCAAGAAACTTGATAGAATTACGTGAAGAATTTAATAATAAAATCGGGGACAAATTGGATTGGAAAGAAAATATAGTTTCGAAAATACGGGAAGAATGTGAAGCTAAAATGGAAGAAAAATTGGACTCTCTCGTCAAGCTGGGAAAGTTACCGGAAAACATCAGACTGTCGTCACGCCACCCAGCAGTGAAACTAACGCCTTATGACGGAAAGACTCCCTGGGAGGCTTACAAGACCCAATTTTCAATCGTCGCCAGAGCCAATGGTTGGAGCGAGTCCGAGAAAGCTAATCAACTGGCCGCTTCCCTTAGCGGAGATGCAATTAATGTATTGCAAACTATCGGAGCGACGAAGATAGGAGATTTTGACGCCCTTGCCAGTGCCTTGGAGATGAAATTCGGAGAGAAGTGCCAGAAAGAATATAGTAGAATCCAACTTAAGTCAAGGATGCAGAGATCTGGCGAGACCCTTCAAGAGCTGGCTTCGGACATAGATAGGCTGTGTCATCTAGCCTACATGGACCACCTTGATAATGTCCGAGAGGAAATGGCGGTGCGTCATTTTATTGAAGCCATCCGTGATCCAGAAACCCAAAAGGCACTCATGTTGGAGGATTATCAGGATTTGAAGTCTGCTCTGGTGTTCGCAATGAAGCTAGAGGCAGCCCAGCGGGCCGTGAGAAAAGATCGGCACGCTGTTAGAGCGGTAACGGTCCAAGAGGAAGCTAACAAAGGCACAGAGAGCGTCGAGAACAGATTGAAGAGAATTGAAGATCTCATAGAGCGAAAATTAAGATCCGATAGAACGAGAGATGGCCCAAAGAAAGTAAAATGTTGGAGGTGCAACAGCGAGGGGCATTTACGAAAATACTGTGACGCACAAAAGAACTCTCGTCGTAAAGATCGCAGTTATCAATGCACCAGAGAAGCCCATGAAGGAAGACAGAAAAGAGACGACTTTCAGGAACAGAGGCTGAGGGATATTCAAAAGCCTCGTTTGAAAGTCTTACAGATTTCATCAGTGAATGGTGGCAGTAATGGACTCTTCGTACTGGGATATGTTAATGGTTCCCCATGCCACATGGTGATTGATACTGGAGCGAACGTAACCATCATAAGGACGGATCTGGCCAAGAAATTAAATTTGAAGATTATCTGGACTCCGCCCTCGCTGACCCTCCAGACTGTGACAGGTGACAAGATCGAAGTGGGCGGAAAAGCGCAAGTAGAAATCACGTTTGGAAATGCCAGATACGACCATGTGGTATATGTCGCCAATATTACAGACTCTTTTATTCTCGGACTGGACTTTTTAAAATCACACAAATTTAATTTGGACTTTAAGAATAATGAGCTTCGTTCAGACTCAGAAGAAATAGCTGCGTTCGATATTAGAAATGAAACTGTTTTGCCTGTTCAGCAAATAATAGCCCAGACTGATATCACTCTACCTCCCAGAACTGATTCAATAATTTCTGGAACAGTAAAAGAAAGCAATAAATTCCGTTTTGGATTAATCGAACACCCAAGCAATAGTGATTCCATCAGAGGAGTACTTGTGGGAGCAACACTTGTGGACTTGTCGAGAACAGAAATTCCAGTTAGAGTAGTAAATGTGACGGACAAGTCGAAGGTGATAAAGAAAAATGAAGTGTTGGCGACATGCACTCCTGTTACCTGCATTAATAAGAACATCAGCCAAACGACAGCTAAATCTTCCGAGTGCCTGACGAAGGAATTAATACAAGACGTGGAGTTAACGGCAGAACAGAGAAGCGCTGCGGAGAAAGTAATAGCTGAATTTGAAGACCTCTTCTCCCGTACTTCGGGTGACTTTGGCCGTACGAGCTTAACTCAACATAGGATAGATACAGGCAGCCATTCTCCCATCAAGCAACATCCTAGGCGGCTGCCGTTTGCTAAGCAAGAAGAGGTGAGCAGACTTTTAGAGGAGATGAAGCGTGATGACGTCATCGAGCCATCGACTAGTCCCTGGGCCTCGCCAATTGTTTTGGTCCGAAAGAAGGATGGTTCCACCCGGTTCTGTGTTGACTCCAGACGTCTGAATGACATTACCAAGAAAGACAGCTACCCTCTTCCCAGGATAGACGACACTTTGGACACTTTATCGGGAAACGAATGGTTTTCCACTCTGGATCTGAAAAGTGGTTACTGGCAAGTGGAAATTCATCCCGACGACCGTGAAAAGACTGCGTTCACCACGGGACAAGGATTATGGCAGTTCAAAGTTATGCCTTTTGGACTCTGCAACGCACCTGCTACATTCGAGCGACTAATGGAGACAGTGTTGAGAGGACTTTCCTACGAAGCATGTCTCGTTTATTTGGACGATATCATCATCGTCGGAAGGACTCTCGAAGAGCATCTAGAGAACATCCGAAAGGTGCTGCAGAAATTAAAGGAGGCGAACTTGAAACTGAGTCCATCGAAGTGCAATTTGTTTCGTCGGGAAGTACGTTACCTCGGGCACATAATATCCGCCCACGGAGTCCGAACCGATCCCGAAAAGACGTCCGCAGTCCAGAACTGGAGTCGTCCCGAGAATATCCACGACTTAAGAAGTTTTCTCGGTCTGTGTACTTACTATCGAAAATTCGTGAAGGGCTTTTCTCAAATTGCAAGACCTCTTCACAAATTGACCGAGACTGGACAGAAATTTCTATGGACTGAGGAATGTGAGGACGCATTCAACGAACTGAAGACGGCTTTAACATCTTCGCCGATCTTGTCGTATCCTCACCCTGACAAGCCATTTATCCTGGACACAGACGCAAGTAAGGAGAGTGTCGGAGCAGTTTTGTCCCAGGAGATAGATGGCCAAGAACACGTCATTGCTTACTGGAGCAAATGCCTTTCAAAGGCAGAACGTAACTATTGTGTTACGAGAAAGGAACTCCTTGCTATCATTAAGGCCGTGGAGCACTTCCATCATTACCTGTACGGCCGAAAGTTCCTGCTCCGAACGGACCATGCCTCTTTAACCTGGCTTCTAAATTTCAAGAATCCGGAGGGCCAAATAGCCAGGTGGATACAGCGACTACAAGAATATGACATCGAGATACGTCATCGGAAAGGGTCATCTCATGGAAATGCAGATGCTTTGTCGAGAAGGCCCTGCATAGACAGTTGTCGCTATTGCTCCAGGGCAGAGAAAAATTACCATCTGAAACATCCCGCTGTCCGCCAAGTTACATCATCGGCATCATCTCAAGATCCCTGGAGTGACGAAAATGTTCGGGCGGACCAATTAACAGACAGCGACATCAAACCTATTGTGGAATTTATGGAAAAATCCAGCGCTAAGCCCAGTTGGCAAGAAATATCATCTTACAGTCCGGCAACAAAACAGTACTGGGCTTTATGGGATTCGCTTCGCCTGAGAAATGGAGTCCTGTATCGTAAATGGGAGTCGGACGACGGCAAGATGCTCCGATGGCAGTTGGTACTCCCTCGCTCGAGGATTCCGAAGGTTCTAGAAGAACTTCATAATGGCTTAACTGGGGGCCATTTTGGCGTAATGAAGACCCTGCAGAAAGTTCGCGAGCGCTTTTACTGGGTTAGGGCTCGAGGCGACGTCGAAAAGTGGTGTCAAGCTTGTGACGCCTGTGCCGCCCGCAAAGGCCCGAAGAAACGAAGCCGTGGAAGACTACATCGTTATAATGTAGGAGCGCCTTTTGAGAGGATTGCCCTCGACATCCTGGGACCTCTTCCGCGAACTTCGGATGGCAACAAATACATCCTAGTTGTCATTGACTACTTCTCTAAATGGCCCGAAGCGTTTCCTATTCCCGATCAAGAAGCTACGACCGTAGCAGAGGTACTGGTGCAAGAATGGATTTCCAGATATGGAACCCCTCTGCAACTTCATTCCGACCAAGGAACGAACTTTACCTCTGCAGTCTTTAAAGGACTATGCCAACTTCTCGGAATGGACAAAACCCAGACTACGCCTTTACACCCACAATCCGACGGCATGGTGGAGAGGTTCAATCGTACAATTTTGAACAACCTCTCGCTCCTGGTATCTAGGAATCAAGAGGACTGGGACAAGAAACTCCCCCTGTTCCTGCTGGCCTATAGGAGTGCCGTCCATGAGACTACCGGCTTCACACCTTCCCAGATGCTGTTCGGCAGAGATCTTCGTCTTCCCGCCGATCTAGTGTTCGGCCGCCCTCCAGATGCGCCTTCATCGCCAGAGGAGTACGTGGAAAACCTTCGGGCACGGTTTGAAGATGTGCATCATTTTGCTCGGGAGCGGATCAACCTGAACACGGAAAAGATGAAGACTCGCTACGACACGAAGGCTACGGGACACGAGTTCAACGCAGGTGACAAAGTTTGGCTATGGAATCCTACTCGACGGAAAGGCTTGTCTCCCAAGCTGCAATCGCCGTGGGACGGTCCTTACACAGTCCTAAACCGGCTGAATGACGTCATCGTACGGATTCGTAAGTCACCAAACTCGAAGCCAAGAGTTGTACATTACGATCGGCTAGCCATCTACCGCGGTTGTAATTAGCTCAGACTATGATCACTATGGCGTAATTCCTCTTTTCTTTCACGTCTCATTCCTTTCCTGTCTTTCTCTTCTCTTCCTCTTTCTTCAACTCTCTTTCTCTCACCACTTACGCCATGTTTAGTGTACATATTTGTAATATATTGGATTTTATTAATGTGTATTTGTTATTACATTGATTACTTATTACAGTGTAATTATTTATTATGATGATTATTTATTTATTAATGTGTATTTGCTTATTGTGCTATTGATTACTTGCTTGAATTATGTTCTTAAGATCTTGTTAAGTGTTATACAGTGTAGGTACCTGTGTGACCTCCTAACTAGGGATTGTACTGCCCGGGACGTGCAGTCCTTGGGAAGGGGGCAATGTTACGAATTTTCGGGGCAACCCGCTGCTCTGGGGCTTAAAATTGTTTAAAATTCGTATTCTACGCTTCAAATAGATAAATTTTGCTTTTTGTTGCATCAAAATCGGCCAATTAGAACCGGAGATACGGAGGTTTCGCTTTCCCATATGTTTTTCTATGGGCTTCTAGAAATCTCGAGAAATATTAGTCCTAGAGCTTAGATCTCTTCACTTTTGAGGACTTATTTTTGGCGCCAAATTTGGCGATATTTCGCCAAAAGTCGCCAAGCTTGGCGACTTTTTGGTCATTTGGCGCGATTTTCCCAATGGGGCCTGGAAGTTGTTTTTCCTGCATTAAAAACGCATAATAACCTAACATTTCTCTTCTATGACGTAATCAAAATTCACGCTTTATGTAGAACCCTCGAGAAATTGACTTTTCTGGAAACCTCTTGTACCTCCTGCGTCGGCTATTTATAGAAGCGGGCATCGCCCCGAAGTCAGTCAGTGCGAGCTGAACGCTCGATGTGTGAATAGCTCTCGGTACGTTTTGTGTGAATTGATAGTGCTATAGAAGCTGTGTTTTAGCTTGTTTTGTGAAGCTGTTTTCAAAGTGCTGTGTGTAAATTCTTCATTGCTGTGTCTTAAGGGATTGTGTACTATATCCCTTGAATATTTCTACGGAATTTTTGCCTGTGAAAGTGACTTATTTTGGTGTGAGAAATACAGCATTTGTGAGAGCTTCTGATCCAAGCGGATTGTTAAAAGCACGTTATTGCTAGATTGCGCTTGTGAATTGTGTACAGCTGATTGTACTACGAAGATCTAGAAGCAATAAAGTTTGTGTTCCATCCTGACAAGTGACTTTTTACTTGAACTTTTTACACCAACAGGACTTTAGAACGACGAACCCAAGGAGTAGCAGAGTAATTCCGCAACAATATTTTACAGCTTACGAAATAGTGTAACAATATCGAGACTAAAGATTGCTTTAATCTCGATATTAAAGCTGTTGTGAACTAATAGTATTTAAATACATGTAAAATTATGTCGCTTTTTTATGTCGCTTTATTAAGTCGCATTTTTGGGACACATTTTTCAATAAGGGATTTGAGAGATAAAATGACATAGTCATTAAAAAATGTGTATGTTTGTGTGTTTAGATGTTTTTGACTGAATCACATACAAATTGCTGAATGGATTTGGAAAAATTCGTAATGAAGACAGCTTATGCCCTGGATTAACATACAGGCAACCTTTCAAGCATATAGCATAAATAATTCTTTTACAAAAACATTCAAAATTATTCTAATGTATTGCGCTCTATGGAAATTTTATAGCTACTAAACCGATTCTAAAACTTTTTCGCTAATAGAAAGCTGCACTATTCCTGATTAACGTAGGCTAAAATTCATGCTATAGCATAAATATTTCTTTCACAAGAACAACAAAAACATTTAGCAAATACTGTCGTAACTGTACTCGCCAAATGCCTGAAAAAAAATCTAAATTTAGTAACTCTGCCTACTCTCTTATTTTAAATGAAGTAGACTACCATGCATTATGCTTTATATAAAATAAGTAAAAAGCAAATAATATTTAAATGCAGTTTCTTTTGTCGCAAACATATGTGTTATTCACACATGCTTTATTTCTTTTGGGACCTAACTCTAAAGCCGACGCGGACGAAGTCGCGGGTAGCAGCTAGTAAATGAAATAATCGTATGAAAACATTCTTTGCAAAAAATCACATCACAATGTTTTCAAAATGTTCACCATTGGCACTACAGAGGTGGCGCAAACGAAGAATGAAATTTGCCATCACATTTCGTAGTGTCTCAACAGAAATGGAGTCACATGCCACACAGATCGCCTATTCAAGCTCGTCCAGCGTGGGGGGATGCTTCGGGTAGACAATGTCTTTCAATGTGCCCCACAAAAAATAGTCACAGGGAGTCAAATCCGGCGAATATGGAGGCCAATCCATGCCTGCACCAGTAAATTTTGGATATTCTAAAGCAATGACTCGATTCCCGAAGTATTCATCAAGAAAGCGAAACGCTTGTTCGGTACGATGTGGTCGGGCTCCATCTTGCATAAACCATTCAGTACGTGGTCGATCCTCTAACACTTGCTGTGTTGCGACAAATTGTTCCAAAATTGCAACGTAACGTTCACTAGTGACCGTTTCTTGAATGAAAAAAGGGCCAATAATGCCTCTTCTGCATACTGCAGCCCACACAGTAACTTTAGGAGAATACAGGGGTTTCGCTTTACACCAATATGGATATTCGGAACCCCAAAATCGCCAGTTCCGTTTATTCACGAATCCATTCAGGTGTAAGTGTGCTTCATCTGTAAACCAGATGCAGCCAACATCAAATCCTTCGCTATCAATCATTGTGAGCATCTGATTAGCAAAGTCAACCCTTTGTTGCACAGCTCGTTCGGGTATGTCCTGGTGAGTTTGAATTTTGAATGGAAACATGTGTAGGCTCTTTCTCAGTATTTTATGCGTGCTGGAACGCTTCAAACCAGTCTCAGATGCAATTCTACGGACGGATGACATTGGATTTTGCTGAGTAATTCCAGAAACTGTGGCGACATTTGCAGGCGTAACTGCAGTTTGCTTGCGGCCAACATTCCCCTCTAGATCATCAGTTACGCTGCCTGTTCGTTGAAATTTGGCGAAGAGCGTACGAATGGTTTTCGCATCGGGCCCTTTTGGAACATTAAACCGTGATTGGAAACTGCGCCTTGTTGCCGTAGGACTCTCTTTTAACCTGTGGTACTCTAACACCAGAAAAACGCGTTGTTCAATGGAGTACATGGTTTTAATCTCTTCCTTCGGTACGCTAACCCCCTTTCACGCTTCACTAGTGGAACTGATCGCTCTGGGCTTCGGATCACTATTTATACTAGGCATTACGTATAGAGATTACAGCGCCATCTGTTAGCAACTTTTGTAACTATTATTTCAAACTGCTGTATAAAATTCTTACAGCTTTCACAATAAACATACCGTTTACTGCATCCCTCTATCGATCTTTGTTTTCGAGATATTTAATTTTGAAATCAGGGAGTCCTTTTCTGGACACCCGGTATGTCGTCGACAGTTAATTTATAGAGACTGTAACTCAAAAGATAATGATAAAAATTTGAAAATTTTGTCGGCAAAGTAAAATTTTTTTAGGTAATGAGGATGATTTAACATATGACTGAAAACAATTATTATCGATGTTTTCATCATGTTTTTTTCGATTTCTTTAGCTTTTTAGATGTTTAAATCCCTCTATAGGTTTTGCCCAAAAATTTTAAAAAATCCGCCTGTGTGCAGCGTCGGGATTTAAACTTATATATTCATTCTAAAGTGACTTTGTCAGCTGTAAATTATTCTGACTATTGTAAATATTCAATGCATACTTAAATAATAATTACAAACTGCCTTAATTGAACCGATTTCCAAATATACCTTAATTGAACTCATTTTCAAATACCACATAATGATGGAATTTTGAGACCATGACAATACAAAATACTTAATTTTGGTTTTTGAAACTTTTAAATGCTTTTGAGATTTTGCAAAATTTTTATCTCATACATGAATGTGATAGAAGCAATTTAATTCGGTTGGATGCTAACTGGATTTATTTTTAAGAAAATATGTTTTTAAAAATACTATATTTAATAGGTGTTAATTTCTCTGCAGTTACGCATTCTGCGAAAGATGTAATTTACTTTTACGAACTCTTACTCTGCAAAAGATGTAATTTACTTCTACGAACTATGTAAAGACAGGAAATTGTGCATCACGTGTACCGGAAGGAGTGATGTCGTTTTCACTTCCTTGTGCGGAGTATAAGGAAGTCATGTGATCGCGAAAAATTTTGGGAGCCAGATTTCGACGAAAAAACCGATTTTGACTACCTCTAAATGAACTTTTAAGCTTTTTTCCGATGCAAATCATCGTACGCTAGCATACACGCTCATATAAATTCATGTATAACCCATTTTGATCGACCGCGAGTCTATTTTGATCAGTTTTTCCATGTCGTCTTTACGTACGTATGTATGTAACTCGCATATATCGAAACCTATTGGTCGTAGAATGTTGAAACTTGATATTTAGGCTTTTTGTGACATCTAGTTCTGCACCTCCCTTTTTGTTCCCAATCGATTGGATAGTTTATCTACAAAGCCGCCCAAAGATTTTAAATATATTACGCTCTATGGGCAGAAAATCATTAAAGCATCACAGTCAGAAGTGCACATTTTTGCATTTAACATTATTTATTTTTATATTCATGAGGACGCACTAAATGCCTTCTTTAAAAAAATAAAATTAATTTATTCAAGATGAATGAATAAACAAATTTTTATGGGAGAGAAATAGTAGTATTGTTTATTTAATAGTAATAAAATATTTCAACAATAATTGCAATTGAGGCAAGCGTGGAATGATTTTTGTTTTCCTTACACTAAATAATTACTGGGCGCCATTTAAAACAAATACTCTTTTGTGGCGTGTACAGAGTATGGCTTCCTTAAATTCAGGTTTTCCCAGACTTATTCAGACTAGAATCTCAAGTTTGAAATTTCTGTGAAATACTTAACTTTCGAAAGGTTTCAAAATCGCAAAGATTTCAAAGGATTCATAAGATTGCTGTAGTGTGATTTAAAGCTTTCCTTTTGTGGAGATGGGGTGACATGGGATTGAATAGTGAAGGAGACTTAGAAAAGGATTTCGAATCGAAATACTTCTTGGCAAACTTTAGGGGCATGCACGTTTATGTTTTAGCCACACTGCCTTTTTTAAAAACCCTTTATTCATTCAGCTGTATCATTCGACCAGGCCGTGAATTTCACATTAGATTTTGGAAAAGTATTTTCTACTCAGCAGTTGGACAAACATGCAATGGAAGTTAAAGAAAGCCAAATGGCGTATCTATGGATAATCATGTCCGTGGCATTCAAGAAAATTGCTCTCGTCATATATCTTCTTATAAATAAAAATGAAATTCTGTTTGTTTGTTTGTTTGTGGATTTGAGTTATATACAAATCCACAAAAATGGACATATCAGCCTGAAATTTTGCACAGATATGTAAAATAATATAGAATAAATCATAGTCCACTTTAAAACTTTGAAAGTCCACCCGTTCCCGGAATTTAAGAGATTTTTTATGTTCTCCACGCAAAAAGCTTTCCGTAATTGTAACCCCTGTAGTGAAAAAAGTGTGAAATATGGATCGTGGTTGCCATGTATGGCGATTTTGCCGAATAAGTTGTTTTAAATTCTCAAAGTAAAAATAAAAGAATAATAATGATTTTTTTTTGGTTAGTTTATATTCGTAAGGTTATTTTTTTTTTAATTATAATATCGTGTGCATGGGAAATCGGAGCAGGAATGAAATGTTTTATACGCAAAACAATAAGAATTGAATATTTCCGAGGCTAATAGGTAATTTTTTTTAGTTTGGCGAAAAAATAAAATGGCTCGAATGCCGATTTTGAGAAAGTGAGTTCTAGCGGTTTGCACAGATTTCGGCTTGGCGCAATTTATTGAGAGCTTAAAGAAATAGATTTTTGAAAACAAGTGTAAAGGTTTTATTAGAATACAGCGTTCAATTTTAATGATCCGTGAAGAAATAATGCAGTTGTTAAGGGATTTCAAGCGATCTATCTCCAGAATTCTCGCCAAATGAGTACATTGATTTAAGTTGGGGGAATTCCGCCAAATTTCAGAAAATTGAAATCTTCTCATTTACTACATCGGAGTAACGATGAATAAAACACGTTATAGTTGATAATTTTAAAAATTTCGGCTGTATTAAGGGATTCCACTTTTGAAATAAAGGCTTGCTTTACTTTTTCGCGGTCGAACCATTTCCCATATTGATTGCTGCTAAGTCAATGCTTCGAATGATTCCCTGAAAAAACGCTTGCAAAATGGCGTATGTTGGCACTTTGGCGAGGCTTAGATTTGAAACTGGATTTTATTTGAGACTGGTATATATAATAACACTGGTTATAGATAAAAATGAATGTTGGTATGTGTTTATGAGGTTGAAAAACTCCAGCACAGTTGAGCACCGTTGCACGATGAAAAGACTTAGGTCTTTTATGATGGAGAAGGTTTTTATGCTATCCGTTTTCCTTAACTTGCCACTTGGTGCCGCAGCACAACGTCGAATTCTATTCCATTTAGCCGTTTGCTATGCGAATATCGTCCAACCGATTTCGATTAAATTTGGTACACGCGAATATTAGAACACGGAGAATATTTTTCTATATCCATTTTGCTGTTACTTGCCGCTAAATGGCGCTGCAAAGCATCAACTTCTATACCGTTCGACCGATTCGGCATAAAATTTTTTATACTTACACATTTGAGCACGAAGAATATAGTCTAACTGTGTTCCTTTTGATGTTACTCACCACTAGATGCCACTGCAATGCATTATTATTTTAACTCGTCACTAGATGACGCTGCAGCAGGCCAAATTCTTGGCCATTCAAACGGTCGCTATGAAAATCAGTATACATAGCTATTTGAACAATGATAATATTTTGGCGTTATCCATTTTGCTATAACTCGCCACTTGACGGCACTGTAGCAAATCATCACTTTAATTAACCACTAGATCGCGCTGCAGTGCATTACTTCTTGACTGTGCAACTGATCGCTATGAAAATAGGTATACATACATATTTGAACACAGGGAAGAGTTTGGCGCTATCCATTTTCCTATATAATTTGCCACTAGATGTCGCGTCAACACATGAACTTCACAGGGCTGTCCAGCCGATCGTCCTGAAATTTCGTATTCATCGATATCTGAATGCGAAGAATATTTCCGCCGTATCCGTTTTGGTAATACTCGCCACTAGATTGCGCTACGCCGCATGACCTTCTGCACCGTACAAACGATTGCCTTGAAATTCGGTATGCATAGTTATTGAACACAATATAAAGCGATATCCATTTTGCTATATCTCTTTATTACAATAAATAGTAATCACCACAAATCGTAGTATCAAAAAGTCCATTCATTCCCGTGCGAAGAACGGGTACTTCAGCTAGTATACATATATATTTCGCTACACACGAGCAAACAGCTTATTTAAAAGGCCTTCACTCGTCTCAAATTGAATCTTTGGGAAAAAAAAATGAACACAGTTTAAGTACATTTTTCAAACGGTAAAGGATTATTAAAATTACTGTACAGATTTTGCTCTTTTTGATCTAATTATGTTAGCATTAAAAACATAACTATATTAATATTAAAACGTTTGTTCTATTACTTATCAAATTGCCATTTTCTCTAATAAGTTCAATTATTTTTAGTATTTATGTTCTTTATAGTTGCTTGTTCATAATTTTTAAATTATAACTTTGCTTTAAAATCAGTATTAATACATAAAAGACATTTAGGCATCGCACTCCGTAAATCAGGAAAAGAAAACAGTAAGAAATCTGACGGCAAAGAATAGTATAAGATCGCGCAAATAAAAAAAATATTTCAAATTGAGCCGAAATTTCCCGCTATAGCTACACATTAGGCGAAATTCTCTCTTTCAGTGGAGAAGAATACCATGCCAGGGCCAAGATGATCTATGTCCCAAAGACTGAACCAAATAAGCTATTTTGAAGCCAAATTAACGGCGTGTTAATACGGCTTTTGTGCTTATTAGCCAAATATGTGCACCCGATAAACTGAGAAAGATTCAACGTTCGGGGCAAATATGCTCGTGGTCCATAAATACTTTAAATAGGGAAAAAACACAACTGGCATTTTTTCGAGTGCTTTTTTTAATGGACAGTTATAAAATAGAATAAAATTCATGCATTTTTTTCAATTAAGGTAAATTATCAAAAAGTGCTACATAACAGGAAGAGGTTTTGATATAGATGGCGGGGCCAGCCCCTCTGGTCCCTAATGGCGAGCAGCCGATGATAACGGTTGTTCACAGTTGGATCATATTTTATCTCTACATCCGTCATGTTGGCTGCGATATTGTGACGACGTTGCATTTCATTATGCTCGTCACAAAACAAATGTGACGTAAATGCACGCAAATTGACGTCGAAGTGTAATTGATAATTAACCACAATGCAACGTCACTGTGTGACAAACATGTGACTTTGCAGAGTGACGTCGCTGTATGATTTTTCACTAAATGTTGCCGATGATGTTCAACATGTGACGCCACAAAAACTCTTCCAGGCGGCTATTTGTCCATCTCCACAACCTCTCTTCGATCAGCACATCACAAAGAACAAGCCACAAAGTCACAGTGTGACTAGCATGCATGCATATTCCGACTTTGCTATCCCATATGGGGAGTGAGACTTAGCCTAATGCATCTTCTGTGAATTTTACGCATGCACCTTATGCATGATTTTTTACAATTAACCCTGTACAGCAATCCCTACAATAATGGTCTCTTACTTAGGCTACATGGTAATTGTCTAGTTAGAAATTTCGATATGGCGATTTTATTATATTGATTTCTGTTATGAGAGTTCGTTTTGTGTGCATCCACGTAGTGAGTTTTTTTTCTCAACTACGATTTGGTTTCTTTCTATTCTAAAAAAAGTAACAACCGCTGTCAAAAGCTTGTTCTGCTGTCTTCTCTGAAATCGTGGGGATTTGAGTTTCGACGAAGGTGTCCACGGATTCGGAAAATTCCGCGGGAGCCGATAAGCTGACTTAAATTTCGAAAATCGAATTATTTTTAAGAGATATTAATAAAAAACCGAAAAAAATAAGCATAATGGATGCCAGGTTTGGCAATTTTCGCAGCATAAAATCATTCATGCCTTTGCAATTCCAAGCAATTCCAAGTATGTAGAATCGCGTGAAATTGACAAAAATGAACTAGAATCAACACCAATTTGACGCCTAATTAAAAAGTATGTGAAATAAATAAGTCAAAGTGTGTAACACAAAGTTGACAGTTTTCAAATTACGTTTTCTTAGATAGCAGACGTTTAGAATTATCGATTATTTGTTTTTCCAAAACAGAATAATTAATTGTAACTCATTTAAAAAGCGCCATTTTGGCATCAGGTACGATCTGGAAAAGGCAGTCTCTCCAAGCAAGGTGAATCTAAGCCGCGTGCTCCAAAATGTTAATATCCAATATCTTGAAAATGAAAAATAATGAAAATGCAGATCATAGTATAGTCGGTTAGGTTCAGCTTCGGTATTTGCTACCAGTAGAAATATTTGGCGGCGTTAACTATGCCATTATAGCATTTATAGCATTTATAGTACAATAAATGCTATAATGGCGTAGATATTTGACAGAACGGCGAGATGATATATTTCGTTGTGCTAAATACGCCAATCGGCAAAGGATTATGTATATAGATATATGGATAATGGTTTCCCCGGTAACCTTACATGAGCAGTAATTATCGGTTATGAGCATGTGTAAATCGCCAAATAATGCAAAGTCGCCATTGGTGGCAAGTTATCCTAGCTATTCCTTAGTTTTTATCAAGGAAAACATATGAAGTACTGGTTTCTTAGAACTACACTATAAGAAAAAACCATGCTAAATTACAGCACAGTGTGCTGGTAATCATAACGCCAACACATGTGCTGTAAATTTGAAGCACTTGGAATTTTCAAGCACTGTGTTGTAAATTTACAACACCGTGTTGTAAATAGTTGGCACGATGGCACGGTGGCACAACAGCACATGTGCTGTAAATTTACAGCACCGTGTTGTAAAATTACAGCACATCATTTTCAAGTACCTATGTAAATTCACAACACTGTGTTGTAAAACTACAACACTTCATTTTTCAAGCATCTATGTGAATTTACAACACTGTGTTGTAAAATTAAAGCACCTCATTTTTCGAACACTTATGTAAATTTACAACACCATGCTATAAAATTACAGCGCCTGATTTTTCAAGCACTGTTGTGTATTTTTACAGCACTTGAATTTTCAAGTACTGTAGCGTGTTTTTACAGTTCTTTAATTTTCAAGTACTTTCATGGAATTGTACTGCACTTCTGTGTAAGTTTTAGCCTGATGCAATTTTTCTGTACACATGCATTTATAATTACGTTTCGAGCAAAAATTTATACCTGTCCCTCGATTTGCACGGCACTCAATTTACACGTTTTTAAATGAAAACGTTTTATTTTATTTTTTTGTGTGTGTACATCAGACACATTTAAAATTACTTTTCAAACAAATTTACAGCTATCCCTCTATTTGCTCGGTACTCAATTTACGCGGTTTTCAAATGAAAACTTTTGTTTTTTTAATATTATTTATGGGATCCTACAATTTACAATTACATTTCAATCAAATTTACAGCTATCTGCCATATTCACTTTACTCAATTTACACGGTTTCGCGTTTACACGGTTTTACATATTGTTTTTTTAAATCCTACACATTTACAATTAATTTTCAGACAAATTCACACATATCCCTCGATTTGCATGGTACTCAATTTACACTGTTTTTAAATTAAATCTTATTTTACAGGTTTTTTAAATTTTATTTATTGGATTCTACAATTTACAATTACATATCAATGAAATTTACAGAACTATCCTTCAATATGCACGGTACTCAGTTTTACACGGTTTCACTTTTATAAGGTTTCAAAATGATTTTTTAAATAATTTTTTTTTCCTTATCCTATGGTTTACAATTAATTTTGAAACAAATTTACTCCCATCCCTCGATTTGCACGGTACTCAGTTTACACTGTTTTTAAATGAGAACTTATTTTAGAGTTTTTTTTTTTAATTTTATTTATTGGGTCCTATACAATTTGACATTACATTTCAAACAAATTTACAGCTATCCTTTCATATGCACAGCACTCAATTTACACGGTTTCGTGTTTATACGGATTTTGGAATGAAATTTTTTTCAGTTTTGTTAAATCCTACACATTTACAATTAATTTTTAAACAAATTTACACTTATCTCTCGATTAGCACGGTATTCAATTTACACTTTTTAAAGGAAAACTTATTTTAGAGGGGTTTTATTTTAAATTTTATTTATTGGATACTACAATTTACAATTACATTTCAAACAAATTTATGGCTATTCTTCGGTATGCCCGGTACTCAATTTATACGGTTTCATGTTTACACGGTTTTTAAATAATTTTCTTTTATCCTACACATTTACAATTAATTTTCAAACAAATTTACCCCGATTTGCACAGTACTAAACTTACACTGTTTTTAAATGAAAACTTTTTTCTCTAACTCTGAAGTAGTTAGAAATTTTGCACAACCATTTAAAATATGTAGAAAAATCTTGCTCCTTTAAAAAGCCAGAAAGATCTGCAATAAATATTTTTCTTGTTGAAACTTTTCGAAACAGCACTAATGTCAAATTACAAAATGTGAATTTAACCAAAGCATTGCAAGTGGCAGTGGAAAATTTCCGAATGAGATTTTCATTCTTGAAGCTGAGATCATTTGCTATTAAAATAAATTGCAAACTCACAGTCACCTCTATGTCTAATATGTTAATGTTATAGTGATGCATAGCTGTAGGAGACTGTAACTTTAAAAAAGAACTTTGGTGAGTGTGTAATAGCTTGATAATTAAACATGGCAATATTTTTAACAAAAACGTAAAATTAAAGTCTCGTGAAAAAGCATTAAATAACAAATTAAATTTAAAACATTAGAAATTTTATTGACTTTCCATATACAGTATATAAAGCTACATAAGTTTTTATATTTCATCTTAATATTTTAAATCACATACAACATAACTTATTCAGTCTTCTCTTTGATCAAACTGATGCCTAGATTTTCAGATGCCTAGGATAAAACAAAAAAACGTCATCAGCAAATAAATAAATCCCCAAAAATGTGCCATTCTTTTCTTTTTTGGCTACTATTTCAATATTTCAACTGATTTCATTAACCCATTTGTGCCCAGATATTTTTGCAACTTTCTTCGACTTTTGCTAATACCAGCAATAATAGATAAATTTCTGATGTATACTTCTTGAACAAGGGAGGATTTCTTTTAAAATCATTATGCATAATAATTGAAATGTCAACATCCTACTAGGTCATGTTAAAATATTTTGTGAAATTGAGGTTCAAGACTCGTGAATAAAGGCTAGGGAAAATTAATAACGTTTTTGACTGATAGCGAAAATGCCACCCCAAAAAAGGGACACTAGGCATAAATGGGTTAGCTGAAATTTGTTAATATAAACACTTATCGATATTTTTTTTAAATCTTTATCCAAATAAAATATTTTAAAATGTTAAACTGTGAAAATTTTATCATTATTAAATACAAAATAACAATATATAACGTCATGCAAAAATCAGGTGTTATGCTGGTTTCTTTTTTAAAAGAATGCATAAAATATGTGCTATTTTGAGATTCCTCAACATAAAGGCATTAAACTGCGAAAATACATCTGTAATATTTGGTGGATTTTTGATGTTCCACTGTATATACAAGGTGAGCCAATGGGATGAAATAATTTCTTAAAACTAATAACATTCTAAAAATCATCTTTTGTAAAATTTAGTGATGAAGCAGCGTAATCTACATGTATGAAGATATTGTGTAGGTGCAGAATCGTTTATTTTTGGAAAATAATTTTCAAAAATGTTCTCTATTTTCCCACACACATTCTTGCAGTCTCATTGCAAAGTTGCCTATAAAGTGCACAGCATTTTTAGCATTATTGTGGACACAGCATGCTGTATCCTTTCTTTTAATGCTTGAAAAGTCTTTGGGAGGTTACTTTAAAATATTCTTTGTTTTTAGGTACAGTCACAAATTATATTTATAACACTAAAAGCACAAGACTGCCTTTCCATTAGTTCGCTTTTAAGGTGCACACGCATTGCACCAACCCAGTATTCCATAACTTATTTTCCACTCTCTAGATTGACAACAGTGATGGTCAAAACTGCCTCCCTTTTTCTTTCTTTAGAGTGACTTTTTTAAATTATACAGTTTCATTCACTTACCTTGTATGCATATACATAAATACTATATAAAACTTATTTCCTTCTTTTTTGTTTTCTTTTTCCCTTTTTTTTTTAATCTGATGTCATTTCTGAAACATTTAAAATGGATTGTTCTGACACAGGAATTATTTAAATCAATCAATGTGAATATTATTCTTTACTGAAGAACATTTTTTAAGTTTTAATTATTTCAAATAAAATTTTTAGTTATTGAAGAAGGAAGTATACTAAATATAAAGTATTTTTGTTAATAAATAATACATATAAGCATGTTTTTAAAATTTTACTTCTGAAAGAAAAAACTGTTAGTGTCTTATGAAATTATTACACATTGAACTTATGATTATCTATATATGTTAAATTCTGAGAGTGGTTGGGTGGTTGCATGCGCCCCCCCCAAAAAAAAAACAATTAATTCGAAAACTCCTTTCCTAAAGAAAAAAAATCAACATCAGTACAAAAATATGCAATTAACTCACGTTTGTAAGATGCATAACATTAAACTAGAAATTTTTCTTTTAAAATTAATTCCTTAAAGAAATCTATAATGTAAACTTCATTTCTTTTTTATACATATCTTGTCCCAAATTGACATATTTTATAAACCACAGAAATATCACCGTAATCAAATCCTCTTTTACTAAAACATTTTAATGAATTATATTATGTAAAACAATCAATAAATTATTAAAAACTCATCATTTAAAATAAACGTGCATAGCCATGCATTAATTTTCAGATTCTAAAGGTTTTAAAAAAAGAGAGGGGAAGAAAAGGGGTAGGGGTTAATAGGCTGGCTAACATATTTACAAGCCTCACAGCAAAATTTCATACCTGGTATTGGTACCCAGTTGAGTTCCAGTGGTAATTGGTCCTGCTCCTTACGCAATACTGCTTCCTGACTCTGAATGGTTGCTTTAGGAGGTTGCGAGTTGGTCGTTCTTCTCTTGAACATCCCGACATATTCTAGCCTCTAGAGATGCGGAACCTTTTTACCATTGAAGGCCACATGTAAATTGGGCAGTAATAAAGGAGGCCGTATGAGTCGACGTACCTATGAAATTATAATAGTTTTTGTATAGTTTTAACAATTAATTGCATTACATAGAAATATTATAAAAAAGTCATTATTATTTGGCATAAAAAGTAACAATATGAAAGATTTTTGTATTCCCATACGAGTAATAACTCATTATAACATTAATCATTAATAATTATTTTTTTAATTACAGGTTTATAGATACTGCTGTAATTCTTTATATTTGTATACATTTATTAGCGCAGGGGGATGCAAATAGAATCCAAATATTTAGTGGAACTGACAAAAATTAGGTGACGCCAAACTTTTCTTATATTTTCAAATTTGCGGAAGCAAATGAAATTTACAGTCGCACGCACCAGTTTTTTTGGTTGCATTGTGCAGCTCCTTCTTTGTATACCTGTAGCAGCACACACACACACACACACATATATTCAGATTTTTAAATTTTAAAAGACAACTACATATTTAAATAGCAATTCAAATAAAAATAATAAAGTAGAAGCATTTTTAAATAAATTTATTACATTATATGAAGAAATACAATAGAAAAAAGATTTAATTTTTTAAAAAGCAACATAACAACAACTCCTAAAATAATTTTAAAATAAAATGGAAAATTTAAGTTAGTGGGATTTTTGCAATTGTTTCTAGCTTGAAAGCAATTAGTATTTGAATCAAGCTTCGTAACGCAAAACCTTAATTGATCCTCTAAATGAGCATATGTAATTTGCGTTCTTAAACTAGTTTTAATTTTTATCATGATAGAAAATAATGGCTCGCAGTGGTAAGTAGGGGAAATTGGGGTACAATAAAAAAAATTCACTCGTTTTTTTTTCCTGTTCACAAATTTGCATGTACAATAATAAAATTAATGACAATTTTAACCTACTCTTTTCCCCATCTAAATTAATTTTTATGAGTTTGTAAACAGCATCTTCAGGGTTAAAAAATTTTGAAAAAGTGAAGGTTGACAGTGTTTCATTGTACCCTGTATACTCGGGGTACAATGAAACACTTAATAACACTTCAGAAACACTCGTATAATATGAGCCAAAATTCAAATTTCAGCATATATGTTTTATGCAGCCTCAACTGAAACAGAGTGATTATGCAGCCAGTTCCTGATTATTGTACGAGCACTTTGGGCCCCTACCCTGGGCATTACATGCAGATAGAAGCAAAAATTGAAAAATGCCCTAGACATAAAAATGTTTTAGTCAGGTCCTGCATAGACTTAAACTGCATGAAAAACATCTTAGCATAGTTCAAAAAATGTTTTCATTAAAGAAAATCTGTATTTAATTTAACCCCTTTTCCCATAATTAAGATAAAATTCTGTTTGTATAAAAATATATTTTGGTAATTTAAATAAAAATTGTGAATCCAACACCCCCCCCCCGCCACGAAAAGAAAATACTGTAATAAAAATTTAAGAATGATCCCTGAAATTTAGCATAATTTTTTTAGCATTTTAGAATAAATGCACAAAATGATGAAAATTTTCACATGCTCAAAACTTTTTTGAAGAACAATAAATTACTTGTGATAATCAATAGTTAAAAATAAGAGTAAATAATTTTAAATATAATTCAAAATATGATTTCTGTATGTAGGACATTCAACAATTTCTAAAAAGTACATGGCATTATACAGAAAAATCATCCAAAAAACAGAATCCAGTTATCAATACTTTAAGAGTTTTAAAATAATCTACCTTTTATTATTTCATTCCAAAACTTAATTTACTCCGTGTATATTTTTTAATCGAGTAAATATTTTTATTATTCATTATTAAGTACACCTAATGAAATATCAATTTTAAGTACAGTTAAAGAACTAAGCTTCAAATTATAAAACTTTTAAAAAAAAGCTAAGTTAAGAAATTAAGTTTGATAAAGTTTAAGAATTTTGCTAATATTAAATGTAGTGGTCTTTTTCATGGTTTGATTAATATCCTCTTTTAAATTAAATAGAAATTTTCTACACCTTTAATATAAGGGTTGTAATGCAGGCCCTGATTATTGCACGGGCACTTGGGGCATATGCCCTGGGCACACATGCAGAAATAGGCCAATAAATTTAATTTAGAGATTTATAGAGGCACAAAATTTGGAAAGTGCCCCGGACACAAAATGTTATAAGTCAGGCTCTGTTGTAATGTTAAAATTCAATACTATAAATAGTAAAATCGACCAAGACGGTGCGAGCCCCATGTAAACACGGTGACAGTCGCTGGAGCTTGTCAGTTGCTAAGCCCCAGCTACTGTCGCCAGCCAGTTTGCACGATCTGCAAAGCAAAGAATTTTAACGCATTAAAATTGCACATAAATTCCATTAACAGAAGCACAACAAAACGACAAAATACACCGGTCCATATTAAACCTAAAAAGCGTCTGAAAATTCAGCAACAGGTAATTTAAAATGAACAAACAGTGGACCGTTTTAACCTAAAAACACTACAGTGGATTAAGCAGCCTAGTTGTACAGCTAATGTAAACTGGGTAAACACTGGCCCGTTTTCAATTCTAAAACACATCGGTGGATATAAAGTCAGTATGATTAGAATAGCACGTAATAGCATTAAAAGAAAAGATAAAAATATCAAATATCAATTTAAAATTCACATTAAAAACATTGAACATCGTAAAGATTCATTTAAAAAAGCACTTACCTTTAATTTTTTGTAATTAACTGCCCAGAAATGTCACTAGTGCTCTCCTGTTCCTAATATCCACCGGCTTATCACGTACACCATATTTCTTACAAAAACACACATTTTATTTTCACAGAATAAAATATTTCATTCCCTTCCTTTTATAACACGAAACATTTGCCAATTCCAAACATCTATTTTACCAACAAACGACGATAAAATTGCTTAACGCTTGTCTTCAGATTTAACAGAACATCAAACCATACCACGTGACCAAGATCAAATATACTGGAATCCTAGCTTAGTTCACTGATAATGGCACACGGTATTCTGATTCGCTATGAATGTCACATGATCGCCAGAAGTGCCACCCTGAATTTAAAAAATCAAGCACGGTGTGCTTGAATTTCTTTATACTGCACGTGTTGTAAATTAGATACAGCGCAGTGTGTTGTAAAATTACAGATATTTAATACAGTGTAATTGTTAACTATCATATAAGTAAGTCATCAAATTATGAAAAATCATCATGGGTGGCAAATACGCAAGGGTTCTATAGCTTTTACATAATTAAAAATAGTGTGAAGTTTAAATTTTTATACTGCAAGGAACATGCAAGAGCCAAGCAATGTGCAGCCCGGTTCTATCTGATCCAATCTTTGGGTTTCGTCTATTAGAATAATGCCTTTTTTACGAATAAGCCTTATTAGGGACTGAATACTTCATACGACAAGCGAGTGTAGCGAGTCTAGCGGCCTTGGCACCTAGTCTCTGAAATATTTATAAATATATAAAAAAACCGTTGACTATAGAAAAAATACATGAGTCACAAATTTCAGATAAAATGCTTCTTTCGTCACAATACAATGGCAATCCGCTCTCTTTTAAATTTCGCATCCAACATGATCGCACCCTGCCCCTGCTTGCCATACCTTAAATGCGCCACTGGAAAAGTCTCAAACAGTATGTTAACGATCGCATAAAGTATTGTGTAAATTATTAAAGGAGTCTATAGATTTTTTATAGGGTTGAGACATTCGAACTAATTACTCTGCATCTGATCTTGTTTTACTGATTTTAGAATTTTAGTATTTTGAATGGGAGGTAATGCTATAGCCCTAATAGCACAACTGTCCCCTGTGACTGAAATGCGACCACACAATACTGTCACAATAGAGTTAGAAATAGTCGCCGCGACTTCGCAGCAGAGTCACCACACAGTCTCTATATCCGCCCGCCGTGTATTCACATTGCGACCCTTCAGAGAAGTCGCTTTGGGACAGTTTTGAGACAGCGAAAAAATTAAAGGAAAAAGAGTTACCGAAAACATGCACTAGATGGCAGCACCAAACTTTCACGGAAGGAGCGATCATTACCAGTATCGAACCCTCGACATACTCGTTCATAGGCCAGCACGCTACCTCAGTGTTGTGATCGTCTTGCTCGGATTTGCTTTAAAAGTAAACTGACTGCTGAAAAAGTTAGTTCTGGCATGACTTGTTTTGGAAACTTAAAATTATTTTGGAGTATTTTATAAATGGAGGGAAAATGCCATAATTAATAAATTAATAAATATAAATTAAAAATCTTCAATCTTTTTTTCCCACATAAATTTTTTTCAGGAGATAATGTGCTGTTTTATTTAAGTATTCATCCGAAAAAACTAATTTATTGAAATTTTTTAATCGGTTATGAAATAAATTTGTAATGTGTGACATGTTTACGGGGCTTGATATATATATTAGGGTATGAGGGATAAGATTTATATTTTTGTTATATTTTGCCTAAAAGGGATTTCATATAAAAATAAATAAAATTAATTGGAAAAACATGCATTAGATGAAATAAATAAAGTATTTTTGACTTAGACCCATAGTTTTACCTCAAATTTTTCCTAGCGGAACTTTCAAACATACCAGGGACGTATTTAAAGGAGGGGGGGGGGGAGGGATCCCGGGCCCCATACGAAAACTTAAGCAATTATTAAAAACCAGCAATTTTGAGACATTTGTATTTACTCTAGTAACAATAAGGTTTAAAATACCGGACTGTCCCTCCCCCCATCCGAAATTAAACCTACATACGCTGTCGAAACATATATGCCATGGGGATATGAAAGAAATTGTTAATTTTACTCACAGATACTTAGTTTTCTCCATTGTGATTAGAACTTTCGACTCTAATACTTTTAAGAATAATATTTTTTAAAATTATAAATAATATCGTCTTGTTTAAACGAAATAATTTAAAATTAATAAACTAAACTAAATTCCATTACTTCATAACTGCGAGATTTTATTGAATTACTAGCTTTTGCTTTAGAAATAATATTCATGTAAACATGTGTATGCGCCATAGAAAGCGTTTAAAAACAATGCACCTGGCCTTATTTAATTTTCTTGTTTTCATTATGAGCAAGGTTTTTCACCTAACATGGGCTACCTATTACATCAAGCGTGCTTACGTATAGTTTCTATCACTCGAAATAAATTACTTTGCTCTATTTTCATTATACTTACGATAAAAGTATTATTCTTTTCTGAAAGAATTTTTAACAACGCATCTTGAAAATTGGGTAACAGTATAAACAAACTTGTCAAATGCATCTGTTTGTTTAGTATTTTTTTTCTTAAAGTTTTAAATTAGAATATTTCTCAGAAACTAACTACACAAGAATAAATTAAATAAAAATAAAGATAAGTTCACTAAAGCGTGAAAAGGTGTTGAGTAGAACACCAGATTTTGTAAATAATAAACTAAAAACACACTAGACATTAAAGTAAATTTTCACTTTCAGATATTTCCATCTGGTGATGTTTTTCAATTATAAGTTTGAACAGCCTTGTACTTCAATTCTTTTTTAATCACAAGTGTAAATATTAGTGCATTTCTGAACTTAACGTTATGCTTATTTTGTTTTAATTAATATATTTCTTCACGGATTTCGATTATTTTTCTCCTTTCTAAAATACGTAGAAGCACGAGTAAATGTTTCTGGAAATATTTCAGAAGTGTCATTTATGTAAGCATGTTTAGATTTGTTTCCTTAATCAATGAAGCTCATGCAATGAAATGATGGTTTTATTTACTCGAAATTTTTAGGAACATACCTAATGCTGCGTTTGGAGTTTGAGAAATTGCAACTAACTAACAAATGTTTTTTTTTTTTTTTTTTTTTTTTTCATGTTATCGACTGGAGTAAGGATGATTTATTTTCAAGAGGAACAATTTTAAGCTCAAAATTTATATTTCATAGTGTGGTTTTTATAATTCAAAAAGCCAAGCAATCACAAAGACGGAAGGCTGAATTCTGAAACCTTTTTTATTTCAATATTTTTTTGAAAATTACTCGAAATTTTGCTTTAACATATTAAAACTTCGCGGTTTCCCGAATTAACCCTTTCGGCAAGGAGGAGCTGGCTGCGGTTATGTATTCGTAGTGCGAGGAAGTTTTTCACAGAAGTTGTTGAACTGTACGGAAGCGTAAGCTGTTGAAACGAGTTTAGCGGCATCCATCGAAAAAAAATATATATATATATATATTCTAACACAAAAATTACTGCTTACAAAAACTGGTAAATTATATTCTGGAACACTTGATTAAAATATTCAGTTTTTGATAATTTTGAAAATGATGGTCTTTGTTCAAAGGAAACAATAAGGTAGACCACAATTGATAATGTACGTTTGTGAGTAAGAATGGACATTTTGCACGTGACGTCACTTGGCGGTATTTGATACTCCACGTGCACGATCTTAAGGTGATGATTAGTTTCGGTTTCAGCTCGTTTGGACCTAAGGGATTATTTGACACTTTCTAGTAGAAATATAGCTGTTGCAAAAGAAGCTAGAATATTAGTCATTAACAAATAATAGCTTTTTATAAATGAATTTTATCTTCATTGTGAGATTTTATTTAAAATGTTAATAATAATTAAATACTAAAAATAATTTAAAAGATCGTACTTTAAAAAAGTGTGGGAGGTTTTTAATGAATATTTGTACTATTTTAAACTCAGAAAACTCAAAATCATCTCAATGATGTATTATTTATACGTGTTTTCAATAACGTAATAATTTTAGAACACTAATATTCTTTTTATTAAAGTTTTGAAGCGAAATGCGATATCATCGTCTTCTAAACCATCTATTTAAATATTAAAAAGACAGTAACTCATTCCGAGCGGCTCTAATAATGAGAAACAGTAATTATAAAATGGATACTGAATGCATTTCAATAGGAGCTGGCGGATGTAAATACCGCCAGCAGACGAATTTTAGTCTCGAACTCAGACACCATGCAAAATGTCCATTGTTACAAGTAAATGCTGGATATTTTAACTGTGGCAAGGGGAATAGGGAGGCATTTTACAAAATTATGGTTATTGATATCAGATCGTATTCGGCAACCTTGCGATTAACTATCAGTTTATAATCAGTGTGCCGTCGTACCAGTGTACCGGTTGTTCTTGTGTCCATGAATAGGCAATAGCGCTATCTATGGAAATAGGTTCTATTGTCCCCGTCCTGTTGGTCCCTAATTTTGAACCAATTCCAGGGGCTCTACCATGATAATATCGGAAATTTTTCGTTAGCGAATAAATCGAGGCTTCTCTTCTCATGACGTCACAATCCGAGTAAAATCCGATGTGCCCTAGCTCGATCCTATCGTAATTGTTCCATTGTCGTGTTCACTATTGGAAATAATGCTGTTTTTCCCTGACACGTTGGATGAAGGCGAAAACTTGCGTTCCGGTACCGGAGAGTACAAGATGGATGGGTTTTTACTGTGCGTATCACGGAGCGCCAAGTACTTCCACAAAAGGACCCCTCTCCCTGGAGCGGAGGGCCAGTCACAAACCGGCTTCCACTCTTGATAGCTGTCTCCGGAGTCTTCGAAAATTCTGAAGACAATGCCTTCGTTTAAGAAAAGGGGAGAAAGCCGTGTGTTTTGATTGGTTGATCGGTCCCAGTTTTGAGATAGACCTAGCATGCACATAAATGCTCACTTGTTTTATCCGACACTCATTGTGCTAGCACCAAAAGGAGAGTCGCGGCTACTTATGGAATCATCTCAGTGTCAGGTAGACATTGAATCAATAGCTCAATTTTTCTAAAGTAGCTTATTTTCAAAATCTTCTTGAAATAGGTTTTAAAACATGGTTGTAATTTTTTCAAACGTAAAAATCTCTCGCAAAAAGGCTTGATCTTTATTACTTACTCTGGCTACATCCCTGTTTATATTATTCAATTAGTTAGAAATTGCTCTCAATTGATTATACATATTTCGTATATATCTTATTTTATTCTAACGGAAAAGTAATTTAAAATAAATATTGATACCTTTTTACCTGAAAGAAATACATTTAAACTTATAATAGCATTGGATCGTATTTCTATTATGAATGGACAAAGTTTAATTTCCGTGATATTTATAACATTTAAAACGATTCCCTTATAATCGTTATTCGATAAAAAAAATTAAAGCTTACTCTGTTGTACAGAGATCGTTATCTTTTTAAATTACGCGTCATTTATCATTATCCTTTTTTATTAATTTCTTTTTTCTTTAACTAAAAGGCTTTATATGCATCTTTTTCTCCTCAAATGAACACGCGAGCAAAAGAAATCTTTCAAAGCAGCAAATTTACGAAAGATCTATAGTTATTTTTCAATATAATCCCTTATTTTGTTTTCATGCACTTTAAATGTGTTTCTTTTAAGAGTTTACTCAGCATTTTTACAGTGATTAAAATTTAGCCCACCAAAAAGTTTTGAATATAAATATATTTATTTTTATTTTCAAGTAATTCAAAATACAAATATGAATAATTAGCTTTAGCCGAAAAGGTTATTTTTGTAAGCATGGGAAGGAAGGAATAAGAAAAGTTAGAAAACAAAATGTTAGTGACACTCAAAGGACAAAGGGAAAAAAAAAAAAAAAAAAAAAAAAAAAGGAGATGAATGCTTGGAAGGGAGACCGCAGGGACACAGACGTTCTAAGAATTGTGCAGCATGGCATCTGGTGCTACTCTCTGGAGAATATGTCACTTAAATCAATATTTCTTACTTTTTTTTTTCCCTCTGCTGAATTCCACGAATTTGTATATTACGTTATTTATAAATAATGTTATAAGCAAAATTCACAAAATGTTTCTTAAACTTTTGTTTACTCATTTTTTAATCGTTTTAACATAACGATAACACATAAAACTACTCATTCAAGCCTTGGTAATTTATAATTAGAAAAAAGAAACAATTTAGTAAATATTTTTCTGATTTTGGAATATTTTGCAGTTTTTTCATAGTAGCAACTTCTAAACTATATTCCAAATATTGAACAATCTGTTTTTTTTTTTTTTATCTGCAAGATATAGATTAATATTTAGACTATCATATAAAATAAATGTACATGTATTCTGTTTTAAAGTACTTTTTAATCGGTATTTGGCGATGAATTGGAGCACTATCTCAATTAGAACTTTTATTTCCACCCATTTGAAATGGATCTGAGAGGTACCATATTTCCATATAGCCTCACTTAATAACTGTAGGTGTCTATTTTGTGATTGATTCTTCTCAAATACCATTTTTCTCCATACAAAAAAAAAGCACACAACACCAGAACAGAATCCTTATTTTTTGCGTACTAAGGAACTAACGATATTTTTGCATTGAGCCTTGCCAGTAGCAGTTCTTGCTTCTAGTTACTTAATTTTTTTTTTACTTTGAAAATAGAAGATGGGGGGACAAAACAGAATTTGACATTCTTTGACCACATCAGAAGTATGATTTTGATGTTTAGTAATATGTTTCTCAAAACTCAAATTTAAACTTCATCACATAGTTGCATGAGATACTTGATTACTTGCTTGCAGAGACACTTGATTACTTTTTCCATTGCATGAGACACTTGACTGCTTTTTCCATTGCAAACATTGCAAAAGTTTTTATTCTTCTTCAGACAATTCACTTCCTCTAGCCATTTTAATAAGTAGGTAACCTCACCATGGCACAGTGGTTACATCACTGAAAATGGTAGACGGCCTAAGTGTGAAGGTCTCGGGTTCGGGTCCCATCGCGCCGTCGTCGATCTAAAGGTCTGTAGTTTTGGTAGGTTTTCTCCAGATGTGACGTGAATACGCGTTAGAACCCCTTAGAAAGTCCTCCTACCAAGGCATCCCTCATCTTAGGCAGATACCCCTCGCGCAGGTTTGCTTTAATCACACACAATCACAATTAATAAATAGGTAAATTGAAGTGATTCAACTGATGAAAATCTTTTTTCTTTTTGAAATTTTTATAGATTGATATCACTATTAAAAAAAAGTTAGCTTCATCATTATCAAAAGTAGTCCTATGTTAATGAAGCAATTTTGGAAAAATGCTTAGTATAAAAAGTTATTGTGTTCTTATTTCCTAGCCTAAATCTCACACCTGAAAAATCTTTAGACTTCATGCATATTCTTTGAAACACGCAGTTTTGCTGATTTTGTTAAGAAATAGTACAATTGTAGTTAGTTTTATAATTTTGTAATAGACTGTATTTTGCGACCTCCTATAAAATAATAATAAAAGTTACATATGCATAATTTTTAATGGTGAGCATGGCATTATACATATCAGTAATATACATAAATTTCACGTAATGCATGCATATTTCCAGTTAGAGTGTAGTTGATTGGACGGATGTACAGGCAAGCAAATACTATAGTTAATGTTATATTGTTTTATTAAATAATTCTTTTATAGTCATAAAACTTTAATTTATGCGGTGTAATAATTTATTTAGATTAAAGATGGTTTATTTAATTCGTATAACAGTATGCTCGAAAAATTAACCCTTTAACGGGTAGTGTTCCCGCTCTGGGAACACCAAACTCTGACGTTTTGACTGTTGCCAGTCACGAAGAATAGATTTGATATCTATAAAAATAGTTGCGGGTGACATAACTCCACGAGAATCCTTTACTTTTTAGAACGCCATTTCCCGTAAAAAATTGTCACGATTATTTTTAACAGCACTGACATCTGTTGAAACATGGAAGAATGCGAGAACAGCTGGATTGATTGCCTAATGCTGAAAAAAGGGCAGCCTTTGCCATCGCTCGACTTAACGACCAGCAAGATGGCGGACAATTGAAATGATCATCGCGTGTCACACATCTAGGGACCCCTTTTTGACGCAGCTGGCTGTGCCGCACAGCCAGCTGCCGTCAAAAAAGGGTCTCTAGCGTTCGATCAAAAAAGGGTTTCTAGCGCTGAACTTTTCGATCGTCTGCTATCTTGCTGGTAGTTAAGTCGAGCGATGGCAACGGCTGCCCTTTTTTCAGCATTGGGAAAGGGTTGGGCCTCAAAGGGTTAAAAAAAGTTTGATTTAAAATATTCTATATTTGTTTGACATTTCTGTAAATTTATTAAGATTTTCAGTTTTCACAGTCTAAAAATAAACAAAAATATAGCCTCTTTATACTATGCTTTTTTGAAAAAAGTTACTCTAAACTTATTCTGATACCCTAAGTAGAATTTCATTTCAGGTAAATTTTCTTTTCATGATATTAAACAGCAGCTGCTGTAAAATATTTTTCTACCGCTCTTTCTCACTCTAAAATAACGTTCTAAGAATTAGTTTTTTTTCATAAGGTTTCCTTACTTTTTTTGTCTATTGTAATGTTTTTTTCTCGCTAAATTTCAAATTAGATTAAGTAATGCCCCTAGTTATCTAGAAGATCACGAATTGTGTACTTTAAAGGGAAACTTTAAGTGAAATTGTAAAAAGCAATTTTTCTGGAAAGACAGAAAACGTCAAACCAACGCATCCCAGGGGGAAGATTAGTGATTAAGTAAACAGAAAAATTAAAAAAGACCCTGGCAATACATTTTTAATATTAAATTTTCCCCGAGAAGATTATAGTGTAGCTTTTGTGGTTTAAGCAATTAGGAAATATAAGTACTCGGTTAACCGTTGTTTTAGTTGTGATTACGAGATTCTTTATGTTCACGCAAAAAATGATTTTCGCGCCTTCTGACAGATTAAACGCTGTGATTTTATTCGAACTCTTTATTAAAAATTTGTCAACCTGTTAATTAATGTACATATTTTTTGTGAGGACTTGATGTTATTATTTTAATCAAATATTCTAATTTACCACTTTAAGAAAACTCCTGGTTCCTAATGAACAAGAATCCCAAAATTTTCACTGAAACAATTAAGATCCCTAACAAAATAATCTTACCCATGTTGAAATAATACCCTTGCATAATAAGCAGTCGTCAATAATTTTGAACTAAAGCTGATTTTTGTAAATAAGGTTTTACTATTCCTTTGTTATCGATTCCCCATTCTTACTACAGAAAACTAAAACATGAACTAAAGCCGTAAGGTCTTTTCTAAGAACCTTTCGTTTTGCATTTTATGTATTTTTGGTACATTCTCAAGTTTAATCAATATTTTTATGATGCTTTAAGTAAAACAATCGATAAAGTACTTAACAATACAGTTTTTTGCAGCAATGTTCTTCATTTTCTTTTGCTTCTAGAAATACAATAACGGATTAAAGTCAAAAGAAAATATTTTTACGACCCAAGTGGAAATAAAAGTACTCCAATTCAAACTGATTAAGTTAAAAGGAAAAAAAAAATTCTGAAATATTTCGTATTCAGATTTCTTTCGCAAGCAATGTTGCTCATGTTAGTTTTTCAAATTTTCTTAATTTATGTGCCACGTAGGCAATCTTGCAGCTGTGCACCGGAGGCTGTTAAAAGTTTTCTTAAGAATTTATGCTCATGCATTAGGCTTTTCTCTCTTTTAATAGAAAAGGTTATTTATTCTCTTCAGCAAAATTATTTTTTTATGCACAATAAAACTTTCCCAAGAGAATAGTAAATTTTTTGCAAGTATTCAAATTAAAAAAAAAAAAAAAAAACTTTAGTGCTTCTTTTTTTTGTAAGAAAGGGACCATCGGAATATTTTCAATGCAAACAATTTTTTTTTTAACCTTTTAATAATTTATAACGGAACTGTACAGGAATTTCGCTGCAGTAGTTTCCCAACTAGCAATTTTGCTCGGGTTCTTATCGGCCACCTACCGCGAGCGAAATTCCTAGTAGGGGTGATACTAATTTTTTCTGGCCAAATACCGTGTACTTTTATGTTCCTCAACAAGCCATTTCTTCAGTTTTGAAAAAAATTAAACCACTTCAACATGACGTTTCACGAATTTCACTTGATTGACAAATAACTGCGCATTCTTCTAAGCACATTCTAACATCGTATTTCATTTACAACAGTGTTAAAGTAACAACTGAAATTCATTAAGCAGTTAAAAGATCTTGATTTTTTGATAACATAAAATATTCCACTGGGAAAATCAAAGTATAAAAAGTTTAATTAAAAACTTAATTAAAAGTTTAATTAAAAACTGAAACTTAAAAACCACTAATTCAACCCAATCACGCATTAACTTAAATTTAAGACCTTTTTCTGATTTTCAAAAGTAGGTTTCTTTCATTAAAATGATATGCTAATTACACTAGAGGTTTCTAAGTCATTAAATTATATTTTCTGTACTGCTTGTTATTTGCGTCGAAATGCTTTACCCATAGAACTAGAAGTCAAAGCCCGCTGTGGTGGCAATTACAACGGCCGCTATAAAAAACGTTTGACAAAAATATGTATATACTCAAATATTTAATCTTCATCCTCTTAAAATACATAACTTCGTTTTCAGTTTTTATTATATACCGAAATCTAATTTCATGCTCTTCTGGAAACGTACGGAAACTTTTCGTATTCGAACGATTTCATTTTGCGGAACAGCCCCTTTTATATCAGTGCATCAAGCAGAGAAAAAATCACTTTATTTCTGAAAAAAATATTAAACCGGAAAAATATTTTAAACGAATTAGAATCGTAATTTTCGCAATAAAAGTTCCATCTCGGTGTGCTTGGAACCAAAATTGTTCCAGAGTCAGTGAGTCAGGTATCAGCATAACTATATAGTAGGATGGAATCCACGTAGAACGTTTCTCCGACGTTTCGATTTTCGTTGCTTTATAAAGCAAGGGTATGTCGCAATTTGAAAGTTTAGTATTATTTTTATCTTCCTCAGAGAATGAAAGAATAGGTAACTACCATGGGCGCCGGCAGAATATTTCCCGGGGGGGCAAAGAGTACTCCAGAGGGGGGCAAAGACTACTCAAGGGGGGGGCAAAGACTACTTCAACGTATGGTTACCATGTTGGAAAGAGCAAGAAAGCAAGGGAAACAACTGCATACAAAAATCCAGGGGGGACATTGCCCCCTCTTGCCCTATGCTGCCGGTGCCCATGGTAATTACCAAGAGGTCTTTTTACGGGAAACTGCTGTTGTGTATTGCAATTTTAAATAGAATTACGATTATTTAGTGTACCGTACCGTGCCGTATATACCGTGCGTATTATTTGAATCAAGTGAAAAATTTTGGATTTTTAACTAACTAAATGTGAGCACTCCGAAAAGAAAATGTTTCGTGGCATTTTTCTAATGAGGGGGTACGCCAAATTATCACCGTTGAAGGCACGATGTAAAGCGACCACTACTAAAATGAAAGGGCACAAAAAATAAATCCTGAATTAAAAATAAGAGATTTCCATCCAAATTTGGGATATTTATTAGAGATATAACGAATAGTGATTTGGCCGAATAGCAGAATACCCAATATTTGGCGGCAGAATATTAAATTTTTTCAAATTTCATTTGAGTTGTAAAAAAAAGTCGCTTTTCAAATTTGTAATTAAATACTAAATAAAGACTAATTGAAACTAATTTTAAATTATCTGTAGGTACTTAAAAACACACAACAGTATATCATCTATATAAAAAAATCTTGGTCATGAGAAAATCTTGGACGAAGTTGAATATTATTAGCAGCTTAATTATATTTTGAAATATTTATAATCTAATAAATATGCTATTGTAAATGTGATTAATCTGGTAACTATACATAATCACGACATGTTTTGGGTTTTACAGATTCTGGGCAAAAACATATTTAGCAAAAAATATTTATCAGCTTTTCAAAATTTGTAATTGAGGATCAGAAAAAAATTCCTCGTACCCTCGCCCCATAAGGAAAATATAAAATCAAGTGAAGTAGTGTCACCAAGTATAAAAGTCTTAAATATAGATTATGTTTCATTCTGGTCAAAATTCAGTGACTTCTATTTGGAGGGCCCCAGTGGGAGGAAGTACGATTTAGCCCGTGGTCCCCTCATTTTGAACCCATTCCAGAGGAGGGACTAACCCCCCTGAAATCGCCATCCCCAGAGGTATCGTTTAATCCTTTAACGCGCAGTGTTAACTCTGGGAACACGAAATTCTCTGGCACTCTGGGAACACCAAATTCTGACGTTTTGACTGTTGCCAGTCACGAAGAATAGATTTGATTTCTATAAAAATAGTTTGCAGGTGACATAGCTCCACGAGAATCCTTTACTTTTGAGCACGCCATTTCCCGTCAAAAAATGATCACGATTATTTTTAACAGCACTGACTTCTGCTGAAAAATGGAAGAATGCGAGAACAGCTCGATAGATTGCCCAATGCTGAAAAAAGGGCAGCCGTTGCCATGACTCGACTTAACTACCAGCAAGAGGGCGGACGATCGAAACGTTCATCGCGTGCCACAGATCTGGAGACCCTATCTTGACGCAGCTGGCTGTGCGGCAGAGCCAGTCTGCATTCTCTCGATCTGTGGCACGCGATGAACGTTTCGATCGTCCGCCCTCTTGCTGGTAGTTAAGTCGAGTCATGGCAACGGCTGCCCCTTTTTCAGCATTGGGAAAGGGTTGCGCCTCAAAGGGTTAACAACTTGGAGGACGGAGCCACGACAGATTTTACGTGCACCAGCTCCCATAAGCGTACGCAGTCCAACAGTAGTACCAAATAGCTCTGCGAGAAAGAATCAATGGACACAGAAGGTGAATCTTTGAAGTTATGTCGTTTCGAGAGCGAGAGTCAGAAGGTCAAAGCAAATAAAACCCTAAAGTATTTTCTTTGATCATGAAAGCCTGATCAACAAAAGCTATTTCGTTTGCCTCAATAAAATAGTTATTGGGTTGTTCGGAAAGCCATTTCATCTTTTAAAAGCATAAGGAAACCGTATGTTGAGCTTTGAGGCACTTGAAATGATTATGAACGGTCGAATTTGATCAATCTAATCCTTCAGCGATCTCAAAAGTTGTTATTCGCCGTTTTTCATCAATTAAGGCTTTTATAGTGCCTTCATCATCTTCAATTGTCCTTCCAGAACGCGGTGCGTCTTCAACATCAAAGTTGCCGGATCCAGGGGGAATTCTGCCCCGGTGGTTTACGAAATCGTCGGTTGTTAGCTGTCAACTGGGCAGAACCAGTTGTTTGGTTACCGACTGGGCTAACAACTCCGGAGGAAAACGGGAGGTCTTTTAGCCAATCGCACGAACCCCTTGACGCTCCTCCTTAAAACTCCACCTCAAGGCGGGGCAAAGTTAACGACTGCGAAAAATTAACGACGAGCGGAGAATCCAGCTGCCAAATTTTGAAAAACAGTTCTGGCACTGGCGTACTCTGAATACATCTTCGCCAAACACATCGGATCTTATTTTTTTTTTTTTTTTCTTAAACAGTATTTTTAACTTTTCGTTAGAGAACAAGCAAAACGTCGAAAATGCTGTTTTTTAGTTTCCATATTTTAAAAGTGTAACCATCAAAAACTACTGCGTAGAATCGATTCTAACTTTCTTCGCAAGCAAGCTTCCTATATAAGCTGTCAAAATACGAGGGTTTGCTTTTATGTTTTTACAAACGACCAATAGACGGCGCTACAGAAATATGTCTTCAGGATATTCGTAAAATTCACGTTTTTTAAATCTTGGAGTGAGTGGCATCCAGGCCTGTCGAGAGGGGGGGGAAGAGGGGGGAATCCCCCCGGGCCCGTGTTTTCTGAGGGCCCGGGCTTCAAAAAAAAAATCTATATAGACAGAAATAGAATTCGCGAAAACCGACATCGACTGGAATAAGTAAAGACCAGACGAGGTCCTAAATGAAACTGGATTGCTGACATCATGTACGCTCTTTTATTTATTTTATTTATTTTTTTTTGGAGGGGGAGGGGGCTGTCTGGAAGAGACAGGGCCCGGCAGATATCCACCCCCGGGTCCGAGTTTGTCTCTCGACGGGCCTGGTGGCATCATAGAAATTGTCTGCGTATTTTGCTTACAGTGAGTGTTCTTAAAGAAGCCAGTGAGTGAAAAAAATGAAAGTAACTTGTGAAGGTTCCCGGTGGATGATTTTTTTATGATTTTAAGAAAGGCCTCACTCTACAAGAATGCTTAGTATCGCTTCGTGAAACTTTTGGTAATGAATCACCATCAGAAAAGACTGTTTAAACCCTTTGAGGCGCAACCCTTTCCCAATGCTGAAAAAAGGGCAGCCGTTGCCATCGCTCGACTTAACTACCAGCAAGATGGCGGACGATCGAAACGTTCATCGCGTGCCACAGATCTAGAGACCCCTTTTTTGACGACAGCTGGCTGTGCTCGCGCACAGCCAGCTGCGTCAAAAAAGGGTCTCTAGATCTGTGGCACGCGATGAACGTTTCGATCGTCCGCCATCTTGCTGGTAGTTAAGTCGAGCGATGGCAACGGCTGCCCTTTTTTCAGCATTGGGCAATCTATTCAGCTGTTCTCGCGTTCTTCCATTTTTCAGCAGATGTCAGTGGTGCTAAAAATAATCGTGACCATTTTTTTACGGGAAATGACGTGCTAAAAAGTAAAGGATTCTCGTGGAGCTATGTCACCCTAACTATTTTTATAGAAATCCAATCTATTCTTCGTGACCTTCAACAGTCAAAACGTCAACAGTTTGATGGTCTCAGAGCGAAACCACTGCGCGTTAAAGGGTTACAATTGATTTGCAGAATTTCGTCGAGGTCGTGCGTCCGTCAGTGACGAATCTCGTGAAGGACGACCGAAATCGGTAGTGATTCCAAACAACATCGGCGCTGTGCGTAAGATGATTAAAGAAGATCGGCATGCCACGTATGGGGAAATAGAAGCATACCTTGGTATATCACAAACTGCAATACATTCAATTTTGCAAGTACATTTAGATGTTAAAAAGTTTTGTTCCAGATGGATTCCGTACAATTTGATGGAAGCTCAAAAAGAGGCTCATGCAAACTGGTGTAAGAAAATGCTAAAAAAATTCAATTTGGGAACTGCAAAATCCGTACACAACATCGTTACAGGTGACGAAACTTGGATGTATTCGTATGAGCCGGAAACTAAACAACAATCCACTCTTTGGGTGTTTCCAGATGAACAGAATCCTACAAAAGTGGTTCGTCCACGAAGCATTTTCCAGAAAATGATTGCTTGTTTCTTCGGCCTTGCAGGACATATCGCAACCATTTTTTTAGAGGATCGAAAATTTGTTAACGCTAGATGGCAAACAGATTTTTTTTCCCCAAAAGTCATCAACGAAATCAGGAAAAACAACAAAGACGACAACTCCCACACAGCACGGGAAACAATTGATTATTTGAAGGATAAAAATATCGAATTAATGTCTCATTGCCCATACTCTTCTGATTTGTCGCCTAACGACGTTTTCCTTGTTCCCTTACGTCAAACAAAAAATGCATAGGTAGCGATTTCCATCACCTCAAGAAGCTGTCGATGCCTTCCAAAACCGTTTCTGAGATATCAACTTCAGAGTGGAAAAACTGTTTCAAGAAATGGTTTGAACGGATGGAAAAGTGTATATAAATCTTAAAGACGAATATTTTGAAAAGCAATAAAACAGTTTGTTCCCCAAAAATTCTTTTTCCTTCCTACTTTTTGTAGAAACTTAAAAGGAAACTCTCGTATATGACGATTAGGCGGCTTCAGTAAAAATACAATTAAGTCCTCTTTTGGGAAAAAACGAAATTACTTTTCGAACAACCCAATATATATAGTACTACATTTTCTATTTTTGAGAGAGCGCATTTGTTTTAAAACCTGAAATGTGCTTGTTTAGTTTGAAAACTGTGAACGTCACTAATAAGAACAATGTGTATACTCAACGAACTAATCGTTTTGAAATTCTTTCGTTTATTCCCTATGAAAAGGGTTGTAGATACTTTTTACTATAGAGCACAAGGCATAATCTATAGCAATCGTTGCATATTTATGCAAGTTAGAGTACCGACAGACAGATCGACGAACCTAGAAATCGAAATCTTGAACACTTTTAAACGTTATTTGGGAAAAGATCTTAAAGAGGAAATAATAAAAAAAAACATAAAATATATTGCTCATTATATTTTCAAAATTTACCCCTTTTACAAATTTTATCTCTATTTCCATGACTTTTATGATGCATATTATACCATATTTTAGTGCACTTGTGATTGAATCGACAAAAATATGAAAAAAAAATATCAGGGATAAAAAAATGACTACAGTATTCAATGAACAAAAGAGTGTTTTTTGAATTGCGTCAGAGGAATAAATTTCGATCAGCAGTTGAAAAAACTAAAGAACTCTCAAGGTATCAACAGTTTTTTCACTTTCGTGATGATGATGTATTACATATTTATGATGATACTTCTTGCATTCTTATACTACACGCATCTCGCATAGTTGAGACTTTTTTAAGGGTAGTGTTAAAAAAAAGAGAGGATAGAATTCTCTCAGAATTGCAGAGGTACAAGTTTTCTCTTTCTATTTAATGGAATAAATTGATTTCCCGAATATTGATCTATTTCTTTTGACTTTTCGACTCTATACTTTTAAACTGTGCCTACTTCGAAAAGTAAAAATGCTTTCCACATGAAAAATAGACATTTTGCGTGTTTTTATACATTTTATTACTATTTTAGTGTTGATTTTATATTTATTTTTTATAACGTACTATTTGGAATATTTTGAAAAATATACCTATATGCACTCTTACAAGGCGAAGAATATATACATTTAGTATGAAGAATCTATATAGAACGGCTGCAATAAAAGAAATTTTGTTGACCGTAAACAGTAGGGCGGTCAACTGAAAAAACACTCAAAATACTGGTGTTACTTAATCAAAGTGCTAATATTTCTCAAAAACATTTACATTTCGGAGGTTATTTTGAAAAAAAATCTCTCTTTTTTTTTGTGTGTGTGTGTAATAACATTGCAATGGCGCATAAAGCTTTACCCAGGGATGGGAGTGGGGGGGGGGGAGGTCACCCAAACATACGGAATCAAACCCAGATACAAAGAGTGGCAGAGTATTGGAGTAGTGGTTTAGACGCTACACCAATTGGGCGGTAAACAAAAAAGTATGTTTATTGTGCTATTTATGAAGGTAAGCCAGTTCTTATCTCAGAAACGTTACGAGATACGGAAAAAAAGGCAGTCACACAGTTTTTCAGCATCATGGATTTTAGAAAGAAGCCTCTTGTACATTAATGTTGAAAGTAGAAGGCGTAAAGTGCAAGGCGTAGAAATGAAGTAGTAAGATTGCAGACAGCGTGTCACTTGCCATGTTGTACTATATGTACAGTAGGGAATTGCAGATCAGAATCCAGACATGTATTGTCGCTGACGGAAATCCCTTTCAACGCGAAGGATAAATGAGCCTAGTTACTCTAGTGCAGTTTTGAAGAACGCGCCCAAACAAATTTAGGCGACTGCGCTAGCGCAAAGTTGGGAGTCAGCGATCTGTTTTTATGTGGTCGCAAAAAGTGTGAGTCGCAAAAATATTTAAGCATTAATTTATTTTCCTATTTTCATTTCTCGAATTAAAAAAAAATCGGATTTCCACAAAATATTCCGTGATAATAAAATAGAAAGTTAATCTTTCATCGTTTTATTAATATTTTTAGAAAAGAATTACATTCTTCATAACCCACAAATGTCGGAAATTTATTTATTACTTCTGGCATCAACATAAAATCGGAGAATGTGCTGAAAAAAGTCGGGCGCTAATGGGTTAAGAACCGCCAAGAAAGCAATATCGGTCAAACAAGAGGACTCTTCTCCGTTTCGTCTTCTTAACCCTTTAACGCGCAGTGTTTCCGCTCAGGGAACACCAACCTCTGACGTTTTGACTGTTGCCAATCACGAAGAATAGATTTGATTTCTATAAAAAATAGTTGCGGGTGACAGAGCTCCACGAGAAACCTTTACTTTTTAGAACGTCATTTCCCGAAAAAAAATTTGTCACGATTCTTTTTAAGAGCACTGACATCTGCTGAACAATGCGAGAACAGCTGGATAGATTGCCCAATGCTGAAAAAAGGGCAGCCGTTGCCATCGCTCGAGTTGACTACCAGCAAGATGGCGGACGATTGAAATGATCATCGCATGTCACACATCTAGGGACCCCTTTTTGACGCAGCTGGCTGTGCCGCACAGCCAGCTGCCGTCAAAAAAGTGTCTCTAGCGTTCGATCAAAAAAAGGTCTCTAGCGCTGAACGTTTCGATCGTCCGCCATCTTGCTGGTCGTTAAGTCGAGTGATGGCAACGGCTGCCCTTTTCCTCAGCATTGGGAAAGGGTCGCGCCTCAAAGGGTTAAATGATTAGACCGAACAGATTAAACATGTGTCCAATTGTGGCTAAGTGCTCTCAGGGAGAGGACGGACCTGTTCGTCACTGTTCACATGCGTCTATTCCGTAAGTTTAACCAAGTTTATCTGGTCTCTGTTTCTTCGTCTAATATACCGATAAAGAAATTCGTTAGAATAACAAATGAATAGATAATTTTGAAGAACACAACAGCCCCATAACAACTACCAATTACATGACATGAACAACCTCTTGTAATGCATTTCAGTGAGAGAAAACTATTTTTTTACTTTAATTGTATTTAATAGATTGAATTTGCTAACTTATTTACTTTTTGATTTTCCTTAGACGCATTGTTTTGAAGCGATTGAGCAAATTTCAGCTGGTAAGTTCTAACGCTGCTTATCTAGGGTTAGAACCATTGGAGAATATGTGCAAAAGAATGCGCAGTAGGCTGTCACACAAGTGACGTACATGCAAAGCAGTATCGGATCCAGAAATTTTTTTTAGGAGGGGCTAAATTTTGAAAAAAGCTTATTTCACCCAAACAAAATGTACAATAAAGCAAAATTTTAGTCTAAAGTAATGTAAAACTTTTTGGAAGGGGCTAAGTTAAAAAAAAGATCATTTTATCAAATTAAAGTGTATAATAAAGCAGAAGATTACCCTTTAGCAATCTCTTTTGGGGGGGGGGGTGAAGCCCCCTATCCCCTCCCCTGGATCCGCTACTGATGCAAAGGCACGTCGAGAAGTTCAACTTCTCTGATTTTTTAAATGTCCTTACTTATTTAAAACCTTAAAAAATTGTTAATTAAACCTGAGGCCCTAATTTATAGGCGAATGCTTTTCTGGAATGTTTCTTGCATGTTTTGAAAATATGCAGTTCATAAGACGGATGTGACAACTGTCAACCTTACAAACTACCAAACGGTGCTGAAATGGCCACAAGAATGAGCTGACCCGAATAAACATTTTTTTCCAGTCTACTGCCATATTATAGATAGTTCTATATTATGTCATCTTATTAGTTCTGTATATAAATACATCTTCATACTTTTCATTTTAAATAAATTGTCTTTTTTGGTACTCAGACATGCTGATGAAAATTTTCCTTCGACCGCTCTCCTTATCTTCGTCTAATATATCGACAAAAAATTTATTTTCCCAATAATCTGTTTCTTAATTTTTTGGCTTTACAGAGATGTTACGTTTAAAATAATACTATGTCTTTGGTTGTCTATAGCAAGTCAAGAAATATGTTTTTATAAAAGAAAATTTAAGTGGAAAAATAAGGGAAGCAATTATCTTATGTTGAACTGAATAAACATAAGTTTATCTAAACCTGAATAAAATAAAAAAAAAATCCAAACGTATATGTCCCAAAGGAAAAATTAAGTGAATAACAACTAAATAACTAAAGGAAAAGATAACTTTAAATCTAATTTTCAAAAAGTGATAGATATTTTCTTCAAATATATTCGATAAAAGTTTTATCATTATGCCATCCAAGAAGTTTTTTTATTTACAGTTTTATTTAAAGCTGTAAACCGCACTAGGAGAGGAATTCTACCGTTCGTGCAAAAATTTTGTTTCGAAGATGTCTTACAATTATTATTTATTTATTTTTCTCGTAGAGTGATAAAATACCCGATTGGGATCACTACTTCGGGGTTCAGTGGAAAACAATTTAAGGATACAATCAAGCACATTAAAAAAAAAAAAAAACTCGGAGGTGGGGGTAAAAGATGGTAAAATAAGAACTTCTCACAAAAAAAAAAAGTTTGATTATTTTTATTTTGTTTACGAAAATCCAAATTTTGGGAGTAGCTCATTCTCATTGCCTAGTTATGCTTAGCCCCTGATGATGCTATTGAGGAGAAAAACAGTAGAAGTCAATTGAAGTATGCATATATCTAAAGTTCGGCTCTTAGTGTCCATTCTTCCGTCAGACCTCTATCTGTCACCGCTGTTTCAATATCATTCACCCATTTCTTCTGTGATCTTCCTCTTTCCCCCTTTTGATTCATAATTAAACGTAATTTTGGGCGATCTTTCATCAGCAGTTCTTTTAACATGACCATGCCAAATCAAAGCAAATCTGTTAGTTTTGAAGATCATCTAATATGGTTCCTTTTAATTTCAACATTTCTTTGCTTCTTTCGCTTCTTATTTTCCAAATTCTTGATTAGTTGAAGTACCTTACCTCATAACTCAAAATTTTGCCAATTGTTAAAATGTTTATTTTTATGGAACGCTATAAACTGATGAGAATGAAATTTTATAACTTTGAAATATTCTAGGAGCAATAATACATTTCAGCTAATTTGTACTTTCGTTCTTAAGTTTTTAAATGAAAATTTTAACCCTTAACGCGCAGTGTTCCCGCTCTGGGAACACCAAACTCTGACGTTTTGACTGTTTCCAGTCACGAAGATTTGATTTCTATAAAAATAGTTGCTGGTGACAGAGCTCCACGAGAATTCTTTACTTTTTAGCACGTCATTTCCCGTCAAAAAATGGTCACGATTATTTTTAACAGCACTGACATCTGCTGAAAAATGGAAGAATGCGAGAACAGCTGAAGAGATAGCCCAATGCTGAAAAAAGGGCAGCCGTTGCCATCGCGCGACTTAACTACCAGCATGATGGCGGACGATCGAAACGTTCATCGCGTGCCATAGATCTAGAGACCCTTTTTTTCCCGTTTGAATTATGTGTTTCAACGAATTTTTTTTTCATTATCTTCAAGGAATCTAATTTGAGATTCTTTATTTTTGAGTCCTTAAATTCATGCACATTTATTGCTTAATCCCCATAAATTTTTGCTAGTCTGGACTGTTTTTTATATTAACACCCTTATTAGCACATATACTTTAAGATTAATTTTTTCTTAAAAGTGTAGTTAGCCTAAATTTTCGAATGCCAGTATATTGACTATTAAAAAATACTATGAAAATGAAGCTGTCATTCAATTAACTTATACTTTTCTCTTTAATATATTCGGAACATTTTCGTTAAACTTGTCGAAATATAAATATGTTCAAATTGAGTATTTGATTGGATGCACAAAAATAAATAAATAAATAAAAGCTTTTAAACTTAAAAACCTGACATATTTTGTCATCAGTTTAATTTAAAAAACGAAATTCGATATTACCAAAAGAGATTTTTTTGCATTAATAAAGTATTAATTCTTTTAGTTATCCTAGCTGCTCACCAGTTTTTTTTTTCTTTTAAATACTGCGAGTCATTATTGAATTTTATTTCCTTCAACGAATATATGTAAAATCCTCCTGTCGTTATGAGGACAGCTAAAGGAAAATCCACTTCTTTCTAGATTATATATTACGGGTGCATTTCAATACATATATTATAAATTCATGAATTCTAATTTTTCATCATAAAATCATGCACCATATGTATAATGTAACATATATCTCCATGTTCTTTTTATGTCATTATTTCTGGAACTTTGTTTTCAGTTTCTGCCGATAAAACCATTTCTCTAGGTGGTTGATGGAAAGTTTTATTTTTTCAATTTAATTTAATTTTTTTTGCTATTTAGAATTTTGGAAAAGCGAATTCTTGGTTGTTGAAAAATTCTTCACATGTCCGCTCAATTTAAATAAGTATCGGAACTATACTGTCTTTTCTGTAACTCAATTTTCGATTTTCGGGCGTGTGTCAGAAATACGAAATAATATTATTTATTCACATATCGTAAGTCATCAAACATGCTTTATAATTCTGTCGCAAAAAATACAAAAAGCTAACTGGTGAACAAGGAGTTAGAACAATAACGCTGGCCCCACCCCTTAAAAAAAGGAACAATGGAGAGTTAAATTATGATAGAACGTTCTACAAACTAAAGCTTTATTCCACGCAAATAACTTTTGAATGGACAAAACTCAAATTGTCGAGGGACTGTTTACCTAGAATAAAACTTTATGCAGGAATGCAGTAAATACAGTGTCTCTTATGCAAAATTTTTCAAAAAGGGCTTTGTTAGCAATGAAGTAGGTTCTCATTGCTAAAAGTAGGACTGTTCTCGCATTCCGAAGAATAGGGCCTGTTTGAAAAAAAAAACAAATGGTTGCCGTAACACCCCTTTCCCGGCTCTGTCAGCACCACTTCTCTAGTAGTGAAATTAAGGCTACTATAGGAATGAACGATATCGATATGACGTCATTTTTCAACCAACACGTGAGCTTTCGGCGGTGTTGATGAGTAGGCCTGTAATCTGACTGGCTGAAGTGTATATTTTTCATCGACACGTGACTAAAATAGCCTCCTCTCAGTGTAAGTTTTAATATGTCAGCATTTTCTAATGGGAATCTGTGGAAAGATATCTTTTTGTTGTCATGTACAGGTTCCAGAGAGTTATTAAAAGAACATCTATAGACAGCACAATACAAGGGCATAATTATTATTTTTTTATTTTGCGCTTATTACCAAGAGCCCAGCACATAAACCTATGAAGAAAACATGGGCGTAACTTGGGCTTCGAAACTGGGGGGGCAAAAGTCATTTTAAATGAAAGTCCATCGTGGCCATACACACACACACACACACACATATGCATATATATATATATATATATATAGTGTATTTTACTTATTAGTTATATATATAGAAACTATAAATTCGGTCTTCAGCCTCGTCAGGGGAGACCCCCCTGAACCCCCGTAATTTTTTAGTTTCATTATTGCCATATTAAAACGATATTAATTGACTATGTCATTTTATCTCTCACCCCTTTTTCTTTTATTCTTCCTTTATATTTATTTCAGCGACTGGAAGTAGGAGGGTTTCCTGACCTTTCCTTGCAAATGCAAACGTGGGTCGATGATAACTGAAGTAACTTATATAATTTTTAGTATCTATCTAAACACACCAAAAATTTTGCTTTTCGTTATTTGATATTGTTGAGAGAGCTTTAGGCGAGTAGGGTTGCTGTATTTCGCCTGGTAAATCTATTGGCGAGTCATCCAGAGTGGATAAGAATCCCAGGGTGATAGGCTTATCTTTAAAATTATTCTTTTTCCCACTTTCACATTGGATAGCCTAGTGCTCGATGCGTTTATACCTTTTAGAAGTTATTCTTGATGCATCCTTAATTTTATGAGTCGGCTGGCCCGAGTATTTTCCATAATTTTTATTTTTAGACGCAGGTTTTCTAGGAGCAGCCACGAAAGCACCTGAGTCTTCCGCTTGTCTATCATCGTTACGCCTGGCATTTGATTCTGATTATTTCTGGCTTCGGAAGCTCATCTCTTGATTCCATAGCACATCGGAAATTGTCGAAAGTAGAAGGGAGGCTATATAACAGCATTACAGTCAGCAAGTCGTCGTCTATTTTAATATCCATTTCTGAAAGTCTGTCCACTGAGTCGAAGAATTTTCTCAAATGGTCGTGAATTCCATTAGACGAGTCGGGTATCTTATATTGAATTTAAGATTTCATTAATGCAGCTTTACGAGCAGGTCCTTTAGACCAGCGGTTTTCAACTTTTTAACCTTCGCCCCCCTCAACAAAGACTAACTTACGATGGCATCCCCTCTCCTCACATTTTTCAGCATACATTCAGTTTTTTAATCTTTAATAATGAACATTTAGTCGAACTTTCTACAAAATAATGTTATCATTAAAGTTTGTTTGAACATTTTAAAAGAAAATGGATATATTTTTGAGTAAAAATGAGAATAAATAACATGATTTTTTTAAAAACATGCTTCACTACTTGCTCTTTGGTTTATCTCGCCCCCCCCCCTTCAAACGCTCTGCGCCCCCTTGTGGGGGTCGCGCCCCACAGGTTGAGAAACGCTGCTTTAGACTGATAGATTTCTCCCTTTTTTTCCAGACATCTGATGAAGTGTCACAATTTTTTATTTGTTTGAGTTCAGATGGCGATATACATAGAATTATATCGTCTTTTAGCTTTTTCGTCCATTTGGTTGGACCCACGTATCGAACTCTTCTTGCGATTTTTCGTCATTTTCAAAACTTTAGGTTTAGGCTTTGAACCTGATGCATGAATCCAGGCATCATTCTTTATTAAAAGCGCTTCCATTTGCATTTTCCATGTTCCGTAATTATCTTTTTTCGTAATTATCTTCGTAATTATTTCTTGCAGCGTTTTAATTCGCCAAGTTCCAGACGCCATTTCGAGGATGAATGATACAGCCTTCTTAAAACGAACGTTAAAAATCAGCAAATAAATAAATTAATCCATCTGGTGTCCATAACCTTTTAGAAATGTTAGCAGAGTTATGGCACAAACATAGTAAACGTGGGATTTTAACATAACATTTTATTAGAACGGAAGAAACTGGCATATCACATAACAAAATAACATCAAAGGAAAAAAAGTATATATTTCTTTTTGTTTGTGGGGTTACGGCGGATTAGCTACGCGTGGGCTCTAGGCCGATGGGCGGGGTGCCCCCCGTGGGGGTCTTTCTAAGGGGTCTTAACCCGTATTTACGCTAAGTGAAAAAAAGTATAGAAGAAGTAAAAAGAATGCGTGCGCGAGCACAGTTACAGTTAAGTAGATAAATGTTTATTCAGGGGGATACAGAATTCAGGTAGCGAAAGACATTGCACAATAAAAAAATAAACGATTCAATACTCAACAATTTATTCTTACTTTTATGTCGCATTTTTGAGACACATTTTTCGGACAATTTTCAATAAAGGGGGTGAGAGATAAAATGACATAGTCATTATTAAATCATAAAATATTTCTTCTATAACAATGGAAAAAGTATTGTACTAAAACGGATGAAATTTGAGAACAGTTATATTTAACTCTTGAAAACAAAAAATAAATAGTGCAACAAGTATAATTAATAAAATAGATAAAAATAATAAAATAGATTACTTTATCCCCCTTTTAACAAACCAACTCCACAGCCACTGATATCACTGGGGACCGAATCAGTTTTTAGAGGTAGAATCTGTGTGTAACGTCCAAAACAAAGTTCATTGGAAGGATTGGAAATTGCAAATCTATGTGTTCACTACAAAAAGAAAACTCCACAGCCACTGGACATTAGCAGGACTTGACTGTCAAGAAACATTTGACGGTCAAAAACTGAAGCGGCCGAATTTGATTTTCAAAGGGTCTTTCCAATAAGTAAGGAGAGGCATCATTTTTAATTTAAACAAAACTACATTTTCCCCCTCTTTTCCCCCTCAAAGCGCAACTGTAATGGATGTCTTCTCCTTAATGAATTCCTGACAAAAAACCCAAATGATCAGTACATTGTAGTATTTTCTCCAGACTATCAGTGCCTTGAATTTTGTTACAATTTCGTTTTGTTACAAAATTGTAACAAAACGAAATAATTTACACAAAACATTCAAATAATGTAACCGCTTTACTTACGCATAAGATAATGGTTATTCCTAAATTTCAATCAACATGTTAAAAAATAGTATATTTAATAAGAATATATTGATTCTTGTATGAGTGCATACAAAAATCGACAGTCAATATATTCGTATTAAATATAATAAAAATATAACAAAAATGCATATCACAAAAATACATTAAATATCAATTCTTGTATGTATTCTAAAATGAGTTTTTCATATGTTTTCAAAATTGAGTATATAATGTGCTCGAAAATTTTGAGTACACGTACACTCATGTTTGAGTTCTTGCATGAACTCAAAAAAATAAGTACACGAGTTTCTTAAATTTGAGAGCAAAGTACTCGGAGCTATTACAAGATGAGAAAGTACTCAAAAATGAGTACATTTAGTTTATTTCTAAGTATGTAGTTTTAACAGTGTGGTATTTTCCCCCCAACCAGGTAGCGAAAGATTAACAACCGACTTATATAACAACCGAATATAAAACATGATGTGATGTTACATACAAAAATTTTTAAAGCTCCCTTCTCTCACAAAGTCATTATGCTTGCGGGAAAAACTGGTCCTAGTCTATTTAAGTGAACACAGATGTGACTGATTTTTGAGTTAACGGGAGATAAAAGGGCCGCGTTCGGCATCTAAATCACTCCAATTTTTCACATAATCTTAATGGTCATTTAGTGATGACATGTTCTTAAGTTTTGTTTGTAGGTCCAGAAAAACGATCATTTTATGCCTTGTTAAAAGGCCGCTTTTCTTGCGAGGTTTGAAATACATTACAATGAAACTGATTGCACTGCACATTTTCTATTTTCTGTAACCTCTCTTCCCGCGGCGCTTTCTTTAATGTCAGCGACCTGTTAAATTTTCAGCATTCTGAGCTCAATGTTCGTGTTTTTCCTTGACTCTGACAGAAAATTTTAAATTTTTAAGAGTCCAGTACGTTATTTTTATTTATTTACTTACTTATTTATTTATTTATTTATTTTTTGAGGTGGGGGTGGTATTGTAAATATTTTTCGAAAAGTAATATGGAAAATGATATTTAATAATTTGAGGAGCTGGAACGAGACTTTTGGCGTGATTTCATTAACCAAAAGCTCGGCATAAGCGGGGGACAGGGGTCGATACAAACAAAAATTGGGTTCGTTTTGTGGCCCTATCACAAAATTACGATCGATTTAAACGGAACCACTTCACAAAAATACAGTCGATTAAAACTGCCCTTCATTGGCATTTTACCCTACATTTTAATGTGTTTCATCAATTAACAAATAAAAAAGTGACTTTTATTAAAATTTGGTTTGAAAATTCACAAAAATAACTGCTGAAATTCACAAAATTAAGCATTGAAATTCACAAAAATATGCAGTTTTTACAAAAATGGGACTCTGGAAAATATTCCTGGATCGACCGAGAAATTATGTAAGGTTTTCAGTTGACGATGTTTTCACGAAAAAAAAAGGGGGGGTATATAAATTAGGTGAATGTACATATACTATGTACTAAAGAAAACTAATATTCTGAGATATTATCTTAGCTAGACTTTTAAACGAATTTTTTGAAATGCTAGAAAATAGATGCTAGCAGATCGTTATAAACAATAGCTGTGAAGGTTCCCCTTCTGTGCGGAACGTTGCTTCTCCATATTGCTCGGGAGCAACGCTGTTAGTAGGAAGTAAAAAGGTGATTTGTTGCTGTAATTTTCTAATGCATGTAAATCTAAAAGGGTTAAAGGCATCGAATACTGACTTACATAGTACTGCAACTAGAGTTTACGTCTCTCACGACGAACCAACTAGAACGGCCCCTCCCGTGGAACCGTAACATATTTTGGAGCCCCCTACCAAGTCTGGGGCACGTGCCCCTAGTTGCACCCCTGGCAGCAGATATAAATCCTAAAATCGCAGACCGTTTTTTGGTCTCTTAAACTGCATCGCATTTGAATTCGCAATTAGTCGTCTGTCAAGTCAAGTAAGTTGTGCACGATCGTAAAAGTGTATTGTCTCTCTGCTACTGACCTTCAAACACCAAAATTAGGTTATTCACTAAAATATAAATGAGAAACTATCCCGAACCTGTGACAGGGCAGCAAATAAAGGGGGGGGGGTAAGCGGGGACAAGCACCGGGAGACATTCTAAAAGGAATGCCAAAATCAGTTATAGTTTCTTGGGATGGGGCGCGGCTCCATGCGAGGGGGCACACGACCATGGGCGCCCATAAGGGGGGGGGCAAGGTAGGGCACTTATTCTAGGTTAATGTCTCATGATGTTAACAAATGGCAAAAACAAAACTAAATTTGTTAAAAGTTTGAAATATGCACCCTCTAGAAATTTTTTTTGAAGTTTGCCCCCCCCCCTAGAAAAATTACTATGGGCGCCCATGCACACGACACTAATTATGGTTTGCCCCGGGTGACATAAACTCTAATTGCGGCATTGCCTGTGAAAATGACCTCCCTTTGCCCACTATTTACAGCAACAGGTCTTTTTTTCTGACGCTGAACAATTGATTTCAGACAAGTTTAAAATCGCTGCCCCTTGATTTTTGCGTTCCTGAGAAATTATCTAGCTTGGCCATTTGGTAGAAGCTGCCATCGTTCCTGTTCGGTTGAAAAGCTTCTGTGACTCTATTCTTTTGCAGGGGAATTTTTTTTTTCTTTTTAGAATCTGATAGTATATTTGGGTTATAAATGCATGATTTGTGTTCAAAATCATAACTTTGCCCCCTGACTTTTTACACTAGGGGGGCAATTTTTACAACTGCAGGGGCAATTGCCCCCCTTGCCCCCCCCAGATTACGCCTATGGAAGAAAATGGTGTCTGTTTTCCACCGACACGTGACATTTATAGCCTCGAACCCAAGGAGTCGATATCCTCCATTTGGAAGTTATCGTTTTTACTGTGAGACATAGCGAATAAAACCAACTAGCAATAATGTCAAATATAAACTAGCTGTGTAGCACGGGTTTACACAGGTGTATTATAGATGTTAAGTGATAACTTGCTGAAAAAAAAAAAAAAACGAGGTCCGCTAATAAGATCTCCCTCTTCAAGAATGATGGGGGAGGAACAGAAATAATTTTTTTATTCAACTCATTTTGTATGCACACCAGAACCGTGCGCCTATCGTATTGCTATAAAAATCCTTCAGGAGAAAAAGAATGGGTATGTTGAAGTAGTAAAAAGAAATGAAAGGTTTAAAGAATGAGAATAGTAATTATAAGGAAATATTCTAAAGGTTTTTAATTTAAGAGTTTTAACAAATGAAATATCATTATTTTTGATGGTGGACCAAATGTTCAGCTCGAGAAATTATCGAATTTTTAAAACAATATGTTTAAAAATAATTTTTACATGCGTTAAAAATGAAAACTTGCATTTTTCTGATGACATTAAAATTAAAAAAAAATCCAATCTGAGTACGATGCTCCAACAAAGCTGATTTGAAAAAAAATCAGTACTTTTCTTTTATCCGCAACCCAGAGAGAATTGCCAAACTTTTACCGGACAAGATCATATGCTGTTGGCAATAATTGATTTCTGGTGGACGTTGCAAACTTGTATCTTTCCATTAGCTACATTGTTAAGAGGTTAGAGGAAAGTTCTATTTAGTGTAATTTCATTTCTCAGTGCGTAGTGGTTTTTTTTTTTTTTTTTTGTGTGTGTGCGTGAGTGTTATATTCTGTATTTCAAACTGAATAAAAAAAAAATTGTTAGTGAACTTTTGAAAATAATGAAACATTTTCTATTCAATTTTGCAGAAATAGAGTAATTTACGCAAAAATATGTTTTGTTTTTAATCAAATTTAGCGAAATTCTGCATTTGTAGCAACCAAAATTTTTAGAAGTGCAACATTGTGTGCGAAAGTACTGGTCAAGACTAGGATAATTATTTCAGTGAAATATGTGTACTTGAAATGTTCAAGAGTGTGCTGTTTTAGTTTTCCCCCCCTCCCCAATATTTTACGAGGACTAAAGTGTTTTTAGAATTTAGAGAAACTGAGTACATTTTTTAATTATTCTTTTTTTTCAGTATTTTATATTGCTACCCGCTACTTGTAGTGGATTTCTGAGAGAAAGGTACGAGAGCAGTAGCCAGCCCTAGTGATTAACCCTTTGAGGCGAAACCCTTTCTCAATGCTGAAAAAAGGGCAGCCGTTGCCATTGCTCGACTTAATTACCAGCAAGATGGCGGACGATCGAAACGTTCATCGCGTGCCACAGATCTAGAGACCCTTTTTTGACGCAGCAGGCTGTGCGGCACAGCCAGCTGCGTCAAAAAAGGGTCTCTAGATCTGTGGCACGCGATGAACGTTTCGATCGTCCGCCATCTTGCTGGTAGTTAAGTCGAGCGATGGCAACGGCTGCCCTTTTTTCAGCATTGGGCAATCTATCCAGCTGTTCTCGCATTCTTCCATTTTTCAGCAGATGTCAGTGCTGTTAAAAATAATCGTGACCATTTTTTGACGGGAAATGAAGTGCTAAAAAGTAAAGGATTCTCGTGGAGCTACTGTCACCCGCAACTATTTTTATAGAAATCAAATCTATTCTTCGTGACTGGCAACAGTCAAAACGTCAGAGTTTGGTGTTCCCAGAGCGGGAACACTGCGCGTTAAAGGGTTAAATAGTTTGCCACAGAACTAGTTACAGCGTATTTTCGAGAGGGCGCCAGTAGATCTGGCAGGACTTGGTGATATTTTTAGTTTAGCATTCACCAGCGTTAGGGATTTTTAAAGAGCCCCCTCACAGCAGTTTTTTTTTCTTTAGTTTTCATATGTATCTTAAGGAAGAGTGGGAGAAAAAAACACGTGGACGTAGAGACCTATGTAATTTAATAAGAAATCAGTTTCTGTATCGGTAGCATTACACATTTGGGAACGATCGTTTCCAAACTTTTTTACGGGGATTTTTTGTTACATTTGTATATTAGAACATGATTGTTTTACAGCAATATTTTCCCATGACTGTAATTTTATTCCTTCAAAACTGTTTGAGTGTATCGAGGCTTCCCTTTGTACTCTCGAATGCATAATAAAAGATTTCGATGTTCACTCTCATTTATGAAATACCTTTTGTAAATTAACACTAACTGTGGTGTTAATGCACAAAGGAATTCTGCACTATGTATTCAGTGTTCAGATAAATATGTTATTAAGTGCTCTTTTGTATTGGTAATTGAAATCAGTAAACAGCCCTAGTATGCCAGTAATATATGAGTCTAATAATGCTATTCACACTAATAATTCTTATAATTAATTACTGGCAGGACTCAAGTAAAGCGTTGATCAGATGTCATAGTTACAATTCAGCTTCTGCTGTAATTTTTTTATGTAAGCAAAATATATTACGAAAAGCAAATTTACTTTTCTCAAATGCATTTAAAATTGTAACAATATTTTCAAAAAATATATTTAAAAGTTAAAATCGTTGTATCAAATCAGTAAAGATTGAATTTCTAAAGCAATATTAAAAATCTAAAAAAGTACTGGTATATATTTTTTGTCTGAACAAATTTCCTTCAAAATTAAATTTAATGTTGGAAATCTATATATTAATATATAGTGTGCCCACTAAAGTACGTTGTCACCCCAATAACCCCCCAATCATCCGACCTGATTCCCCCCCCCCCATTCTAGAATATTTGAAAAATGGTTTAAGTCGCATACACTTTTCATATTTCTCAAACTTTTTAGGATATAATTCTGGAATTTTGTGGGTCGCCTGATTAGTATATGTTGCACATTTTACTTACTGGGAGATTTCATTTTTTTGTAAGGGGGATCGTATACAAATTTAAAAATGTAACTTTTTGAAAATCAATGAGAGGAATTTTTTCATAATCATAATCCTCTTTTCCTACCTGATTTTGAATATTTTTACCATTTGCATTGCCAGTTTATCTCTAATAGATGAAGAATTAAAGCCACCTTTTTGGGACAGCCCTGTATAGCATGATACCGCACGTGTAGATACTTAAAAGTAATCAAAACTTTAAGGAAAATCGATTTTTACTGATGAAATAATTTTCATTAACGTAGACATAAAAGTAAAATGTATATACATTTTACGGTAATTGTCATTAATAAAATATATTTCTGTCATATTATTATAAAACATACTTAAGGTCGTAAGAAATCTCTGAAAATATTAAAAGAAAAACTTACGTAAGTTAGTAATAATTATATTTTTTTCAGAACAACTCCATTTCTTACACAGGCCTACAAAAATAATCCGTATTTTATATCGCATGGAAATAGGTTTTAACCCTTTGAGCTCGAGAGGTGACAACCAGTCACCACTGCATGTGAAACGGCCACCAATCCATAACTGTCAACAGCTAACGGAATATAACTAACCACTTTTTGTTGACAGTATCTTTTTTCAGTTTTCTTTTAAGCAATCCATCTATTAAACTCAGAAATTTCGCAATTTTCTAAGTCAAAAATTACTGTTTACAAAAAGTGGTTGATTATATTCCGTAGATATTGGGGCGAGGTGAATTAACTTGTCCGGAGTCTGATCTGCTTCCCGAGCGAAAAAAGGCTTCGAGAGCAAAGGGTTAAGTTTTAAAAGACATAGAAAATGAGAATCGAGGCGGCGGATTATTTTATACAATTACGAAATTTAATTATTTGATAACTTTTAATTCCAAATTGGAACTAACATATTGTAAAAGAAGCATTAAGTACAGTTCCTATTACTGTAGATACATGATTTCACGATTCCTTAAAAATGTAAAATACAGTAGACACCGGTTATAACGTACTCTCACGGGACCTAAAAAAGTAGTACGTTATAGTCGAAGTACACTCATGTCCATAAATTAAGGATAATTCAGAATCACACAGAAATTGATCTCTAAAATAAAAATTTCACCTGTGGAATGATCACACACATCTTGAAGAAGAATATGCAAATTACAGGAAACCACCAGATGGCGTGGATGGTACGTCACAATGACGAGAGTGTAAGAGAGGGGTATATAAGGAATGGTGGCAAAGAAGTAAAATTGTTCACAAGCGCTGTGAAAGCCTTTCAGTGCAAAAACCGCATAGTTATGGCACAAAGGAGGCATTTGGATGATGTTTTACGTGGCAGAATTATCGGACGACTGGAATGTGGACGTACCCAGCTGGGAGTATCCGAGGAACTTGGAATCGCCCAGAGTGTCATCTCCAGGCTTTGGCAACGATTCCAAGAGGATGGTAATGTGAGTAGACGTTACAGCACAGGTCGCCCCCGAGTTACAACGCCGAATGAGGACCGCTATTTGGCAGTTACTGCCAAAAGAAACAGACGGAGTACAGCATCAGACCTGTCTCGTCAGCTCTCTTCAGCTACCGGTACGACAGTTTCAAGGGAGACCGTGTACAGACGCTTAGGGCACATTGGTCTATATGCTCGTAGGCCTGTCAGATGTGTTCCACTTACCGCAACTCACTGTCGCCTGCGATTAACCTGGAGTAGAGAGCATGCATTGTGGACACCGCAACAGTGGTCTTGTGTGATGTTTTCCGACGAGTCCAGGTTTAGTTTGGAGTCTGATTCTCGCCGGACATTCATCTGGAGAGCGCCAGGTACCCGTTACCACCAAGAGAACACCATTGAAAGACACCGTTACGGTGGTGCAGGATGGCTCGTTTGGGGAGGAATTATTCTTTGTTCCAGAACTGACCTGCATGTTCAGAGTGTAACGATGACAGGCCACATCTATCGGGATGTCATTCTGGAACAACATGTACGTTTGTTTCGGGGCGCCATGGGTGCTGAATTTGTGTTTATGGATGACAACGCCCGTCCTCACCGTGCAAACATTGTAGACGAATGCCTTCAATCGGAGGATATCACCCGTATGCATTGGCCAGCATACTCACCGGACTTGAATCCAATAGAGCATGTGTGGGATATGCTTGGCCGACGAATTGCAGCCCGTCAACCCCCTCCCACCTGTCTACCGGAACTTCGGAGTGCATTGCTTGATGAGTGGTGTAATATTCCCCAAGATCAGATTGATGATTTGATACTCAGCATGCCTAGGCGTTGTCAGGCCTGTATTGCATCGTCCGGGAGACATACTCCGTATTAACCATCCTACTAACCATGTTATACTGTTTTTTGTAAATAGGTTCTTTTTTGAAATTTGGTCAAGGGAGTAAAACTTGCAATTTTTATTAATTATGTCAAACATATAGCATCTTTTTTGCTCTTTACTTTTTGTTTAATAAATAGACTTTACAAATAAGTCAAATTTGTTTTGCTTCTTTCTCTTTCTTTGCCCGAACTTCATTATCCTTAATTTGTGGACATGAGTGTACGTTATAAGCAATACCGCCACTAAGATTCAATATTACACAAAAAAAGAAAGTGGGCTCATAATTTCACTGTAAGATGCGTTTTAAACAGGCCTGATTTTTTAAAAATCAAATTAAAAAACAGAAAATTCATTATTACTTACAATTTTTATTAAGACAAATAATCTATAATTTTCTTTTGTTTTAAGTGAGCAGATGCTACTTAAAAAAATACCGTTTTGGATACCCATAATAGACTATTGTAGCGCCTCTGCATCATCACTGCTGCATTCAAAAAATCGTGACAATGTTTTTGCAGCATTTAATGCTTTGAGTATGCTTGATATAGGCTCCTCTGTTTCTTCTTCACTAACATCAGAATCATTATAGATGGGGCTTTTCTTAAGGCATGTATATTGATGAATGACAAAGGAAAAACATGGTCTTGTTCTTAGCCGTACCTAGCAGGGAAAAAAGATAAAAGATAGCTCCCTTCCTTCATACACAATTCTTCTCGTTAGAGAATCCTAAAACGGACAGCGAATGTTTTTGAAAGTACTGAAATTTCCAAGAAGAAGAAAATAAAATGCTTAAGAAAAGCAAAATTTTATTTCTGGCTTTGGTATAAAAAGTACGTTATAACCGAAGTACGTACTTTTGCTAAGTACGTTTTAACCGAAGTTAAATAACATTATAAATATAGGACTTCATTCGGGACCTAGGTTCTAGGTACGTTATAACAGATAATGCGTTATATCCTAGATCCGTTATAACTAAGGTGACCATACGTCCCGTTTTTAGGTGGCTTGTCCCGTTGTCCCCAAGCACAGCTTCGGGACACCGTAATGTCCCGTTTTTAGAAAATGGCCCCCTTCAATGTCTCGTTTTTAGAAAGAGAGCAACCCACGGTATCAATTTCAATAAAGGTGGCTAAAAATCTAAAATTATCCAACGGCGGTGTCTGTAAAAAAAAAAAAAAAAAAAAAAAACGACCTCCCTCCCTCCTCTCTCGAGACCCAAAGAAAACGGCGGGGATGAATTGTTTTTGTGTTTGTTCTTTTTTGTCAACTATTTCTTATACTTTAATTTTAATTTCTTTTTTTAAAGTCATGTTCCTCCCTTGCTTATCCCCCCCCCCCTTCCCCGATTTCCACTTTATTTTCCCTTTTCACTCTGGTTTTCTAAGAATTTTTTTCCTTCCGAATGACAACTTCCTTTTTCTGTGTATCCTTTTGTTTACATTTTTCAATTTCCAACCTTCCTGCCTGATGTCGGATGGTGTTTTTGAAGTCGAAGAAGGCCCTACCCCTTGTACCACCCGACACGTATGTCTTGAATTTTTTTTTATAGTATATGTGTGTTTTAGCAAAGTTCTTTTTTTTTCACTTTATTTTGATATTAATATTAACACAAGCTTTTTTGCGCGTTTTCTTAACTACTAAAAGATACCCAGACCTGTAAATTCAGTCTCCCTACACTATTACCTTAAAAACAGTAGATGTCCCGTTTTGAGGAAGAAAATAAATACACTATTGCCAAAAAAGTAGTAGATGTCCCGTTTTAAAGGAAAAAAATAAATGGTCACTTTAGTTATAACTGGTGCCCACTGTAGTGTTTCGAACACACTAACTCTAAAGATTGAAAGTTTAGTATTTGCCCCGACTCTCTGATAGAAGTTTTACATCATTAAACTTATCCTTATTAATCTGTCACAGAGCATTAAGAAGCAAAAAGTACAAATATGGAATTACGCACAGCATTATTATATATTTTTGATGGTCTAATTTTATAGCAAGAGAGGAAAAGAGCTGGAAATTCCAACAAATCAGAAAATAACTGTATTAAAAGAAAAGCATAAGTACGTAAAGAAGCGGAAAAACCTACTTGTAGGGACGATTTCCCTACTCTTGACCTTGCGCAGTGGCATGTCCACTTTTCCCCCCTTTTCACAGGGAAAACACTCACGCCGAGGAGTTAGGTAAATGATTGTTTTTTTAGCAATGTATTTTTAATAAGCTTCACACAAATAATTTAAATTTTGATTAGAAACCTTTCTGTAGCAACCGATTTTGAAAGTGCTATATGTCTTCATAATTGAAGAAAAAATAATCTTAACACACACGCAGAAAATTATAAACATATCGACAAATCACACAATAGGGATTAGTAAAAGATAATTATTAAAGAAAATAAATATTTCCCGCACGATTCTCGCTTTATACAACTTGCAGTTTCTTTTCTTGTTTTCATGCTATGTGATCAGTGATTACATCTGAAGTGCTGACGGGGTAAAATTACGTCGAATTTCAACTGATCGTAATATTTCTGCAGTAGTACATGCTTTTAAACAGAAACCGTTTTTGATAAATGGGTCTGGTGGTTTTTCCCCCTCGTGTGCTTAACGCTATCGGCGTTGGTCAATTAAATCAAGAAAATATCAACAAATGTTGTGAAAAACCAGAACGTCTAACCTTCTATCACTCTTTAAATGTCAACCGCACTGACACAAGGTCTGTGGTCCGGAGGATTTCGCAAAGCTCTAGAACATAGATATTATAAAGAGTATGCCAAAGCCCGTAACGTGGATGTAACTGGAATGATAATGAGACATTTGGATAGGTAAAATTAATCAGAAAAAAAAATGTACATCTTTAATTCTGTGTTTTTTGTTTGAATACTGCACCTCGTGAGTGACTATGGGAAAAACCTCATGTCCTAAGGTTTTTCCCGTACCCGTAAGCTTAGGGTATCACGTATCTGTTCCATAATCGTAACATAACACATTTTCTGAGGGAAAGTAATACATTTATCTTGATTTTAGATTGCTGTTAGTAGGTTAGCAATAGTTTTATTAGCTGATTATCCTGTCTCTCAAGGACTAAACTGGTTTACAACGTCGGGGTCTTTGAGATCATCCGCAAAAGAACAAAGTATCAGACACGTGTTTTGTGGTAAGGGTTTCCCACTCCCCCCCCTTTTTTTTTAAACTGTTGATGTGTTGTATAAGCTGTTCCGTAAATAAATTGTTACCCTCTGATATATCAGCTCAAAGGCATCTCTAAAGATAATTTCATTTTCCAGCATTTTAACTTTAAAACTGAACATCTCTTCCTCTTAAAAAGGTAACATATTACAGACTCCCGATAACGAAGTTTGCCAATAACGAATTCCTCTCTATAATTATATTTTTATTAAGGCAATCCCAATATTTTAATAAAATTCAAAATATTCTGCATACAGCGAAGGGGCCTCCTCTTTATAACGAATATTTTATTCGGTTCGATTTTTCATTGATCAGAGGGATGACATTGATTCTAAGGATGAAGATAGTATGATTTTGGACGAATCGAAAGAAAAATCGGAAACTGTGAAAGTGAATGGAAGAATAACATTTGTAAATGTCTCGAATTTTCAGAAGTGGATGCAGGATAGCTAATTGCTTCATGCCTTTAGATCAGGCTTTTTAAATTAATGTAGACTGAGGACCTCTTCTTGAAGAAGATGCTATTTGCGGACCCCATTCCAAGACTAAGCATTTTTCGTTGTTTTTGAAACTTAACGTCTGCCGCAATAATCTCGTAACAACAAGCATCCAATGTTGTCACATGGTCAGTGGAAACATGGAAACATAAAAAAAAAGTTCTGACGAAAATTTAAAAAATGTGAACATTAAATAACTTTTAACAAATATGATATATACAGGGTGAATCTGAACTCTTGGGCAAAACTTTAAGGGGTGATAGGGCACATAATAAAGAATCGGAATCCTATAGCAATGTGGGGTCGGCAACGTCGTCTTCATATAGCTGTTAATAATCACTTCGGAAAAAAGTGCTGAAAAAACAGTGCACTTTCCCATTATTTCGCCAGAAACTAATGTATTTTTCTCCGAAAACAGAAGACTAAAATGGATAGTTTAAAAAGTTTAATTTATTTCATGGATGAAATTTTCGGAGACGAGCCTATTTGTTTATAAAACTTGGTGAAGAAATGAGACGGACACTTCAATGCTTTTCCAAAAGTGATTATGACCGGGTAAGTGAAAACTGCGTTTTTCACCCGAGATTGCTATGTGATTACGATTCCTCATTGTGTGCCCTATCACCCCTTAAACTTTTGCCCAAGAGCTTAGAGTCACCCTGTATATATGATATATACGAGGAGTGATTAAAAAAAGGTGACAAATCGAATAAAGAAATATTTATTAACAATAAACTGAAAATACAAAAGAGAATCAAGAGGCATACGTGCCTATCACTTTTTGACATAATCACCAAGTCTATTTAGGAATTTATCAGAACGCAGAACCAACTTGTTTAACCCGTCTTGGTAGAAATCAGGTCCCTGTCCACTGAGCCAGGTCTCGGCGGATGTTTTCACATCACTGCCTGAAGAGAACTGTGTGCCGGATAAGTGTTCCTTCAACCTCGGAAATGGGAAATAGTCCCTGGGTGCCAAATCTGGCTGTATGGGGGGTGACTCCAGTATTCCCACCTGAACCGTCGCAACCATTCCTGCGTTGCTTGAGCAGTATGGGTCCTAGCATTGTCACGCAAGAGGATGACAACTTTCACTCAACATGCCCGACATTTCACCACAATATGTAGTTTTCAAATGCTGCAGCTTGTAATTTTTTTTTTTTTGATCATCCCTCGTAGAAACAGAAATTATAAGAAACAGATCATAATAACAGGGCTTCATGATTTATTTATTGCTTTAAAATTATTATTATTTTTTTATTGTTCCTCATGTCTTGGCGTTTCATTGTTTTCTTGAATGCTTGCAACTATTTTTCGTAATTTTGCAAATCCCCGGTAGAGTGTAAGGTAGAAATGAGACGGGCTCAGCCTGAGCCCGAAAGCCCGAGCCCGAGCCCGGGCCCGAACCGGGCTCGGGCTCTGAAATTCACAATTGTGTTCGGGCTCGGGCGGGCTCGGGCTCAAGAAAAGTTTCTCCTTTATTGAACATACTGCTTGAAACAGATTTTAAAAAGTGATTCCTGAGGAAAATAAAAGTACTTATAAAAGATAAATAAATAAATAAATAAATAAAAATAGCGGCACGGGCGCCTAGAAGGTGCGTGAAGCTCTTTAGGTGTTTTAGAACGGCGGTTTATATTCCTTAGTTAGTCATGAGAGCCGACATTTTTTGATAAAAGATGGATTCAAAGAATTAGAAAGTGCATTGGGAGTTTGCAACTATATTTGTCTTTAATTTCCACAAACGGCAAAATTTATTGTATTATATCAATGAAGTAATTGAATTTTTTTTAATCTTTAGCTGAACTTTCGGGCTCGGGCGGGCTCGGGCTCCGACTTAAATAATATTGCTCGGGCTCGGATGAAAAGTCTTCGGGCTCGGGCTTCAAAAAATGAGCCCGAACTCATCTCTAGTGTAAGGGGACTCCCAGTGTTCCGCGGACCGCATTTAAAGAACTTATGAGTATATAATAAAAATTAAAATGCTATAGATGAATTTTTGAAGAGTTATAGATTTTGAAGAGTGTCAAGGACAGCGAAATTCCAGAAATGAAGACGTGTCACCGCCGCAACTTCATCATAAGGAAATACTGCAATCATTTGAAACCATAAAAGCGGTTTACAAATGAAAAAAAAAAATCTGGAGTGACTCCACTCGACTTTCCAAACTCTTACGGTTAAGATCATTAACATGCATTTAAATAAATTTTAATCGATGAATAATTCAAACATATATGTCAAATTGAAACTCAATCGAATGCACCGTTTAAACGCTAGCGCACTTTCAAGAATTTCTCCCCATAGGTCATAATATAAAAGAAATCTTTATCGTAGCTCTGTATAAAAACTATAAGTCCTATACACACCAAAATCAATACCAGTCTTAGGATGGTGGTTTATAACATATATAAGAAATATGAGCTCAATTGAATATACCATTTAAACGTTAGCGCGTCTTTCAAGAATTTCTCCCCATAGGCCATAATGTAAGAGAAATCTTTGTCGTAACCCTGTGGAAAAACTATACACACGTCCTATACACACCAAAACCAATACCGGTCTTGCGACGGTGGTTTATGATATATATACCGTATCAGGGATGCTACGGCTGCGCCAATTGCGCCAAACTGCGCCAAATGGAATTTCTTGATACATCCTGATACAAAAAGCATATTTTTCAAGGTCTCTGCGCCAAAAGAATTTCTTGGTATTTCTGGATACAAAAAGTATAATTTTAAACAAATTCTGCTCCGAATCCGTGCTGTCCCAAGGTCCAAAAAAAGTAAATAAAACCAAAAATTACATACTAATATATCACTTTCCCGTTTTCAACAGAACACTGTTCTGTTTTTCATATCAGAAAGCGCGTACAGTTCGAAACTGATCTCCCCCAAAATCAACAAATCCAAACAATCTATTTCATCACTTTAAAAGCAAGCGTAGAATTAATAATAGTAAAATAAAAACAATTAACAAAAAAAAAGGCAATTGTTTAAGAAAATTTTTCCACTACAAAGTGCTTTATTTAATAGATTCGTGTAAATAAGTTATCAAAGGCCGTCAAAACATCCTGCCTCTTTACCCTGTTTGGTAAACGATATGCATTCAGAATGAGGCAGATGTTCCACCAAAAGAATAAACAGAGAAAACTTATCCCATAGGTTAAAGTAAACATAGTTCAGAGTTGATATAAATCAAACAACAAAAATAAAATCACTAATGTATCTAAACACTCCTGTATTTCTGAATAGCTCTAAACGCTATATATGCTTTTAAAACATTATTTTTTTTTCTTTCTTATTAAGCATTTTTTGTGGGACAATAAGCGTAGTGCGCAAAAGAAATTGGAGGAGGGGGAGGGAGAGGCGGCTAGTTTATATATGTAATAGTTAAATTAGCAGTTTTTTTCAAGGTTCAAAAGAACGTTTTAAATGAATGGTTTTCAAAATAAATGTCTCCTTTTTAAAACCAAGAAAGAAGTAATTTTTTTCTGTTTGTATTTTGAATAACCTCAAAAAAAAAAAAAAAAAATCCACTATACGCAAAGCGGAAAGTAAATGAAAGATCCAATAAGAAAAAAAAAGTAAAATCATTAAATGAACTATTTTAAACCAATAAAATCACTCAAAACAACGGGTGTTTAAAACATAAAATATTTTTAAAAAACTTTATAAAATAACACCATAAGGTTTACTTCAACTCTATACAGCTGTTCGAGCAAAACATTTTGTGCCTCACCAGTGGCATAGAGCATTGCGCACTGAACTGGGAGATGGAAGGTGCCTGGTTCGAAACCAGGTCGCATCTGCTGACCAAACCGTTCGGAGTTTTCAGTGATTTTCTCCAAAACTTAGCCTCAATATGGGTTAGGACCCCTTCGAAAGACCCCATCGGAAGGCACTTCACCCAGGCCTAGATCCCTCGTGTAGATAATCGGCCTTAATCCTACAACAACAACAAAAACTTTTTGCCCTTTCCTTAGTGAGAATAGTTAGGATGTCAATAGGTGTTATTTTACAAAGTTTTCTATTATTTTACATTTTAAAACAAGTCATGAATTTGCAGCTCTTGCCTCGGCGCCCTCGATTGGCAGAAAAACCCAGTTGCTACCGCGAAAAGACTTTTTACAGATAATCAACTGAAAGAAAAAAAAAATGATCCAAACAATGAACAAAACGTGCAAACTAATGCAATTTTCTTTTCTTTAAGTTCAACACATGAATATGCAGAAAGCTCAGTGAAAGTAGTAGTTGTTTTTTTGTTTTTTTTCAGTTTACGCCGTTAACTAAGGAAAGAATTTAACAGCTATTTAAAAACCGGCAATTCCATAAACTTAAATTAACCTAGTGATAGCGAACCTACAACGCCATCACCGTGTTCGTTATGACTCGCGTTCAGAGCCCTCGAAGGAAACAAAAAATTGCACAGTTAAAAAATATTTTTGCTTTTCAAAATTTTAATTTCTTCATATGGATTCAGTGTGGCGTTGGTTAGAGGCATGGTTGGCGGATTTTCGACGCATGACATTTTAAACCAAATTTAACTAACGCCAGGGCCTCCGAGAGAAATTTTGTAAGGCGGGGCGAAAATCTTCCCGGCCCCTTTCGTAAAGCACAAAAGTTTCGAAAAAACAAGAGGGACGGAAGGAATTTTTTTGTAAAACTGCTCTTTTTAATGATTTTCGTATAAAATGTTAAAAGGAAAGAGAGTGGGAGGGAAGTTTTTCTTATATGTAATGGTACTTTTAATTCATGTTCGAAGGTTTAAAAAATACTAATATTTAAATGGTGGAATTAACATTTCTGCCATTTAAATCATTCTAGAATTATGTATTCAAAATTAAGTCTGTTTAAAAAAAAAAAAATTACGGATCTATAAATAAAATTCGTAACACATTCTGAAAAATTCACGGACGCACTTCAGCTCAACACGGGCCCACTCTAACTCGCATGGGCCCAGGGGCGGCGCTCCGTCTGCCCCCCCCCTTCTCCTAGGGCCTGACTATCGCATAAAAAAACCTAGACTTTAAACTTATTTTATAAAGTTAATATTAAAATTCAGTATTAATATTTAATATGTTAAAATCATTCTAACTCGAAGACTAGATTATGATATTGAATAGGATTTTTTTAAGGACTTCACCATTTGCTAATTTCGAATGTAGAGTTCATAAAGTACTTATTTTGTTTCTATTTGTTAAAAAACTCATTTAATTATATTTATTTGAAAGCGCTTGGGAGTGTATGGACCAACGGATTGTCTAGCTCACACGGGCGCGACTTACGGGGGAATCGTTCTGACTCCGCGATTCCGAGACAGCAACAGTTTCTTTCTTTCTTTTTTCCTTCCCCCCCCCCCCCGGGTATGGGGGTCAGTTATCATAATAATAGGTAAATTAAACAAAATGTTTATTAATCCTAATTAGATTATACTTATGATACAATAATCATTATAATTACAATTTTTAGTTACATTAAATTTATAAATAAATATAATGCTAGTATAAACTAAAGATTCCTGAGTGTCAGATTTTGGGGGTGCACTTCCCCCCCCCCTCCTGGGTGCGCCAATATTCCGGACATTTGATTTTTCAGTATTATGGGCAAAGGATTTTACTTTCTTTGAAAATTGCTGCCTTCACAAAAAAAAAAAAAAAAAAAAAAAAAAAAAAAACCGATTTTGACTACCTCTAAATTTAATTATAATATTCACCCTTCAGCTGAAATTAGTTTCCCTTCCGCTAAAGAGGTTCTTTGACAGAACCTTTTAATTTGTATTGGCAGCCATGTACAGGATGTATTTGCATGTAAATCAAACGGGGAGAAACCAACCGTTCTTCCAGTGGTGTCAAGTATTTTAAACAATCCGGTATTTCGGGGAATTCGAAGCCATTGCTTATAGCTAATTCTGGTATTGTCAATTTAATCAAACAATCGTAACATGTTTTGCAAAATTTGCCAATATCATCGATATCTTTGTAAAAGACTAGTTTTATAAAGTCCGTTGTCGCTCCTTTGGACAGTAAAGTTGTTTTGGAATGGGTTCTTATTGACTTTTTGAACCACAGTCGATCACAACAATAGCATTGGTGGATTGGACCATCAGCAACAGCTTCGAAAAATTTCTCAGCTAATTTACGAAATTCTAGTTCTTCACACCTTACATTTAGATCAGTATCTGTTCTTGGTCTTTTCGATGGTATATCTAGACAGAGTCGTAAACGTTTTCTGTCTTGTCTTCTGGATTTGGATTCCGCTTCTTGAGCACGAAAATCTGGATCTTCCCTTTTTCTTTGCATAAATAGACGGTTAGTTTCACGATGACTTTCTTCCGGATTAGACAACTGGCGAGGACGGCCAGCGCGGCCTTGAACAACAGTCCCGGGTATTTTCTTCTGATATTTAACGATGTAATACTGAAAGTAGAGCGTGAAATACCAAGCCTACGAGCTATTTCACACTGATCCCGCAAAAATGAAAATTTTAGAAATGCCACGACAGAACACCACCACTTGCTCCGAGGAGGGACAAAAGTTTGAACGCGACTCTGGAAACAAATCCAAGTTCTGAAAAATGAAATCGGAACCTCGGGAACTTGACAGCCAGTCGCAGACGGTCTGACAAAATCTTACAGTTTCCCCTTTTGTTTCATCTGACGTTACTTTGAAATTTTTCAAGTATCCATTATTCCAATCATGTGTCGGATCTTGGTGTGTTTCAAATTTCCGTGAGATCTGTAAGATTTTATTTACTATCAATTATCATCCACGACTTTTTTCGTCTGCCGAAAACTATTACCCTCTTTAGCGGAGGGTAAAAAAAAATACTTTTTGAAAAGCTGTAGCCTGAAAAAAGATTTTCTTAAAATATAATATTATTAAGTTATTTGCTAAATTACTTGTACATAGCTCCTGGCATGTAATTGTTTAAAAAAATATGGTAGTATAATGCTAATGCCAATACTTTAAATTTGTTTGATTATTAGGCTGTATTTTAAACACCAGTATAACCGATTTGAAATTGTCCACTTAAATATATATATATATAAATAATAATAATAATCAGCTTTACTGATAACAATATTTTTCTTTTTACCTTTTTTGAGGGGTAAGAGGGGGCATTACACATAATATATAAGCGATACAAAAGTTTGCAAAATTGATAAGTGTAGAATTTTCTTTTTAAGCACAAAAATTTGCAACTGATGCAAAAGTCTGCAAAACTGATACTAAAGTAGTTTTGCGATACGAAAGTCTGTAAAATTGATACGAAATTAGATTTTTTTCCTGATACGAAAGTCTGTGAAACTGATACAAAATTAGATTTTTACTGATACGAAAGCCTGCAAAACTGATACAAAAGTCGATTTTTTCTGATACGAAAAGTGATACGAAAGGCCTAAGCCGCTGTAGCATCACTGATATACCCAATCGGAGCTCAATCGAATGCTCCGTTCAGGAGCTATCGTGTTCACTCACACACACACACACACACACACACACACACAATCACACACACACACATGCACACATACATACATACATCTCGTAAAAATAGCATAAATGGATTCAGAAGACCTCAAAACGTGTCAATAATACCAAAAACTCGAATTTTTTCATGATTACAATACTTTCCTTACATGATACATGTTCGGAAAGTAAAAATGTACCTGACTCTATTTCGGAGGAATTTTATAATGCGAACATTTTAATGAAAATTTAACACCAAGGAATGAGAAAGCAATATAAAATAACGGAATTTTTCAAGTACATAGAATGAAAACGTTAAGCACTAGCACTATACTATTCTTTTCTCTAAATGGAGGAATTGTCCTCACTTTTGAGAAATCATCAATATAATCAAAAATAGTAGCAAATTTGTGATATGTATTAAGTTCCACAATAACATAATATTATAATATAATTATAATATAATATAATATAATATAATTAATTGCCAATAGTATTTTTAACTGAAAGTCATAATCAAATACTTTTGAACTTCGAATTTACTAAAAAGTTTAAAATAGTTACTTATATAACTGAAATCTCTAATCTCCGTACAACGTCCGTACTCCGTACAAAAATACCTGTCAGCGAATTTTAAAAATGAAACCAATTGAGTTCGTTATAGAGAGATTCCACTAAAAAATACACACTCGAAGGGGAATTGATCTGCTAGGAATAAGTTAACATTTTATATCTCAACAACTGAAATTTAAAAAAAAAAAAAAATTCTGCAATGCGCAGAACCAGGTTATAAACATACTGAGAGATTTTATTTTCTAGTTTTGTAATTCATGCAAAATTTATTGATCAAAGTTTGTTTGTTGTGTAGTTCAATAAAATGGTTGTTTTTATTTTTGTATTACTCAAAAATATACCTGTAGTATACCAATGTCTTACAGAAGTGTTTATGAGCAGTTTAAGCTGAGAATTTTTGAAAAAATCATTAACATTCTCGTAAAGTGGATTTACGAAAAAACATTATAAGTGGTGCCGTAACCAATAGTGCAACTGGTGAAGGACAAAATACAGCTCCATGTTGCAATAGCAATTAAATATCAAACTTTTCAGATTTTTTTTTCCTTTTTTTTCTAATTAATTTCTGCGCATGGTAGTATATACAAAACTCAGTCATTCAACTATTATTTAATAAACTACAGCTTTAATTTAATAAAATCACGCAAAATAACTGGCGTTTAAAACATTAAAATAATACAAAAATTGTTAAAAAACACCATAAAGTTTACTGACAGCTGTTTCGAGCAAAAACTTGTTTGCCCTTCTTCAGTGACAAATCTTCAGGTGTTTGTCACTGAAGAAGGGCAAACAAGTTTTTGCTCAAAACAGCTGTAAGTAAACTTTATGGTGTTCTTATACTAAGTTTTTTTTATTATTTTACAGCTTTAATTTGTATGTTGCAGATCTGCGCCCCGGTGATAAAGAGGGTCAAGTAACGAAATGATGGCATGTTTCCTAAAATGATACATGCTCACACAAAATAACTATTACGGATATATTACTGTTCGTAGTTTGCAGTTGCGGTGCAGTTTTATGATTTGTTGGCTGAAAATCATTTGCGTTGGAAATTGTTTCATATTCGATGATACCAAAAGGATTCTCGTTTATTATTTAAAGACATCCCTTTTTTACTTTCCGAACATGTACCATGTAAGGAAAGTATTGTAATCATGAAAAAATTCGACTTCGAGATTTTGGTGTATTGACACGTTTTGAGGTCTTCTGAATTCATTTATCCTATTCTTACGAGATGCATGTATGTGTGTGTGTGTGTGTGTGTGTGTGTGTGTGTGTGTGTGTGTGTGTGTGTGTGTGTGTGTGTGTGTGTGTGTGTGTGTGTGTGTGTGTGTGTTTGTATGTGTGCATTCGATTGAGCTTCAATTTGGTATATATGTTTGAATTATTCATCGATTAAAATTTATTTAAATGCTTGGTAATGATCATAATCATAAGTGTTCGGAAAGTCGAGTGGCGTCACTCCAGATTTTTATTTCTCTTTTCAGCTCCGTTTTATTGAAGCAGCATTGAAGATGCCATTGGAAGGTTCTACACTTCGTTTTTCCTCGTATTTTATTCGTGCAATTTCTGCCTGTCAAACTAAGCTTTATTTCCTGGTCGAATCGATCTATAAACATATTGTTCGTCTCGTTCATCGGTATGATTGTACGAAAAGTGCCACAGGCGTCTATTTATTCGTTGTCGTATGAATATCATGCACTCTGTCATGCCTGAGTTACGCTACGTGCTTTTTTATCGGCGAGAATTTTCAAGCGTAATAATATAAACGACAGAATATTCAGAGCTGTACTTTGAGCAGTGGCAAAGATGGATGTGCTTAAGATTGTTTTATAGATCCATTTTGGTAAATTTCAGAGAAATATTGATGCATAAAAGTTACACTTTTTCATTATTTTCAGATTAATTTTTATTATTTCTTCGATTATTCAATGCAATAATTCGTTTTTGTTTCCTCGAAAAATAAGAGAAATACATAAATATAAGTAAAATTATAACGGTAAATGATGCTGAATTTTGAAAACTTTTCAACGCAATCCTCAATTGCACATATATTGGTGCAACATATATATGTATTGACCTCATCTTTACAAAGGCATTATAGGAAAGTGGTTATTTAACATTTAAAGATTAATGCCATCAGAAGAAAAAAGAAGCTTTTCAGAACTAAAAAAATTTTTCTCGATTGTCTGTAAAAAGCTGTAAATGCTCTCTAAGTCTACTTTCTTGGATACAGGAAACATCCTAAACCTAATTCTGAAAAATCTTTTAATGCTATACACACTAGAATGGGCCGTAAAAAATTATTTTTCTAGTCACTATTCTAATAGTGAGGAAAGGGTTCTCTCTGGGTTCAATAAAAACGCTGTAAAATATTTTTGCGATTGTATAATATCTTCTGCCCCCGCATCGGACTTGAACTTTCGGAATTTAGATTAAAAATAGACACTTTTTACGGGGCGTAAAAAAACGCAATTATTTTTCACTGCCGTTATTCTAATAGATCGAAAAACGAGTCCCCTGGGTTTAATAAGGTATGCCTAAATTATTTTTTCGATCAAAAATATCTTCTGCCTTCGCATATCGCACTTGAAATTTTGCAATTTTTCACGAAAAAATGCCTTTTTTCATGTTATAGAAAGACGATGAAACGTGCAAAATACTGAGTACAAAAAGTCATTAATCATAATTATTATATAAAAATATATTTTCCTGAAAATTATTAAATAATTGACAATTACCGCAGTGTTACTTTTCCGTTAAGGTGAAGCCCACTAGCGCTACCTTAGAAAGTGAGTAATGCCTCGGAAGACATTTTTTTCTACAAAACAATGCAGTTGCAATACGATACAATACTACAATATTACAATACAATATTTGGTAAGTATGTGGTAACTATAAAATGTTGTATCATTCCGATGTGAAAAGAGTACTTGTACTTAATCTACAAGGAGTACCCTAAAGATAAGTCGTCAATCACTTTAAGCCCTGACCTATACAGTTGTGTAGGTGATGTACATCCTCTCAAAAAGTACTCTAATGTAATTATTTTGGATCTCTCTATAGTTATCCCGAATTTACTAAGTGGAGATTTCATATATAAAATACTATTCTTCATTAAATTAATCGTGTATAAAATAATAATTTATTATATTTCTTTTCATTTGTGTGTTATTAAAAACATTAAATAGTCATTCACAAAACTATAATAGGAAATTTGTCTTACACTCAAATACATTTATTTTTGCGAATAAAGCCAAAAAAAGAAAAAAAAAAAATCCAGGTCTTAAAGTGTTAAAGTTTTATTCCACCAACTCTTTGCGTATGCCTTTGTCACTAATTTTACACACCGTTCAACACTGTGTGTGATATGGAAAATAAAAGAAATCCAAGTTTAGGTTTCTCCTAGTTTAGTTGTCTTAGTTTGGGTTTTTCTCGCCAGTAGAAATATAACGTGGAATAGTGGAGAAATAATAGTAACAGATTTTTTACATTGAAGGACGACTCTCTGTAACTAGTTTTTATTATACAACTCTCAGAAAGATCTGTATGTTGTGTGGTCGTTTGTTAGTCAGCATGCACAGCAAAATATTCTAAGTACGTGAAAATTACTAATTTTGACAAATTTTTTATACCACCAACGACAATATTGGTATCGAGGTAACATCTATATCTAGAAATAGTATTCATCTGTGCTTAGCAGCATCCCCCAGCGATTGTTTAGAATTTATTCTTAGCCAGTTTGATAAATAAATTCTCATGACAAAATCAGAGATGTGCTTCAGCTTCAATGCGTTGTAGAAATTATATATAGGGTCAGAACTCTGTTTCCCAGGAGTCAAACAGTATGAATGCATTAACCCATTCGTGCCTGGATATTTTTGCGACTTTCTTCGATTTTTGCTAACACCAGAAGTAATTGATAAATTTCTGATGTCAACTTTTTGAACAAGGGATGATTTCATTTAAAATCGTTATGTATAAAAATTGAAATGTCAACATCCTACTTGCCATATTAAAATATTTTGTGGAATTGAGGTTCAATACTCACGAATAAAGGCTAGGAAAAATAAATAACGTTTTCGAATGATAGCGATAATGCCGTCCCAAAAAAGGGACGCTAGGCATAAATGGGTTAATGGTACAAGATTACTTTATGCAGGTCACCAAAAGAATTGCCCAGTCAAGTCAAACCGCCTGATGTATTTTCTAATACGTAATTTTTACCTTTGCTTAAATATCTTGTATCAGTTGTTACTAATTTGCCTTCAGTAACTTTGAAAATAGTCCCCAACAGAGTTTCACTTTTTAGGCGTAAATTTCCAGTACTGCGTGAATGTGTTTTTTCTCCTTTTGTCAATCGAAGATGACATAAATTTTGTTCATTAAAGTGAAGGAGACATACAATCCACTGCAAAAAACTACAAAAGTTGCAGTTTCCAGATTCTGAATGATACTGCATTTCCATGAGACATTAACAGATATGACGTCACAGTGCATTGTTAGCTGTTCAGAAATATTTCTTCAAATCCCTTCAAAATATTCGGTTAAGTTCGAAGAAATACGTTCCTTTGTGGACGCTACTTGGTGAAACGCTTTGATTTCCCATTGAAAAGCTTTAGTTTTAATGACATTGACGTATTTGAGACCTTTCCAAGTTACTACGGCATGATGGAATCAGTTCTTGTGTTCCATGCACGTAGACTCGATAGCGCGCATGCTAAACAGTACATACATACGTAATTTCAGTTGCCCAGCATGACTTAACAGTACTAAGAATGAAATTCCAACAGCGAACAACACAGTTGAAGGAACTGAACTATCTCTTCTTTTCTTCAGTAACGGTCACAAAGCGCCAATGGGGCATTACATGAGAAAGTGCATTTCTCGTCGAGAATTGCAAAATTTGAAGTGCGATGCGAAGACAGAAGATATTAATTGTTCGGAAAAATAATTTAGGCATACATTATTAAATACAGTTGGCTCATTTCCAACAATATTAGAAAAATAGGATAGGAAAAAATAATTATTGTTACATTTTCGGGGCAACCCGCTGTTCTGGGGCTTAAAATAGTACAAAATTCGTATTCCACGCTTCATACAGTTAAATTTTGTTTTTTGTTGCATCAAAATCGGTCAACTAGAACCGGAGATATGGAGGTTTCCGTTTCCCATTCGGTTTCCCAATGTATGCAGTTTCTAGAAATCTCGACAAATATTGGTCGTAGACCTTCGGTAACTTCACTTTTGGGGACTTATTAAATAGTCGCCAAGCTTGGCGACATTTTGGTCATTTGGCGCGATTTTCCCAATGGGGCCTGAAAGTTGGTTTTCCTGCATTAAAAACGCATAATAACCTAACATTTCTCATCTATGACGTAATCAAAATTCCTGCTTAATGTGGAATCCACGAGAAATAGACTCTTCTATAGAAGTTTCTCGTAGATTCTGCGCCGGCTATAAATATAAGCGTTTCAGATGACCCAGTTCAGTGTGGAACAAGCTCTGAGTGAGTACGCTTGCTTTGCTCTGTGATAGAAGCGGTGTTTCCGCTTGCGTTTTCGAAGCTGATTTTAAAGTGCTGCGTGTAAATTCTTTATTGCTGAGTCTTGAGAGACTGTTAGTGTTATCCCTCGAATACTTGCACTTAATTTTTACCTGTGGAAGGGTTTTATTTTGCATGAAAATTACAGCATTTCTGAAAGCTTCGGTACTGAGTGGAATGTTATAAACGAGCTACTGGCCGTTAGTGCCTGTGAATTTTGTACAGCTGATTGTTCAACGAAGTTCTTGAAGCAATAAAGTTTGTGTTAAACCCTAATAAGTGGACTCGTTACTGGAACTTTCTACACCAGCTGGACTTTAGAACAACGAACCTAGGAATAGCAGAGTATTCTGCAGCATTATGTTTTTTACGCCGAGTAAAAAGTGTCTATTTTTATCCAATTTACGAAAATCCAGGTCCGATGCCGAGGCAGAAGATATTATCCAATCACAATTATTATTTTACCCGTTTTTATTAAACCCAGAGAGAACCTTTTCGACACCATTAGAAAAGGGATTTAAAAAAATTCGGCCCACCCTAATACTCACCATTTTCAGAGGAGTGCAGGTATAACACCTATCAATAAAATCGTTTGAACAAAACACTTGAAAGGGACTCATTCACAGCGTAGAAAACCAGACAATCACTGTATCGGTTTTTGCAGGTGTTCTTTAATATTTACGAAAGTCTTGGAAGACTACTCCATTCGAGTACTTGAACTTTAAGTAGCATTAAGTAATAAAAACTGGTTAACTTCGAAATTATGGATTAGCTGTCGCTGCTACCTTACCATCTTAAGGTCGTAATTAAGCAATTTGTACAAATATATACCAATACTGCAAATTGATGTCGTCCGATACTGGTATTTATTGAGAAGAAAAATCTGTTGTAATGCAGAAGAGAGCAAACAAAATCGTACTTCGTGGATCAGACTGTGTTTTAATAAATGGTACTTATGTACTTTTAAAGTTTATTTTAAGGTTTATTTTAACGTTATTTATATTAAGTCTTAAAGTTAATAGGTAGTTACTAGAATAAATTAACTTAATATGAATGTATATACATCTTGGCACGCATTATTCTCGTATTTAAGTCGTATGATCATATTTATTTGATAAGACATATTTGTTAATTAATTAGTGTTGTAGAACTGTAAATAGTTACTTTTACTTACACTTAACTATTCGGCATAATTTAAAAAATATATGACTTGCAATTGGTTGTTTTTTAAAAGGGTAAATAGCTAGGCCGTTTTTATTTATGTTTATCGAAAACATAATTATAAAATTACATAAGAAATTTTTTACAAAATAGTTTTCAAGAAAAAGGCGGATTTTCAAATCGTCAGACTATTAACATTAATGTTTATAAAAAGAAAATTTTCAAGTACATATGCTACATTTATAAAATAGTATGATTCGTGAAGTACAATCTGATTTTTTTCTCATCTACAACACAATGTAGATCATTTTATTCTTAAATAAATGGCATTATCTGATCATATCAGTTCATCTAATACGATGCAAAAATGGAATTTCAGCGTCCTTCTAATACAATTTTTAGATGAAATAAAATTGATTTCGCATTAAAGCGAAATTATCTGAACCTAAATGAAACTCTATCATGCATTAAAGTTGTTGCCATTAATTTGAAAATACACTGTAGCTCTTCATTCTAATTAAAATTTCCATCTGACATCGCATAAGTCCGATTAAGTTTTGTTTTTAGGGCTTTAATTAAAATTGTTAGTGGAATTACCAATCTAGATATATATATGAATTTGAAGTGGATGGCATGATAGACGATTGAATTTAATTGCTATGCTCTCTTAATCGATATTTTGATCACGAAATTGATGAAATTCTTAACGAAAAGGCTAAAATTTTAAACAGAAATAACTCGAACATCTTGTTTAAATGAATTTTATTGGATACTGAGAATAGTAGAAAAGTTAGGAAAAGTATTTGATTTCAGCGGAATAGATGGGGAAAGAACCATCTTCTTATTTTTTTAATTATAGTTAGAAATGGAACACTAGTTTAGACTGAGTTTTTGCAAAAGATTACAATTAAAATATTTTGTAAAAATATGAGCTGTTTTACATATGAAGAGTGCAGATGCAAAACTCACATTCTCCACTTTTGCAAATCTCATATTTAAATTTAAATTCCGCTTTACCAGAATTATTAGAGGTTTATAGGACTATATGAAAGTAGCTGTTATGGCAGCAGCAAATATATCAAACAAAAATTGTGCCAATATATCATGTTTGTTAATAAGTTTTTTTTTTTTTTTATGTAAGAACTAACTTCAGAAGCGGAGAATGAACGTCTTAATGCGTTCACATAGAGATGCACGAATTTTCCTCGAAATTTTAATAATCAGGATGTTTTATTTTATTTCTTTATTTATTAATTTTATTATCAAAGGAAAAATTATTTAAATTGGTCTGAAAGGATCAATAAGAACATTTACCAAGAGTAAATAAATTTCAATGCCGAGTAAATTCATTATAAGACTACGAATAATAAAATCGAATAAAAGATACAAGTGGAATTTAAAATATAAAAAGATTTCATTTGTGATTCTATAACCAAGCTTTATAATTAATTGTCTTTATATAAGAGTCTAGATATCACACATGTGCGTTACTGCAATAGCCTATTTTTCTATGTAATAATTGCGATCTTAGAGCGTACCTGTAAATCAAAAAATTTTTGTTTTGTTTTGTTGTTGTTGTGGGATTAAGGGCAATTATCTACACGAGGAATCTAGTCCTGTGGGTGGGGTCCCCTTCGTGGGGGTCTTTCTAAGTGGTCCTAACCAGTATTTACGCTAACTTTCGGAGAAAATCACGGACAACTCCGAACGGTTAGGTCGGCGGACGCGACCTGTTTTCGAACCAGGCACCATCCGTCTTTCCAGTTCAGTGCGCAATGCATTATGCCACTGGTGGGGCCAAAATTGTTTTTGTTTTACCGTAGGATAAACGTTTAGATAACTGTTTAGAATGGAAATAATCGGCAAGTGCTTTCACAAGGTAACACACGAAAAGAAAAAAAGACCCCAATTCGAATGTATGGCAAGTCATAGATTTATCAATACTTTTATATTTCAGTAAGATTAGAAAGTTCTGAAGAGTTTTCCAGTACAGTGTGATTGACTATCGTCAGCACGAATTGTGTAAGAATATAATTTACCTTTGATACTGAGGTGTACACTGTACAGGTATTTATTACCATGCCGATTTCATTTAGTCAATAGAAAATAACTCGCGCTTAAAAAAAATTAAAGAATAATTTTTGGAACTGGTGGTCACTAAACCGGAGCTGTGAATGCATATTAGCACTAAACTACGTATTAATTAACTTATTTTTATATTGCCCATAAAGCTTTTGTTACCAAATTAATACATGGCTAATTTGTTTATTTTGAAGCTCTGATTAATGAAATATTGATCGGTTCTCTACTGCATTAAACTATGAAGTTTTTAGTAATTGTTACACACGCACAGGGCAGAGCCCATTCACCTTATAAGACGAGAAAAGGGATCAATTTGATAGTACCTCTATTCTAACCGAATTTTTAGATCAAATAAAATTGATTTCCAGCGCAATCATTGAACTTCATCGAAACTCTGTATTTGGTTAGAATTATTACCATTAATTGGAAAACACCCTCCACCTCGATTTCTAATTAAAATTCCACTTTGAAGTCGTTATTCCGATAAGCAGTTTCGTTTTTGGTGGCTTTAATTAAAATTTTTGTTACCAAAAGGGTGTTTCACCTGAAAAGAGGTCATCGTTATAGGGCTTTCGAGTACAAGAACAGCTTTAAGAACAAACGAATGAGGCGCTAAACACTCGAAAAAAAAACTAATAATCAATTCTAACCAAAAACTCCGTATTTGGTTAGAATTATTATCATTAATTGGAAAACACCCTCCACCTCGATTTCTAATTAAAATTCCACTTTGAAGTCGTAATTCCGATAAGCAGTTTCGTTTTTGGAGGCTTTAATTAAAATTTTTGTTACCATAAGGGTGTTTCACCTGAAAAGCGGTCATCGTTACAGGGCTTTCGAGTACAAGAACAGCTTTAAGAACAAACAAATGAGGCGCTAAACACTCGAAAAAAAAAAAAAAAAAAACTAATAATGATTCTTCACCCAATGCTCTATGGGCTGACACTAACAACATAGCTGTATGTTACATGCAACTTTTAGAAAAAAATAATAAGCCCAAAAATTGCTTTCAAAAATTTACCAAATAGTTTACCCGTTTAGAGAAATATTGCGCAATTCCATATGTTAAGCCTTTTCCCTGTTTCATAACAACTACAAGTTAATTGTTTGTGTCAGTTCACAATACAACTCGTAAAGAAATGCTCTAAATTTTTTCAAGTCTCTAGTGCAGTTAAAAGTTTTTTTTAAAAAAAATCTGTTCAAAAGTTGCATGATTTTCAAGTAGAACAGCCTTTAAGTTCACAAGTAGACAAGCTTAGAACGGATGTTCGATCTGAATTTAACTGGGACGTCACTTTAAGCTTTTTGGAGCTGCCCTTTCAGAATCGACCTGATTCTCTTGCAAGAAACTAAATCTCAAGAACGGAATTCGAATGTCGCATTTAACCCTTTAATGTGCAGTGTTCCCGCTCTGGGAACACCAAACTCTGACGTTTTGACTGTTGCCAGTCACGAAGAATAGATTGGATTTCTATAAAAATAGTGGCGGGTGACAGAGCTCCACGAGAATCCTTTACTTTTTAGCACATCATTTCCCGTCAAAAATTGGTCACGATTCTTTTTAACAGCACTGACATCTGCTGAAAAATGGAAGAATGCGAGAACAGCTGGATAGATGGCCCAATGCTGAAAAAAGGGCAGCCGTTTCCATCGCTCGACTTAACTACCAGCAAGATGGCGGACGATCGAAACGTTCATCGCGTGCCACAGATCTAGATACCTCTTTTTTGACGCAGCTGGCTGTGCGGCACAGCACTGCATACAAAAATCATACACTGCATACAAAAATCAAGGTTCCCCCCTTGCCCTATGCTGCCGGCACCCATGAATGCGTAGATGTTTTCTAATGCAGAACCATAACAAGTTAAATAAAGTAAAATAATAAAAGAAAACAAAAAAAAAGAACTTAAAAAAAAAAAGAAATTTCCTGTTATAAACGTCATGAACCAATAAGGTTGAGGAAAGCACATTGGTAATTTTGTTTCGATATATAGATTTAAGTACTGGTTTTATGAAATCAACAGGCTAAAATATCCGGAGGTCCTAGGCCTAGTACTTTTTCGGGTCCCATGTACTCTTTCGGAGCCCATATATGTGCTATATTTTGTTGACACATATGGGTGAAAACTTTTGTTCGTAGTGGTGGACATAAGGGTGAGGTGTTCAGGTTACCCATCCTTGTCCAAAAATTTGTAACTTTATGTCCATAAATTTTTATTACTCAGAAGTTGTGATTCAAATGATGAGTGCTCCATGGTGGGATGCTGTGGACCTTAACAGGACGTATTTTCAATGCCTAATACAGTGTAAACAAACAATTTTGCTTGTCAACAAGCGTTGCAAAAGTTCATGTCTTTATTATTGTTTTTTTGTGCTAATTTTCGAAAAAAAAAGGCAATTAAACTATTTTAATCATTATGGGTGCCCTAGGACGAGGCCTAGATGTCCTGTGCGGTCATCAGGCTGTGGCAATCAATCAATAAATACTTTCACTGAATAAGTTACTAATGGAAAGAAGTTGATAATCTGTTCTACGAAAGTGAATTCGTTAACAAGACATGATTTTATAAAATTAATTTACATATAACTTAATACCAAATTACTATGGATCTTTTTACTAAAACAGTCCGACTCATCAAACATCGATCTGTTCTCTACCTCATTAAACTCTGAAATTTTTAATGATTATAAGCAACATCGAGCGGAGTCAATTAATCCTATGAGCTACATAAAAGGATTCCTTTTATAGCGCATTTGTTTTAACCCAATTTTTAGATTAAATGGAATTGATTTTGCATTAAAGCGCAATTATCTTAACATCACCGAAACTATATCTTTGGCCAGAGCTATTGCCATCCATTTGGAAACACCCTCCCTCTCGCTATTCCAATTAAAATTCCATCTGGAATCATAAGTCCGATTAAAAGTTTTGTTTTTGGTGAATTTAATTAAAGCTATCACTGGGCCATCGCTAAGTCATGCGTGTGAGAACTTGAAACGGGTGACGTGTGGTATAGAGACCCTAAATTTAATGGAGGCGTCACTTTTAAACTTTTAGGAACTGAGATCTTGATTAAATTCTTTAGCATCGAAGGAGTGCCTCAAACAGCATTGATTCTTGTATTTAAATTTAATCTATTTGAAATTCAATCACCAGATGAGTTTTAGAATCGAAGAAAAATAATAGAAAATGTTAGAATCTTGTCACTTTCACTCTTTTCTTTCTTTCTGTTTTTTAAAAAGAATAAACAAAAATCAGAATTGACGGAAAAAATATTATGCCATTCCGTGTTATAGCGTAACAGTTATACTTTTTATCTAGTTCATTTTGTGATCTACAAGGCTTTCTAAATGAAGATATTAGGCATGAAAGAGGTAATCCTTCACATGAACAAACACATGACATTAATATTTGAGATTATAGTATAAATTCTTTAATAATGTTATTTTCGAAGTAAGAAAGTAACTCTTTAAAGTAGATGTGTTAGTTAAAAAATTTCACTTATCAACATTTTTTCTTGTGAAGCATGATTATAAGCTGCTGTATACAGAAAAGAGTTTGTGCTCCCTTAATGCTATACGATTCTATATATTCATGCAATGAATCCTCTTTGTGAATTCCTACCTGTGTTTGAAAATTTAAATTTAAGATATCACTCTCTTCTTTTAAAAAATAGCTACTGATAGGAATTAGAAGATTTATTTTTTTCATATTATTAAAATGTACATTTAAATATAAACTTTATTAATTAAAAAAATGGAAAATGATGCGTTTTCTAAAAGACTGGTTAAAATGATTTTTGAAATGAACCTTTTAACCCTATGCATCCTGTTTCTGTAGCTTGTTTCTAAATTTTAAATTTCAATTTTTGTTTCGAAGAATAATAAACGAAAGAGCAGATTGAAAAAAACGTTTTTTAGCCTTTTTTAGAAACAACAAAAATTCAATAAAGATAAATTAATGACATCACACTTTCTAAAATGTCCGTTAAAAACAAAATTGTATCATTGCAAATTAAGTAAATAAAAGTTTTCCACAAGAATAGAATTATTTAAGTGTACTTGATGATAAGTGAAATACAGTAGAAAAATACATTTTAGAAGAATTTTAAGAAATGAATTCCGTGAAATGAAGTTTGACTTTTTGGAAAATTGTGTTTGACATATATTTGAAAGAAGAGAAAAATGCATCAAATCGAAAAAATTCACTGAATGCAAATTTTATTACTTTATTTATTTTTTACAAGAATCTGAATTTCCTTTTCTGAGCTCTGAAATTGTTCAAATACTTCAAAAATGCGTGTGCAATTCTTTCTATATATTTGGCTTAAGAAATATTTTAAAATTCTATCAAAAAAGTATTGTATACTATTTTTGTAAATGCTTGTTTTTTTTACTTGACATTTTTCTTACTGCAAGTGTTACTGCACATTTTACAGAATATTTTAAATAAAAAAGACTTTCAAAAATGGTTATAAAAATTCTGAATATTCAAACCGAAGCTCAAAGCATTTCATTTTAAGAAAATATATTCCGCTTCGAACAGCATGTTTATGAATGTATAAGGATTAATTTATTTTAAATATTAACTTGAATTTATAAACTAAAGCACAGAATAAAGAGGTTAGAAAGAATTTACAAAAAAATCTCTTGATATAGCATTGCACGATAATTGACAATAGATTTAAATGAAATAATCTGTGTATGTGTTACCGCTAAAGCCTGAAAGCCGTTGATGTGCATGTTACCTATATAATCTGTACAACAGAACCACGAACGTAAGTCTATATATTGCAGTTTTCAGGTTAAGGCGTTGATTCTAAACGAAATACCTATGAATGGGTTAAGTATATACAAATTTAATAATTTCAATAATTTTTTGCTGACGGATTCAATTATTAGCTCTGCAACCAGACCTAGTGTTCATTTCTTACAGTTTTGGTGCCTTCCTGAAAAGTTAGTCTAGTGTAACTTACGTTAGTCTGATTCTGAGGTACAGAATTTAACTGATTTGCTCCGTTGAAGGGGGGGGGGGGAATCAAGAGTTTCTCACATTTTACCTAGTAATTTGCACATTAACTGCTTTCGTATCGTTAGAGTTCAAAAGTTTGTTTCACTTAAGTGATAATCTCTGAATGTAAAAGGAGAAGTCCTGACTGACTAACTGACATATCTACATCCCACCAAATGTGTTAGATACTAAGACTTGAAACTTTACGAGGCTATTTCTTTTGGGTCCAATACTTCATTTAAGAAGCGATTTTTAAAAATTCGCTCTCAAATGTACGTGAAGGGCCAAAACATTCTTTTCACATTTCCCTTCATATCTCAGAGAAAAAAAGAAATAGCACCAAAAAATTATTGGTTTAAAATATAACTAAAAGAGATACCTAAAAATGATTTTCAAGATTTTGTAGAATTAGTACCCAAACAGGGTGCAGAGCTATAACAGTCTTTTTACGTTTTCCCTCATATCTCACAAAATAGAGATCACCATTGAAATTCTTTCCTTAAATTGTAATAAACACAAGTACTTGGAAATATATATTTTTTTATTCGCACCCAAGCAGGGGTTAGAGACCAAGACGTTGTTTTCACATTTTTCTCTATATTTCAAAAGGAAAAAACCCGGATAACCATAAAAATTTTGCTTTAAAATATAGCTAATAAGAAAGCCTAGAAATCATTTTTCTTGGGTTTTTTAGAAATTGCACCCGAACGGAGGTAAGGGTCTGAAATATTGTTTTCAAATTTGCCTTCATATCTCAAAGGGAAACTAAAGATAGCCATTAAATTCTTGTCCGAAAATATGACGAACACAGACACATAAAAACTAGCCGGCAAGCCATCCAGCATCGCTGACCCGTGAAATTCGCGTAAAAAATTGCTGACCTGTAAGGTAGACTTTGTGCCTCCAGGGCTTTATTATCGCATGGGCAAATCGGGACTTTGCCCTGGGCCCCCGGTTCGAAAGGGCCCCCCCATTTCAAATGTTGTTCTGAAATATTCTTTTTTATATCAAAATGTTATGAAAAATAAAACAAATTTCATAGATGGTGCCCCCAAATTCATCAATGCCCGGGGCCCCTGTTGGTCATAATCAGGCTCTGCTATTTTCCAACAACCTTAGCTAACTTTTTACAAACATGCAACTAGTTACGCTCAGCAAAAATGCTCATGAGTATTTGGTATTGTTTATTGTAGATAATATATGCATGAGAATATAAAAACCAGAAATTTTTCTTTTTAGCCTTTTGAAATTCGTACATTATTTTTAATAATATTTTTTTAAACTGCAAAAAAGTTTGGAACCCTAAAATTGGTGAGGCCCATGGGCAGTGGCGGATCCAGAAATTTTTTTTGGGAGGGGCTAAATTTTTAAAAAAACTTATTTCACCCAATTAAAATGTACTATAAATCAAAATTTTAGTCTAAACCAACGTATTAGGTTTTGGGAGGGGCTAAGTAATAAAATAGGATCATTTTAGCTATTTAAAGTGTATAATACAGCAGAATGTTACCCTTGAGCAATCTCTTTGGGGGGGGGGCTGAAGCTCCCTAGCCCCCCCCCTGGATCCGCTACTGCCCATGGGTCCCAGTTGCCATAAACAGAACCGCTCCCGCGGGACCTGACTCGATGGACTCACCCCCCCCACCCCCCCACCCCTTTTTTTTTGCTGCGCCATTATTGTGCGTAGTAACTCACCGAAATGAGATGAAAATAGAAAAAAAAAACTTTTTGGAATGTAAAAGTGAAACTATAGAACTACACATGTTAAATATGCTAATAAGGAACGTGAAATAATAAAGGTACAACTCATGCGAAGAATCTATCTTAAATATTAAAATGAAAAGTACAGGAGCAAATATTAAAGCAATTAAGATTACAAGATAAAATATGAAAATTCTCCGATTTTCCGATGCGGTGCTACGCATGTGTTGAAATGCACTTACAATTAAGAAAAAATAGATTTCTTGGAACTTTACAGTGAGTTGTTGCAGTATATTAAAATGGATAAATTACTAGAATTTTCTGCAAGAGAGGCAAGTGCCAATGTATTTTTTTTTTGTCTATGTTGCCTAAACAAAAGTCGCAGGGGTCAAGTGATCAGGTTGACCCCCCATGCCGACGCCCGTGCGTGCACTGGTAAAACAAGCCTCACAACAAGCCGTCATAGTGCTAAAGGGGGTGCGTATTATTTTGAGGGTGTCATCGTGATTATGCCATTTTTGATAGAACCTGTATATTAACTAACAATTCACCTGTTTTTTAGTGTTATGTTAAGAATGCTTTCTCCCATAGTAATACGTAATATTTCTGTGCAAAATTTGTTAAAATAAACCTAATATTTCTTTAGATATTACAGATATTTTGTCTGTGACTTTAACTTTGGCATCAATGTAATTGTTAAGCAATAATTAACACGCAAATGAGGTTATCTGCGAAAGATTTTCATAATCTGTATGTTTAGCGTGATATATCTTTCTTGTTTTATATAGTGATTTCTATGAATTCTTTTTTTCAGAGGTCAAGTTAGTTTTAAATTACACGCATACAGTTGAAAAAAGAATGCTATTTATTAACAAGCGACACATTACAATCAAGTCTAAAAAAAATTCACATTTAGAAGAGGTCAGCATCATTTGTTTAGTGCAAGAGTTTGCCGAGAGATTGCAAATTCCTCGAATTTTCTGCCATTATATCAAAGTAAAACATGCAAATATGTGCATGATACAATGCGTTATCAACTAATGCAAATAAAAAAAATCGTAATTCGATGACATTATCATACCAACTCTTGCAGATCGCTAGGGGATGAATAAGCTGAACACGTGTTTAAAAACGGCGGAATGCTTGTTTCATAATGGATTGAGGGGTTTAATAAATGTATTAAGAGAGATATTTTAAGTAGGAATAAATGAGTACACGCTCCTTACGCAATTTCTTTTCCTACTGTAAAAAATTTCTGGTCTATTCTGGCGAAGTCCGAATCTTCCACAGGCAACACGCTATCGTAATTACATTTCTACTACCATCTCATACTTAAAGTACTCAGAGTATTGTCTCATTCTAACCTATTTGGACCTGAGCGATCCGAAAAATCCATTGATGCATCGTTTTTAACCCTTTAACGCGCAGTGTTTCCGTTCTGGGAACACCCAACTCTGACGTTTTGACTGCTGCCAGTCACGAAGAATAAATTTGATTTCTATAAAAATAGTTGCGGATGACAGAGCTCCACGAGAATTCTTTACTTTTTAGCACGTCATTTCCCGTAAAAAAATGGTCACGATTATTTTTAACAGCAGGTCCCCGGACAGCAGACGACAGCTGGCTGTGCCGCACAGCCAGCTGTCGTCAAAAAAGGGTCTCTAGATCTGTGGCACGCGACGAACGTTTCGATCGTCCGCCATGTTTCTGGTAGTTAAGTCGAGCGATGGCAACGGCTGCCCTTTTTTCAGCATTGGGAAAGGGTTGCGCCTCGAAGGGTTAATGACTATGTTTTTTCGCAATCTATTTAGCCAAATGCTGTAAAAAATGACGTCAAATACAAATGCCAATGAAACATCAAAACTACTGGTGAAAAGTTTTTTTTTTTTTCGTTTCCTTCCTCAAGAAAAGAATGCTGCTATAGTTTTGGATGTATATAGGCGAGTTCTTTGAACTGCTGACACTGTGTGGCCAGGCATTATTGATAGTGTCAGGTCAACCACAAAGGGAACAGGATAAAACCACAAAAATTTGGCAGTTACATAATTTGGTGTTTTTGTCAGGCACTGCCAATTATGTCAGGGAATTAGGAAGAAAAGTTGCACTGTATAACAATGTCGGCGCTCTATAACTATACGGGGACCTGTGCAAAACAATGGAGATTTCTGCCATATGAAAGTACTTAGAAAAATTGCACATTAAATTATTTTACTACTTTAATTACCATAAATTCGTTAACTATAGTAATTGCTAATATACCAATACAGATTATTGAAAATTATAATGATAAAATGAATGAATAATAAAATGATATCCGCCATGAGAATGATAAAATTTAAATACGATCAATTTAATTCCCTTTTTTAAAAACATTACTTACAACATGGGTATTACTTGTCCTCTCAGTAGCTTCATGTTCGGTTGAAATTATAGACAGCGATGCAGCATGTTTTTGAGTCGAGGAACTACGTAAGGCTCTTAATAATTTTTAATTTTTAAAAATGGTAGGAATGCATAGATAAAATAACTCAAATCCCTGTGCTGTCGCACATTTCATAAGTCAACTCATCAGATCGAATAACTTAAAAAGTTAGCGGGGAGAATGGTATTCGCGTCTAATACAAAAGTTACCAAGAGATTGTCCATTCCAATTTTCGCGTTGTCTGAGAGTCAAACCGGCCATTCAGGTTAGCTGATTCCTGGTGTAACAGGGATAAGTGCATGTCCATGTGAGGTTTTTATTTTTCAGTTTTAAACTTTCTGCTTGTGTGGATGGAGGAGCTTTTTTTTTTTTTCATTTGAAAAAAGATGGATTTTTCATACCACCCAAAACGATGATTTTGATAGTACCTCATTTATTAGTGCTATTCTATTGAAGTAGTGATTTTTAATTAATTTTATCTTGTAACACCCGTTTTTTGGAAAGTTGTGTTTCTTAATAAGGCCCAAGTAAAACATACAGGATTAATAAAATAACATTAAATAAATCAAAGTATACAACAGTTTATCTGCTGAGAATTTTGTTTTTATTCCAAAAATGTTTTTGTATTTAAATTTACACAGAAATTGGATGATTAATAATGTATAAAATATGAGTTCAACACAGGTTCTTTTTTACAATTTAGTTCATAGTTGTCATTTTAAAATCTGATTGAGTTCCTGATGGACTAGTACAATCATAGCCTATAGTTCAAGCTTTAATGCTCAGGCTTGATTTTTGGAGTTCGTTTATGACTCTATACACTCGAGCAAATACTCCTGAAAAGTTTACACTATGCTCTCGTGAAATCAAAATTTGAGTTCACCTACGACTCATAAGTTCATAGTAAGTTTGTTCAAGGTTAAGTTGTCCGAAACATAGTGTTTCAACCTTGGTCTGAACCATTAGGGTATTTTTCACACTCAAAGTGTATATTCTGGACTCTCTGCCGTTGCGTCATCTTTCGACAGAATTAATTCTCAAAAGAGTTCGTCTTTGACTCTATTTCAGCTAACAGTTTGGGAAAGCTTAGAAGTTTCAGCTTGAGAGAAATGCTGAGAAAAATTAATAAAAAGAGTTCATCGACGACTCATAAGACGAAGGTTCCCTTTTTGAAGGTTTTGATCTGTACGGAGTTCGTTTTTGACTCCACAGTTTTGAACGAAAGTCTCGCAGCTTTGCTGTGAAAAAAGAGTTCATCGACGACTCATAAGACAAAAGTACGTTTTTTCAAGGTTTTGATCTGTACGGAGTTCGTTTTTGACTCCACAGTTTTGAACGAAAGTCTCGCAGCTTCGCTGTGAAAAAAGAGTTCATCGACGACTCATAAGACAAAAGTACGTTTTTTCAAGGTTTTGATCTGTACGGAGTTCGTTTTTGACTCCACAGTTTTGAACGAAAGTCTTTGCAGTTCTAAAACAGAGTTCATGAACGACTCATAAGTCTTATCAAGTTTTCGGAACGTTTTGTTTCAACCTTGGTGGAGACTAATCGGGCGATTTTCAGACGCACCTGTTGTTGTGTCGTCTCGGTCGAATCTTAACTCTACTTCTTGCTAGCGCATCGGAAGCAGCAGAACTTCCGGAGCAGCTTTTTAAGTCCCATTCGTCTAAGTTTCCTGACTTTTTCGTAATTGTCTGTCTCATCAGTAAGATTTCCAGTTGCATCGCTTGTAGAAGAGGTATCACTATGACTTGAAAGTGTTTCAACAGAAGTTGTAAGAACTTCATCACTACGAGTTAATTGTTCTGTAGTGGAGAGATATTCCGAGGCACCTTGTATGAAATGCCTAGGAACAGAATCCTCTTCGACTGGTTCCTCTATGAGAGGTGCTGCACAGACCACCTGGGGCAGATTTTCAGTGCCTGGATCTTCAGCATTTAATTCTTCAATTTCCAGATTTTCCAATCCTGGATAGCTTTCCCAGTGGACGTAATATGCATCATGGAAGTAAGCCGGCTGCTGACCGTATCCAACAAAGTCATTTTCGACGGCATAAACTGTAAATAATCCGAGGTTAAGGAATAACTTGCATGCGACGTACGCAAGTGCGGCCGCGAAGGCCCAGTAAACTAAAATATCCATCAACGTTTCAATACATTTTAAGCGAAGTGAGTTTTAAGCAGATTACAGCATTTTCAAAGATCGCTTTTTTATTAAAATATCAGATGTGCGACAATATTGTTCAGAAACAATGAGTGCAACAAACAGAGCTGCAGTAGCATTATTTGTATTCAGGCTACATTGTTGGAAAAGTAATATTTGTATTTCTCTACAATTGTGACGGTTTGTAATTGTTAAAAGTTGCTAATTGTTACAATCCTCGGTAAAACTAATGGGGGTATCACACTAAGATCCGTCCGACCAACTTTTCCTGCAGATCAACTCTCCGGCGGATTTTCTCCCGTCGTTGCCTTGACGACGACGATCTCCAACTTTTACCTTTCGGAACGAAAAAATCCGAGTCAGTCGAAATTGCGGCCAATCAGAGTGCTTCTTCCTGCTACGTCATAAGCAATGGCGAGTAATGGCGTCATAAGCAATGGCGAAATGCTGAGTCACGGTTAGTAAAATAATAACCTTCATGCCAAATCAGCGATGCGAAGACTATTTGGCGTCGGAGACAGTTTGTTTACTTTTGCAACCCTTAAAGATAACCACGCCTTCCAGTCCGTCGGGAAAGTTGGTCCAGCTCAGAGTTGCTCGGATTTTCCCTTTAGTGAGATACCGGCATAATGCGCTTTCTTTAACACATTCCCTGCCAATCAAGCGATTGCGTGCAATACTCATGATTGTAAGCTTAACTTCCTACCGTGTTTACTCGTGCAATAGTCGCACTTTTTTTGCCAATTTTTCATGGTGAAAGTCTATAGGTCTGATCATTATGAGGGAAAATCGGCTACATAATATTATACATTCTAAAGCTAAAACATTATTGATATTACAATAAAATTACTAACTTACCAAATGTTTCCGGATTATCTGCCGTATTTAAAGGAATCTTTTCGTCAGTTGCATTACAAAAAAGAGGCATTTTTCTTTTTATATTAATATTTTTATTGGCATGAATAAGTCAAATATGTGTTTGCAACTTTTATATGGGGAAAATATTTTAACTATTTTTTCTGCTCGAAAAAAAAGGGGGGGGGAGGTTGACTACTAGGCGAGGGCGACTATTACGCGAGTAAACACAGTATTTCACTTTTGTGAATAACTAATTAATTTTTCGAAAAACACGCAGTTTTTCGAACCTGTGGGGCTTTTTGGCCACTCTTAGTTGGCAGCTTAGTTGAGGTGCGGGGTGTCGTCTCAATCATCCCTTCGGGCACGGCCTTGGATAGAAATGTATTGATATTGGGGTTTTCGGTGCCTTATATCCTCTCGGCACTGTGCCACCTGGAATGTTTATGGCATTTCGTCCATTTTTCGGGGAGGGGGAATACGGGACGTGGAACAAGTAAGTAAAATTTGCCCCTTACATTAATTAGATGCTAGACAAAATTTCAGCCTTCAATCATATAAAGGAAAGGCTCGGAGATAACAAAGTTGGTAAGGGACTATATAGTGTCAATGTTAGCAAATGTATTATGTATTTATGCTATCATTGTTTTCTTTCGTAATTTGTGCAAAGCATCTCAATCGCGATTTTCCGATTTGATGTTTTGTCTTCCAGAGCCATTGAAAATCTGTTTAAATCAACTTAACATTTATTTTCATATCTGTAAGATTTTTTATTTATTTTTTTTTGGGGGGGTGAGGGGGGGGGGAGGAGGAGAGATAGGCTGAAATTTTGAACATTACCTTAATAATGTATGGGGTATATTTTACTAATTGGGAAATTTTTTCCATGGAGGCAGTGTAAAAATTTGAATGTGAATAAATACAAAATTTAATATCCTTAAAATTTTGATCGATACCATAATTCTGTTATCTTTTTTTGCGTAACTTCATAATTTATTACAGTAGAATCTCCCTATGACGAACTCGCTTTGCTCCAGTTAAAAATACGCTACAGAGAAAACTTCGTTGTACAGAGATTTTGCAGTTTTTTTTTTCCAGTAAATATTAGAAACTTTTTAGTTAATTCAATGTTTAAAAGTATTTAATTATGACTTCCAATTAAAAATAAACTAATAGATATTACAAATTTGTTAAACTTATGCACTTTACAATAAATAAATGAAAAATGTTCACAAAAGTAAAGGCAATTACCGAACTTAGAGAATAAAATATGCAGTGCTACCTACGTATATTTGACTTGAAAAATTCAGTATTTTTACATTGAGTTGCATTCCGTAATGCTAAATTTTCATAAGCATTTTCACATTTTAAAAGTAAGCTTAAAATATAGTCCGGCACATTTTCTTCCATTATGTAAACCTTTTTTAATTGTTTTGAATGATTGTAGCATTTCGGTATGATGTGGTTTTGGCTTGTTATCTTTGGAATGACTAGTACCAGGTAGTTTTAGCAGGTGTTCTATGCGAAATGAATGCTAAAAAATAAGAAACTTTCTTCAAAAATGAGAAAAAAATCTCAAAGAAGTCAGAAAAATTCGTTCTGCTAGTTAGAAAAGCACTTCGTTATATGGAGAGTATTTTTAATGTAATTTATATACCTTAGAGTTACACTGTTAAAAATAATCTGAAAATTCAGGATGATTCCAGCCTTAATTTTCAGGAAAATGACTGCTTTCCCGAAGAGTGGGTAATTTTCCGTTAAACGAAGAAAAATGATTCCAACTTTAAGAAATTTCTTATGAAAACGGTCAATTTCCGTGTTTGGTTTGGTTTGTAAGTTTTGCAAGTAGTTTTGAGAAATGGATTTTCGTTGGACATTTTAGTTGGGAAAAAATATTGATACCAAACGCAAATCTGATGCGCAATTTAATATTAAATTATAATTAATTACTTTTTTAACGAAGAATTCCCTTTCATAACAAAGAGTAAATGCATACGACTGGCTAGAAAATGATTTCAGCTATTATTATTATTATTATTTCAAACTGAGAACGAAAAATCAAGATGTATATATATATATATATATATATATATGTAATGTATAAAAAGGTAATTTGGGTTTTACTAGTTTGGGTATTGTTCAAGCGGGTACTTTCACTGTAAGTTTTGCTTTCCTGTCATACTTGCCACGCGCGCTCTGGAGCTATGTTTTATTTATTTTGTTATTTGCCAGACATCAGGCCGTCGATTCTGAGTTCTTTAGATGTACACGTGTCCTCACGCTCTTGTAGGCCCGGATGCGGGTCATGTTGGTAAATGTGTGTGGTTCGATCAGAGATAAGAGAGAGGAGGAGTTGTGTCTTCGCAGACCACGTGGTGTGGTAAGCGTAAATACTCCCGCACATCGAAAATCGGGGGACTTCTGCCACTGGAACTGCTTCATGAGTCCACGGTGATTCTTGTACCCGTCTCCCCTCCCCTCTCCTCATTCTAAATTGTAACTTAAATGTAATGTTCAATAAACCATATTACCTGCCTTAACTCTGAAACTTTACTTGAAATATCTGACGTCTATATATATATATACATATATATATATATATATATATATATACATATATATATATATATATAGCAGAGCCAATATATTTCTTTTCCGATTTTCAGTGTTTGCAGCATATCTGTAGTGCCTGTTGTAAAGAAGGTTATTTGGTTGGGCTGATTTAAATTTAAAGACTGCGTTGTGATACATGATAATCCAGGTTCGATGCACTTATGTTGCAATTAAATAAAAGACGTTAAATACTGAAAAACTATTTTATTAAACATATACTATTGAAATATTATTATAACGGTGGTGGTGGCTCAGCGAAAATAAAAATACGTCCTATATGGACAGTGAAATTAAGGTGGAATAATTTAAAAATTACGCCAGCACAGAATTACACATTGGCGAGAACAATAACTTGGCTGAGATTAATAGCGCCAATTCCAGAGCAACCCTAACAGTTAAACCAATAAAATTACAATGACGTAATCGCGAGCAAATAATTTTAAAGTCGTCGCAGGGGAACAACCAAATAACTTACGCCAGCAGGATGCCAAGAAGAAACTCAAAAAGGCCGTTGATTTTGCAAACGGACGCAATATAATCTATTTTTAGCACACCGGTCTGAAGAGACGAAACAATTAAGAACAAAAAGAATAGTGCATACGGGAAAAGCGAAAATACAGATTTAAAAACCGAAATGGCTGTAAAATGAAAAACAGAAGTGATTTAGAATTCTTGAATTTTGGATAGATTACATTAAAGAAAGCCAAAGTAAATGATTATTAAATTAGATATGTGATCTTCATCACACCTGTGTTAACTGAGTTAGTATCTTAAGAAAACAGAAAGAAATTCTAGAGTTCAGAGTTGAGTTATTTAAACACGACTCCAATTTTTAAAAAATAAAATCATCGATGTACAGTCGTTAGACTGACACAGTTAACAGAGGCATGAAGTCTACCATACTGGTCGGCAATTTTTTTAAGCGAATTTGCACGAGCCAGCGATGCTGGACGGCTTGCCGGCTAGTCTAAATAAAAGTTACGATACAACAACGTTGAAATCAAAATCCATTATCGGTTAAACGAGTTCAAAATTTAACAAACGCTTATGACAAAAGCACATGTCAGCAAAACAACCTAAGGCACTCAATTAAACACTTCAAAACTAAACAAACGCTTATGGATATATGACAAAAGTAAAACAAATGTCCCAAAATAATCGAAATAAAAGTTACGATCCAAGAACGTTGAAATCCAAATTCATCCAGTTAAACGAATTCAAAATTAAACAAACGCTTAACACAAAGACAAAATAAATATCACCAAAACAGTTTAAACACTCAAAGAAACACTTTTAAAATAAATTTTCACAAATGTCACGTCGTTAACATTTAAAAACACTCCGGTGTGAGCAAAAGAAACAAAAAAAAAAACAAACCTTCACTTCCAAAAACAACAATATACGTTTCCGTTTTCACAAATGTAACGCAGTTAACATTTAAAAACACTAAAAACTAATGATTATTCAAATTATATAATACACTTAGCTTTTTTTTTGTTTAAGTGTTGTGCAAACAAAGTTTTACACATTCTGAATAAATTTGCCCAAAATCTATCAATAGATAATTTTTAAACATAGCCAGATTTTGTTCAGCAGCAATATGACGCTTACAAAAGTGAGTAGAACTTAACTTTTTGAATTAAGCTGAAAATAAAATAAAATGGTTGACTAAAAAAATTAGCTTGAATTTAAAAAAAAAAGCGTGAGGGGGTTTTCAATTACATTTTCGCACAGTCTTTTACTAATAGTTCGGAGAAAAGATACCTGATATCAAGCACCCCACGCTTTTTTTAACATTAGGCTACTTTTTTTTTGTAGTCAATCACTTTATTTTTGTTTTTCAGCTTAATTCAAAAAGTTAAGTTCTACTAAGTTGTGGAACGTCACGTTGCTGGTGAACAACATCTTTACATCTAAAGATTATTTTTTATTTTTATTTCATATTGCTAAAATTGCGTGCTTCCATACATTTTTTAAAAGTAAAATTTATCAGCTTTTATTTTAAACTAGCTGAAGTACCCGTCCTCGACGGGTTCGTGAATGAAAATTTCCAAAAAGCAAGAACTTTCGTCAGCATTGTAGGAGTACAGAGAATGGATGTAGTATGTTGCCAAAGTAAAGAAAGCGAAGTTATAATTTTCATGTATTGTTAAAATATTACACGTTAGAGAATCACTAAGTAATATCATTTCATTCGCTTTGGTCGTAATTATGGGATGCGCGATCGAATATTTACGCATACTGAAATAATTTTCGCAAAATCTCAAAATTTAATCAACATTTTTGAAAAATATGAAGCCTAGAATTTAAGCTGAGTGACAACCTATCATGTCACCCAAATTCGTTTCATTCCCTGCAGTCCTTATTTCATGATGCTGGAACAAATTTTCAGCATTTTAAAACGATTTTCGAAAAATCTCAAAATGTAAGCAAAATATTTTTAAAATTCAACGCCTATAAATTAAGATTAGCAACTACCTATCATATCACTCAATTTCGTATCATTCATATTAGTCGTTATTACGTGATGTTTGAAGAAATATAAACGTATTTTGAGAGAATTTTCACAAAATCTCAAAATCTAATAAAAATGTTTAAAAAATTGGACTCCTGTAGTTTATGTTGAGCAACCATCTATCGTGTGACCAAATTTCATATCATTCGCTTTAGTCGTTATTACGTAATACGGGAACAAAGATTCACTCAGTTTTAAACGATTTTCACAAAATCTCGAAATCTGATGGATTTTTTTTAATTAGATGCTTATAGTTTAAGGTGAGTGACCACCTATCATTTCACCAAATATCATTTTTTCACCTTTGCAATTATTACGTGATGTGCGAACACAAATTTACGCAGTTTGAAATGATTTTCGCAAAATTTCAAAATCTAATCAAGATTTTTTTTAATTCGACGCCTATGTTTTAAGATGAGTGACTACCTATCATGTCACTCAATTTCATATCATTCGCTTCAGTCGTTTTTACGTGATGCTTGAACACAAATATACGCAGTTTGAAAGGATTTTCGCAAAATCTCAAAATCCAATCAGAATTTTTTAAAAATTGGACGCCTATGTTTTAAGTTGAGTGACCACCTATCATGTCACTCAATTTCATATCATTCGCTTCAGTCGTTTTTACGTCATGCTTGAACACAAATTTACGCAGTTTGAAAGGATTTTCGCAAAATCTCAAAATCCAATCAGAATTTTTTAAAAATTGGACGCCTATGTTTTAAGTTGAGTGACCACCTATCATGACACCCAATTTCATATCATTCGCTTCACTCGTTTTTACGTGATGCTTAAACAAAAAAAGCGTCACGGACAGAATGACAGAATGACAGAATGACAGACAGACAAACTTTTTTTTGAGGGTCGCATCGGATTCCCGGGTGCTTGAAACGAATAGAAATCGCAAAATTTTTGAATTCCAAGAAATGTACAGACAAAAGTCTAATTTTATTTATATAGATTAACATCATCTAAAATAATTAGCATTTTGAAATTTAAGCAAGTGACCTGATATCTCTGAATTATCCCCCCCCCCCCATTTTTTTACTCCCCCCTCTCTTGCGTGTCTCTATACCAGAGTTTCTCAAATTGTGTTACGCAGAACACCTAGTGCAGTGCCCCGTGAAAAGGTAGCAAGTATTGCGCAAAACAACATGCCATTGCCTTAATTCAGATTTCACTTGACTCAGATTTACTCAAGGTGCTCCGTCAAAATTCAAATGCATTTAACCCTTTAACGCGCAGTGTTCCCGCTCTAGGAACACCAAACTCTAATGTTTTGACCGTTGCCTTTCACGAAGAATAGATTGGATTTCCATAAAAATAGTTGCGGGTGACCTAGCTCCACGAGAATCCTTTACTTTTGAGCACGTCATTTCCCGTCAAGAAATGGCCACGATTCTTTTTAACAGCACTGACCATCTGCTGAAAAATGGAAGAATGCGAGCACAGCTGGATAGATTGCCCAATGCTGAAAAAAGGGCAGCCGTTGCCGTCGCTTGACTTAACGACCAGCAAGATGGCGGACGATCGAAACGTTCATCGCGTGCCACCGATCTAGAGACCCTTTTTTTGACGAGAGCTGGCTGTGCCGGCACAGCCAGCTGTTCAGCAAAAAAACGGGTTCTTTGGAGCGACGAATCAAGGTTCACCCTTTACCGTTCGGATGGCAGGGTCTGGGTCTGGCGTCTGCCTGCAGAACGTCTCCTGCCAGAATGCATTGTGCCAATAGTCTAGTTCGTCGGAGGTGGAATTATGGTCTGGGGGTGTTTCTCCTGGTATGGACTGGGACCCTTGGTCCCCATTCATGGTAAGCTCAAAGGCCGATGCCTACTGCACTATTCTGGATGACAATGTGCTTCCTACGTAGTGGCAGTTTTACGGGTTGGACCCCTGTTACTTTCAGGACGACAGTGCCAGTTGCCATGTTTCGAGGTTAACCAAGGCTTGGTAGGGTGCCAATGGAGTTCATCGAATGGACTGGCCTGCCCAGAGCCCAGACCTGAAAACTATCGAGAACCTCTGGGACGAGTTGGATCGCCGAATGAAGGGGTGCACTACTCGTCCAAAATCGGTGAAGGAACTTCTATGTCTACTCCAAGCCGAGTGGAAGACAATACCACTAGCTGTAATACAAAGACTTGTGGAAAGTATGCCCCGGAGGGTTCACGCGGTAATTGCCTCTAGTGGAGGCTCTACCAACTATTGATTTTGAATAAAGTTAGTTTTTCTTTTCTATCACAGGTGTCCAAATACTCATTACTAGACAGTGTACATACATATTTTCAAGTTAATTGGATGTGTAGTTCCGCCGTCTTTGTGACCGCCGTCAGTCGTATTCCGCTTACATATAATATATCCTTCTATATAGTTACGCTGATCCCTGGCTCATTGACTGTCTAACAATTCCTGTTCAACCACTCGAAGATGAAACTTTTACCATCATTACTCAAAAATAAATAAATAAATCTTTATATATAAAAATCTTCTGTTCGTGTGTATGTGACTGAACTCCTCCTAATCGGCTGGACGGATTTTAATGAAATTTTGTGTGCGTGATTAAGCTGATTCGAGAATGGTTTAGATTCACAATTGGATCTGGTAGGCAACGACCAAATTGCGTTACGACGAAATAGCGCGTTATCAAACGCCAAATTGCTTCATTATTGCTAATGTATCATCCACAACAATGAAGCAATTTGGCGCATTTTCAATTTTCCCATACACGAAAGACATCCTGTAGTTATACATTTGACCGTGCATCTTGAAAATGAACAGCGTGTTTATTTCACTAAATAGACGAGCATTAACTGCCCCCAAAACTACACTAGCTGAGATTATCAAACTATGCAGCCTAAACTGAAAAATAACCATTTAGATTGCCATGTTTGGCGAGTTCTCCCTCATAAAATGATTTACACCTTTTAAACGAAATTCAGAGTCGTGTGCATTTGAAAAAACATGAAACAGGATGGAAATTACGTCAGTTTTATGCCACATTAAAAGCACGAGGAAGAATTATGTGTAAATGTGTTTCTTAAAGTTCATAAATTTCAAAGAATCGTGTGCATTTGAAAAACATGAAACAGGGTGGAAATTATGTCAGTTTTACGCACATTAAAAGCACGAAGAAGAATTATGTGTAAATGTGTTTCTTAAAGTTCATAAATTTCCAAATCGCCAATAAGATCTCCTGGGTAACACGAGCATAAAATTTCAAATGATGCCGTTTTTCAAACTTATATAAATGGCTGTATACATTAGGTGGTTTTCTTCTGGATTGTTTGTTTTGTTGTTATTACAACTCTATGCAAGAGCGATCTGCCTAGGATGGGGGCCTTGATCAGAACACTTTCTAAAGAGTTTTAAAGCGTATCCACGTTTCAACTGGAAAAAAACGACCAAAACTCTACACTGTTAAATCGACAGCCAGGTGTTGAGTCCCAAACTCAGGACCTTTACACTACAATTTTGAGTGTCTACAGCCATGTGTTTTCTCCTGGAAGTATTATCAATTTTAACCTTCCGGATGCTGAATCAGGTAAGCAGAATCAGTAAAAGAGCCGCTTTCATAACCCATACTAATAATTACTACTTTGAACTGAAAAAAAGAGAAGTGATTTGAAAAGCGCCCTTTTGGCATCCGTATATATTTGAAAAAAATGAAGATCTGTGACGTATTTTCTCCCAAATGCTTGCCCAGTATCTTAAAAGTGTAAAATAATTGAAATTATGTAATGCAAGGATATACGTATTTTTAAAAAATTGCCTTTATTATGAAGTTCAATTTTTGGCTCATTTTGGGTACTTGCAACCAGTTTGCAAGTTAAAGTATTTGGCTGCGTTAAGTATGCCACTATAGAAGTTTTACCAAAGTAAACATAAAGGGCATTGTTTTATGACAAACTTAAAGAGAAATATTGATCAATCTATATAAATAAAACAGAGTGTAACCTGCCAGTTGGTTGGTTGGTTAGTTAGTTTGTTTGTCTGTGTCTCGCGTAGCTCCGAAACGGGTGATCGTAGACCTACCAAATTTTGTATGGAAATTCTCCAGGACGGGTCCCGACATACCTCGAAGTGATTTTTTCGAAATTTGAATTATTTTAGAAGATATCGATAAAAAACGTGTCGCAAAAGGCTCATTTTTTAGCTTCGCCATTTCGCGATTGTAACCCCGCAGTGGAATGAGTGAGAATTTAAGCATATCTAGGTTGCCATATTTGGTAAGTTTATTAAATGATTCAGACTCTTGAAGTAAAAGTAAAAGAATAACGATTTTTTTTTGTTTAGATTATTTGTAAGGTTGTTTTCTAATTAAACTATCATGTACATGTGAAATCAGAACAGGAATGAAATGTTTTATACTCAAAAGAAAAAATAGGATTTGGAAATTTTCCGAGACTAAAATGTGCAACTTTTAAGTTTGGCGAAAAATAGAATGGTTGGCGTGCGATTTTGAGGAGATGATTCTAATACTTGGCGCAATTTATCGTAATTTTATCGTCTGCTGAATACACCTGAGAATACGTTTTTGAAATTTTCATTCAGTTGCAATTGTGCATTTTTCTGCGCAGCCTTTCTCCATCTATTTTTAATGTATTACATACAGAAAAAGATGTTAGAAATATCAATTTTAATTTTGTGTAATCACACTCATGAATAATGATATACTTTCCAACTTAATGAAAAAAGGAACGAAAATAGGGAAGACCCATGGATTAGAATACGCTTTTAATATATAATACTGTAGTGCGTATTTAAAATCTAAAAGTGTTTCAGATTTTCTTCCTTTATTTCCTCCTTTCCATTTTTTGATGAAGGCCAGTATATCTAGACGCTCTTCAGAATTAATATAGGACGAAAATATTTTGTATCTTTTTGTAGATTTTTATCATTTAACTATCTAATTTTTGTAACCAGGGGCGGCCCAACACGGTAAGCATCACATCTGGGAGCCGGCTTCGGAGGGGGCATCATTTCGAACTCAAAAACTAACTGGAGCATGAAAGGGGGAGTCTTCTTTTAAATTAGCAGGGGGCGCCACTTACCCTAGGGCCGCTCCTGTTTTTAACCATCTTAATTTTAAATTCCATTCAGAATCCGAGAGATTTCAGTGCCAAGGAAGCCGGTGAGAAACAGGATTCTCTCCGAACAAGATTTATTGAGATGGCGAACCAACTGGTCGCCAGAGGTGGCTAGTAAATAAATAAAAAGCTAAGCACGAAAACGTAACAAAATCTACACCGTTTGTACGACTCCCCTGAACATTTCCATAACTACATATAAAAATATAGAAAACAATCCGCTGCACTTTAAAAATCCATCAGTTCCCTAATTTTTAAGCGATTTTTCGCTACTTTCAGCTCCATTTTATTTCTGAGAGTAAACGAAGTTGATCATTTGCATGACAAAATCAGCTGTTAATTATTTGCTGACACTGTGGTCATATTGAACTCACGTTTATCAGGCTTTGAAGGGAAAATTGTAATTCCCATTCGTTTAAAAGAGTTTTTCCAGATTACCCAGTATAATTTTTTCCGCAAATAAAATGATTTCCTCTGCCTGAAGCATTGGCATAAGAGGGACTGTTCCCACAAAATGAAGTCGTTCGAATCGATAGACATATTCTTGTCAAATGCTTTTTCTAGTGCCCGTTGTAATTGTCTCCACAACGAACTTTTTCTTCTAGTATATATGTTACAGTTAAAACCCGAAATCAGTCAAAACCCGAATTAACTAGGCAAAACGCGTTCTAACTGACAGAGCTAGGCAAAACCCGAATTAACTAGGGAAAACCCGTTTTATTCGAGTAGCGGTAGGACGTTTTCGAGGAGCCCCTACAGCGGGGGCATATTTTCAAGGGGACCCCCTAAAACGATGGCCAGACCCACTGATATTTTTCAGGTCTCGCAAAGAGCCAGCGTTAGCATATTTTCGAGGGGGGGGGTCCCCTACAGTGGTGGCCGGATCCCATGTTTTCCCATGTGAATTCCGGAATGTTAATGCTTTATCCACTAAAAATTGGATCTTGCTCCCACTTCGAAAATATGCTATTGCTGGCCCTTTGCAAGACTCAAAAAAAAAAAAAAAAACATCACTGTGTCCGGCCACCGCTGCAGGAGGGCCCCCCTCGAAAATATGCTAACGCTTGGCCCTCTGCGAGACCCAAAAAAACATCAGTGGGTCCGGCCATCACTTAAGGGGCCCCCCTGGAATATATGCTAACGCTGGCCCTTTACGAGCCCCCAAAAAAACATCAGTGGGTGCGTTCATCGCTGTAGGGGGGCCCCCCTGGAAAATATGCCTCCGCTGTAGGGGCCCCTCATAAACGTGCTACTGCTACTCGAATAAAACGCGTTTTGCCTAGTTATTCGGGTTTTGCCTAACGCTCTCAGTTAGAACGCGTTTTCCCTAGTTAATTCGGGTTTTGACTGATATCGGGTTTTCACTGTAACATATACATATTTTACTCTCATTTAAAGATTTTTTGATTTACAAATCTCAAAACCACCGAAATGCAAATATTTTAAAAATGTTGCATATTTTACACTATTTTTTATTTTAATTTTCAACGACACATCTCTTTAATCTGCTGATGTGGAAAAAGTTTTTTAATTGTTAAACTATAATCTCATGCAACAAGAAAGTTACATAATCAGCAACTTCAGCTGATAAACGTACCACCAGCATGAAATTTAAGACCTTATTAAAAAATTTCATGAATTTTAATTAAGGATCTTTCGCAGATAGAGGTTTCAAAACCTAACATTAAAAATATTCTTCCTTTTATACTCACTGATATTCAGATTAAAATCTTTGAAAAATATCTCAGTCTCAAAAAATATAGTTTTCTAGAAAGTTTCGAGTTTCATAAACGCAAGTAGAAATAATAATAATAATATAATAAAAAAATCTTTCCCTTCATGTTAAGTTTTACAAGCAAAACTCTTCCACTGAAATAACTTGCGTATGAAAGCGGAAAATGAGATTGCAATGTTCAGAGAAAAAAACAAAGAAAACTTTTGTTTTTGATTAAGATAGTTTCTGAAATACTTCTTTGATGATGGTATGATAAAAAGAATATGTTTATTAGATGAAAAAATACATGTTATGTTATTCATGAAAAGCAGCATTTGATAAGCAAAAATGTTAGATTTACCAACTTATGCGTAAGAAAATCTTTACTTCCTTTTTGATTATCCCAGAAAATTAGGTACAGTGAATATGCATTCCGATGTATTTTTTCTTCAATATTTTGTTGAATAAAAAAGATGTTGACGAAACATAAAAACCCCTAACAATAACACAAATTATTCAGAGATACATTAATGAGGTAAAGAACGAAATGCTATAATTAAAATAAACTGTGCCTAAATTTCTGAAATGCATAGAAGTACTTTTCCCCTAAAAGTATTTGGTAGAAATGCTATACACAATGTTTTTTCTTAACTATTGGGTTGTTCAAAAAGTAATTTCGTTTTTTTGCCAACAGAGGACTTAATTGTATTTTTCCTCAGCCAATTTAAGTTGCCGGATCATTATATACAGGGTGGACATAATTAAACTGCAAGTGTTCAAGGGGTGCTGGAGAGAAAACTACCGGGAATATTCCAGTGAAATTTGGTGTCTACACGTTTCAGAATATACGCAATTCAAATATGAAAAAAAATCGCCATTTTCACACTTTAGATGGCGCTGTACCGTATTCCAACGCTCGCCAGTGGCATATACAACTTCCAAAACCGATAAACAGTGCATAATGACATTCTAAGAGGCATATAAACAATATAAAACATTACAGTTTATCAAAATTCCATACGATTCGCTTCAGTAATTAAAATTTACAGTATCTTGTAATAAAAAATTAACGTAAATTAAGATCACAAATTAAACAATCCACAAAGACGCTTTGGAAAACAATTAAACCATTATTTATTCAATGACATTATCACATGATGTGCTCAATATGTGAACCACCAGATGCAACCACATGATGAAAACGTAAAACAGCATGGTCCACCGTCGCATTTAAAATCTCTGGTGCAACACACCTCACGTGTCTCGTTCTGCTAGATTTAAATTCAGCAACAGAAGCATGTCGTTCTCTATAAACTATATCTTTCAGAAGTGCCCACAGATAAAAATTGCAAGGATTAAATTCCGGTGAACGTGGGAGCCAAGCGTTGTTGAAACCTCAGCTTATGACTCGTCCGCACCAAAGGTATCATTTAGCAACTTTTTAACAGCTTTAGCGATGTGAGGGGTAGCTCCGTCCTGCATAAATACTGTGGTGCATAAATACAGCGTCACATATAGGGTGAAAATGGCTATTTTTTTGCATATTTGAATTGCGTATGTCCTGAAACGTGTAGATACCAAATTTCACTGAAATATTCCCGGCAGTTTTCTCTCCAGTATCCCTTGAACACTTGCAGTTTAATTATGGCCACCCTGTACTTAGACAGCTTATATAGCAGGCTTGCTTGCGAAAAAAGTTCGATGGATTCTGAGCAGTAGTTTTCGATTGATAAACTTTCAAATGAGGAAACTGAAAAGCGGCATTTTCGACGTGTTTTGCTTCTTCTCTATCGAAAAGGTAAAAATACTGTTTAAGAAAGAAAAAAATGATCCGATGTGTATGGAGAAGATGTATTCAGAGTACGCCAATGCCAAAACTGGGTTTCAAAATTTGGATCCGGCCATTTTGATGCCAAACACGCACCACATTCTGGAAGGCCCATTGAAGCGGATGAAGACACAATAAAGGCATTCATGGATGAAAACCTGCGAATAACAACTCGTGAGATCGCTGAAAGATTAAAATTGTCGAATTTGACCCTTCATGATCATTTGAAATGTCTAAAAGCTGGACACATGGGTTCCTCTTGTTCTTAGAAAACGATAAGACTTTCCGAACAATCCAATATGAGTGGGTACTCAAAAATTAAAAAAGCATTTGTATTGTTTTATAAAATATGTCAAAAATACAATAAATAGGTAAGTCAGCTAAACTTGGATCTTATAAGTAGCATGGTAAAACCTTCATAAGTCAGACACTCGTGCTTTCCACATAAAAATATTCATTAGCTTATGGAAGTAAATGTCCCTGCGCCTTCCCAAGAGAAGTAAAAAAAAAAAAAAATGTCCATTTAAAGAAATCTCCAAAAAGATGTCCAAATTGGGTGGTTTCAATAGACCAAAATAAATTGCATGCTTTAATCTAAAAGTTGCAGATTTCCACTAAATGAACTCAGGAAGATTGAACTATGATCTTCACATGCATATCCGCATAACCTTTACTCTTGCACTCAAGTTAGAGAGCAGCAGATATAAACCTTTTTAGCATGCCATGTAGGACACTTTTCTGTGCACTGGGCAGAACCTGAGACACTGTACAAAATTCTAAACAGGTCACTTACAGTTTATCTAAATGAATCCTTTCAGAACCTTCGTCTACAATTCAGGACACAAAAATGACCTGTACTACAGTTCATGATTTATCCCCTATAGTTCATCATTTATGCCCTTATTTGTGAGAATAAAGAAAAATAAATTTTCCTCGAACATTTATAATACTGAGGATTTTTTTATTTTACTTTTTTAATTACAGATTTAATCTCCATTATTGTAAAAAATTATTTAATTCAGAGATAATGTTTTAATGAAGAATAAAAGTATTAACATGACGTTTGTTACAGAAGCACCTTTTCACAAAAAAATTATTTATTAAAATAATCTTAATTATCCGATGTATTTATATTCAATTGAATAGGTGCACTTGTTTTACATAAAATACTTCTATGTTTGGATTTATTTGTTTTGGAGCCTGGGAAACATAGTTTCAAAATACTTTTAAGCATTTAATGTAACCGGCAGTCTATATTTCCAGACTATAGTTTACAGATCGCAAGGCAACCTAATGTAAGTTACTGACAGAGTTTTACCAACTGACGTGATTTTTAATATCAGTACGTGTTAAATTAAGAGCAAAGCAATTTTGCAATTTGAAAATCTCCAGTTTTGCTTACTATAAAAATATTTGTTTCTTCTATACTTAGAACGAATACTAAACAAGTTTAAAATATTTACGCAGACAGATATGAATTTTCCTTAGATGTGCATCAGAAAGAAAAATATTATTTTAAGCTTACGGCCGTAAAATGTTTTACAAAAATAAAATGTACACTAATGAAAATATTTCCTACTTCACTTAATATGCGCAAATATGAAATATTTTTAAGAGCATAAAGTTTGAGTCTAGAATTTTTAGATGGAAAATTTTAAAATTATAAGCCTTTCAAAATATAAAGATTTGTTGCGTATAACGTTTACTCGCATCTACGTTTGGATTTCCAAAAGCCATTTTCGCTGCAAAATTACATCTGCTAAACTGAGTTTTTTTTGAATAACCGAATCGCAACGCTATTTTTACGTTTTTTTCTTAGGATTTTATTGAAGTTTCTTTTAGAATATGAAATACAGAATATTTTATAAATGTGGTAAAAAATAAGAAAAATAAAAAGAGTAATAAATAGAAAGTTGTGGAATATTTTTCTTACATGCTGAAACTATTTTTATTAGTTTCAAATCCAGTTTTTTTAATACACTACTAACTCAAAAATCTCGTTTTCTTAAAAAAGTATACTTACGTTTATACAATAAAAATTCGTTAGCTTGACTCCCCTTTGAAGTAAGCAAAAGTTTGGACTGAAAGGAAAGATGCAGACTGAACTACATTTTTGCATGCCTTAATCTTCAAAATATTTTTCCAGGCATGTTATTTTTATTATATGAGAAACCCACGAATGTTATATTGATAAATAGTTTTATGAAATTGAAAGCCTATGGAAATAAGCTGAAATTTTAACTTACATGGATGCAGACTTAACGAGGATTTTGCAGGTTTTCATCTTAAAAATGTTTTCAAACATATTATTTTGCTGTAAAATGTTACATAGGAGAAACATACAAATATTATTATGATATGATGAATAGTTTTATGAGATAAAATATTTTTAAAATTATTTCAAAACTCATATAATCAAGAAATAATACTGCCGCAGAGGGTGTAATGAAAAAATCTGGAGTGACTCCACTCGACTTTACGAACACTTACGATTAAGATCATTACCAAGCATTTAAATAAATTTTAATCGATGAATACTTCAAACATATATACCAATTTGAAGCTCAATCGAATCAGCCGTTTAAACGCTAGAGCACTTGCAAAAATTTCTCCCTATAGGCCATAATGTAAAAGAAATCTTTGTCGTAGCCCTGTAGAAAAACTATGAGTCATATACACATCAAAATCAATACCGGTCTTACGATGGTGGTTTATAACATATATACCCAATTTGAGCTAAATCGAATGTACTGTTTAAACGCTAGCGCACTTTCAAGAATTTCCCCCTATAGGCCATAATGTAAAAGAAATCTTTGTCGTAGCCCTGTAGAAAAACTATAAATCCTATACACATCAAAATCAATACCGGTCTTACGATAGTGGTTTATAACATATATACCCAATTTGAGCTCAATCGAATGCACCGTTTAAACGCTAGCGCACTTTCAAGAATTTCCTCCCATAGGCCATAATGTAAAAGCAATCTTTGTCGTAGTCCTGTAGAAAAACTATAAGTCCTATATACACCAAAATTAATACCGGTCTTGCGACGGTGGTTTATAACATATATACCGAATTTGAGCTCAATCGAATGCTCCGTTTAGGAGCTATCGTGTTCACTCACATACACACAAACACACACACAAACACACACACACACATACATACATCTCGTAAAAATAGCATAAATGAATTCAGAAGACCTCAAAACGTGTAAATACACCAAAATCTTGAAGTCGAATTTTTTCATGATTACAATATTTTCCTTACATGGTACATGTTCGGAAAGTAAAAATCAGTGGTACCAACAGAGCTTTACTGAGCATCCCTATAGGGACGTTTTTCTCCGTGAGATGTAAGCCTTCTCTGCCCTGCTCTGTCTTGAGTTTGTCTGCTTGTTTTTGGTTAACCCTTTGAGGCGCAACCCTTTCCCAATGCTGAAAAAAGGGCAGCCGTTGCCATCGCTCGACTTAACTACCAGCAAGATGGCGGACGATCGAAACGTTCATCGCGTGCCACAGATCTAGAGACCATTTTTTTGACGCATCTGGCTGTACCGCACAGCCACCTGCGTTAAAAAAAGGGTCTCTAGATCTGTGGCACGCAATGAACGTTTCGATCGTCCGCCATCTTTCTGATAGTTAATGGGGCGATGGCAAAGGCTGCCCTTTTTCAGCATTGGGCAATCTATTTAGCTGTTCTCGCTTTCTTCCATTATTTAGCAGATGTCAGAGCCGTTAAAAATAATCTTTTTACGGGAAAGGACGTGCTAAAAAGTAAAGGATTCTCGTGGAGCTGTGTCACCCGCAACTATTTTTATAGAAATCAAATCTATTCTTTGTGACTGGGAACAATCAAAACGTCAGAGTTTGGTGTTCCCAGAGCGGGAACACTGCGTGTTAATGGGTTAAGGTAAGGCTAAACGAGGAATATTTTACTCAGGGGAAATGTCTCAGATGGACTACTTTCAAGTGATTTCTCCAGACGTAAAGCGTATTCACGTTACAGAGAAAACGGCGAAATCTCCGGTCTGTCTTGAGATGCTATTTATCTTTGCGCTGCATTTTCAAACCAGTATAACTCGAAGTAACTTTTGAAGCATTCAAACCTTTAAACTCTCATAACATTTTAAGCAGTTTAAAACGGGCATGGGTAATCTTTGAAAAGTCGCGGGCCAAACTTCAGGACGTTAACGAAATCGCGGGTCGTATAACTGGGATTTATATGGGATTCTGAATGGTTTGTATGGGTTTTATACTGTGTTTTGATATGTTCTGCTGGCCGGATCGAAAACCGTGGAGGACCACATCCAGCCCGCTGACCGGGGATTGCCCATATGGGGTTTAAACAATCGATTCAAGAAAAAAGAAAAATTTCGATTTCTGCAAATTAGTTCAACAATTTTGAATGATGAATTGAATTGTTCATTCTTTATTTCGAAAAACGATCAACGACGATTAGACGTCTAGAAAAACGATCTGGACGTCTAAAAAATATCTATTGTCAATCTGTAAGTACACATCAAGACAAATATATTTCATTATATCCATACCAATTGTAACCATTCCAGTGTCGTTCACCAGTGTCGTAAACCAGAATCGATGAGCAAGAAATATAAGGCAATCAGTGTAACCTACGTTTTATTTATTTCCACTCAGTAAGTAGCATAAATATGCACAGTTTAATATGCATACATGTAATTAAAATGTCAAAGTAGCATCAAAAGCTTTCTCCCTCTGATTCTGAATTAATGAAAATTTGGAAGGAAAGTTCAATATTATACCGCTTCTATACCTTTCTGCAATAAATAAAAAAAAAGAAACTTTCTACAAGTACCAACTTTATATTTCATATGTCAAGCACTCTTTTGGAAGCATCTGGGGCATCTCAATAAAGTGCCAATCGATACAATGGTTTATTGATTTCTATCTCAGGACTCCAATAAAGAAGACTAGTTCCAAAGTCCGATAAACTAGATTTAAAATTTTGAATTCCAGTTTCTAAGAAGAGGAAAGCCTATCAACAAGTCGTTCGAATGAAAACTTCAAATAGAAAACTTTGAAAATGGATTTTACCTTCCAGTATGAATTTTGGAGTTTCGCCACATTTTATTAACGTTGTCAAGCGAAGTATTTAAAATTTTCTACTCAAATTTATAGTGCATTACAAAGAAAATTAGTAAACGTGATCTAGAGTTACTCTAAAATAATTCTCCGATTTTATCGACTATTCTGTAAAACCAATAAATTATTCTGGTTCTATACATCTGAAACTACGGATGCTCATGAGAAACGTTTCAGAGTATTTTGGAAACTTTTCGAGAGAGTAAAATGCTTTTACTTGAATAATTCTACGCTACAAAATAGTAAAGGGTCACAAACGTAATCTGCCAGTAATTTACAGTCTTGAACAAAAAGTAACCTCTTAAGTTCTCAGTCCAATTTCTTAGATAAAACAAAAGTGTTTAATAGTTTCACCCTATAGTTAGAGATAGTAGTTTTTTTTTTTTGCAAAACATTCATTTTTGCAAGAAATATGTTACTGGGATGTCGAGAGAAGGAGGCAGTGGAATGACTGAGTAGGGGATATAAGTTAAAAAGTAATTATTAAGTAATGATAGCCCCTTATTAAGACATTGAGGGCCCCAGATTAGTAATATTTGAAGGATTCCTACACATTCTAACCACGTTAAGGCGTACACTTACAAGGAATAAATGTTTCTTTGCGTTTGACGTGTTATTAACTCTTTTACGAGGACAAATAAAATTTCCCTCTCTCTCATTGAAGCATCTTTTGCTTCGGATGGTATCACCACTAGACGGAAGCGGGAGGTGGGGATTAACCCTTTGAGGCGCAACCCTATCCCAATGCTGAAAGAAAGGGCAGCCATTGCCATCGCTCGACTTAACTACCAGCAAGATGGCGGACGATCGAAACGTTCATCGCGTGCCACAGCTCTAGAGACAGCTGGCTGTGCCGACACAGCCAGCTGTCGTCAAAAAAGGGTCTCTACATCTGTGGCACGCGATGAACGTTCCGATCTTCCGCCATCTTGCTCGTAGTTAAGTCTAGCGATGGCAACGGCTGCCCTTTTTTCAGCATTGGGCAATCTATCCAGCTGCATTCTTCCTCGGACATTTCTCGCATTCTTCCATTTTACAGCAGATGCCAGTAGTGCTGTTAAAAAAAATTCGTGACCATTTTTTGACGGGAAAGGACGTGCTAAAAAGTAAAGGATTCTCGTGGAGCTATGAAACTCGCAACTATTTTTATAGAAATCCAATATATTCTTTGTGACTGGCAACAGTCAAAACGTCAGAATTTGCTGTTCCCAGAGTGGGAACACTGCGCGTTAAAGGGTTAACAGCACATCAAAATCCCATAACAACATCCGGTAAATGCACTCGCAAAGAGATCCTGCACTACACCAAAAAGCGTAATCCCGCCCGCATCGTTCCCTATTCCTATGATGGTAATACGCTTTTTGAAAACGTGCTGGATAAGTTAGCGAATGCATTTGCTGAATCTTTCCGTACTTTTAATACCGATATCGAATTCTGATTTGTTGGAAATAGCCCCTTACCTTCACCCAATGTTAATGGACGCCCATTCAGTACTCTAACGCTGCATCGTCTGAATTTCTGCAAAAAAAGGACGATATTTGTGCTTGCTGATGGCATTTCTCTGTCATCTTCGAAGGCACACATCATGCAACTCTTAATTAGTGTTGTGTTACGTCAGAGTTCGAAGAAACAATGACCATTCCTTCTTCTAAGAACACATTTTTAATTACCTGTGAAAGGAAATACTTTGTTAATCTTTCCATAGAAATGGACCTTAGGAATTTTCGGAAAGACCTGTACTTAAAAATTATGTATTGCTGAGATTTAAAATAGGACAGCATGTATTTTGTGAAAAAAGTATGTGCATGCCAATAGCTGCTATTTTACGGACCCCACAAAAAAAATATAAAATACGTAAAGGTGCATCCTCTTACCTTAAAGTTAATAAGCACTCATTATTTAAACGAATTTCTTAGTTTATATATGACATGACCTTTTTTTCAATAATGTTATAAGTATAAATTATAGTTATTTTACTGGGTATATACAAAGGGCATTCCATAAAAACTGAGAGTAAAATCATAAAAAAATCAAGAAATATATTTACAGCAAAAAATACATCATTCTTTTTCAACATACCTTCCGTCAGATGATATGCAAAGGTCCCATCGTTCAACCCACTTTTCAAAACAAGTAGAGAAACCCTTTTCTGGAAGCTGTTTCAAAGAACCCTCCACTGCTGCAATAACTTCAGAATCTGTGCTAAATTTCCTGCCACGGAACTTCTCCTTCAGCGTCGGAAACAGCCAGAAATCGCGTGGTGCGAGATCTGGACTGTAAGGGGGATGTGGCATGAATTTAATATTGCATTTACTAAGATATTGCTGAACAGAAGTAGCGACATGCGGGCGAGCCCAGGCCTAGGAGCCAGTTCTGCAGACAAACGGCCTTTCTTGAAATCACCATGCCATCTAAAAATCGTAGACTCACCAAAACATTTGTCTTTGTAAGCTTCTTTCATTAACTTAACTGTTTCTGGAGCTGGTTTGCCGAAACGATAGCAAAATTTTATGGCACAACACTTTTCGTTTTTAACTCTAAAACATTCATCTCCATTTCTGTAGGACAAATAAAACAATTCTTTAAACAAGCACGGAACTAGGAAAATAAAATCGTCTGTTTCGTTTAGAATTTTGTGTAAACGTACAGTTAACAGTTTGAAAATTATTCGCCTGCACTTCTATTTTTTAGTTTCGCGGTGTTGCCACCACGTAAAAAAATAACTCTCAGTTTTTATGGAATGCCCTTTGTACAAAAGAATAACCGTAAATAGATTTCATGGATGCCAATTCAATGACATTTTCTTATTTTCTTAATGCTTTTGCTGCAAAATACAGTGCATACAAATAAGACACTTTTAAATTTCTTCGTATTTGATACTTTCTCATGATTAATCTTTATTTTTATTTTTGCGTTTCCTTAGTCTTCCAAACTGCAGATATTTTGTATAAATACGAGAAAAACTTAATTTTCCTTGATACTTAATTTCCACATTTTTTCCCCTATGAAATATGGCTAAAATTCATACTTTTCCCTCTTTTTTTAAAAAAATCGATGAGCTGTCAACAGTAAGCCTAACAAGTAATTGATCTCTAAAAAAGGGACAATATATGACCGGTGATAAATATTTTGTTATCTAGTGCCCGTCAAAATATAATTGAACACTTTATCGCGAATACCTGGAGGTAAATGAAAAAGATCTTTGCTTTCAGTCATTCTTTTTTACGAAAAAATGTCGATCTTTTTTTCATTTGTAGAAGGCATATACCATATAGTACATCCATTACAGTGTTAGCTTCAATTTATATGACATCAAGCAATAAATCACGTATGTATCTAAACCAATCAATCAAATAGGAATCGTTAAGGAAAGAGTTTAGCTTATATATGTGTATATATATATACGTATATATATATAATTAAATCTTATATAAAAGTAATTAAAAATACAGTAATTGCACACGCTACATAGCGCTTATGGAAGCTGCTTAACCCTTTAACGCGTATTGTTCCCAGCCACGAAGAATAGATTGGATTTCTACAAAAATAGTTGCGGGTGACAGAGCTCCACGAGAATTCTTTACTCTTTAGCACGTCCTTTCCCGTAAAAAAATGGTCACGATGATTTTTAACAGCAGTGACATCTGCTGAAAAATGGAAGAATGCGAGAAGAGCTGGATAGATTGCCCAATGCTGAAAAAAGGACAACCGTTGCCATCGCTCGACTTAACGACCAGCAAGAGTGCGGACTATCGAAACGTTCATCGCGTGCCACAGATATAGAGACCCTTTTTTCGACGGCAGCTTTCGTGTGCCGGGCACAGCCAGCTGCGTCAAAAAAAGGGTCTCTAGATCTGTGGCACGCGATGAACGTTTCGATCGTCCACCCTCTTGCTGGTCGTTAAGTCGAGCGATGGCAACGGCTGCCCTTTTTTCAGCATTGGGAAAGGGTTGCGCCTCAAAGGGTTAATGGAAAACAAGTGTATAATACTTTAGCATATATTAGAAAAACGTCCCCCAGGCTAGCCATTGTTATTACAGAATTAATACATAAAATGCAATGTCTCATCAGAGGGAGAATTGCAAAACACCAAAACCGTATATATATATAACTCGGCTGTTCGAGTCGAGCCTCGTCATGGCGAGCCCCCCTGAACCCCCCTAATTTTTTTGTTTCATTATTGCCATATTAAAACGATATTAATGGACTATGCCATTTTATCTCTCATCTTTCGCGTATTTCGCCTGGTAACACTATGTTGAAATTTTTAGGATTGTAACCTATTTGTAGAAAAGTACATGGGATGCCTATTCTACAGCTTGCGAAATAGTGTAACAATAGATTGAAGCTGTTGTGAACTAATAGTATTTAAATATATATAAAATACTCAATATATAGTATATGCCGCATTTTTCGGACAATTTTCAATAAAGGGGGGGGGGTGTGAGATAAAATGACATAGTCATTAATATAGATATATAGTGAGAAATATATAATGGATTATATTTTCTACAATTTTTCAAATGTGCACCGTTTGACTGCTATGCAGCGCTATTGCGCGTTAGGAATGTACACCCTCCAATAGAAGGATTCCAGCAAGAGAGAAATTTCCTACGTTGGTTTCGTATATTAAAAATTATTTATCATAGAATATGAGTTAGGCTATGCATCAATATGACATTCCATATTTCTATTAAGTTGTGCGTTTTTCGAAAACACAATTCTTTTTCGCAAATCTAAAATAGGATAGTTCTCCCTTGCTCGAATACTTTTATTGGAGGGTGTATGAGAATTTTGATGGATAGCAGTCAAACGGTTAATGGTTTAGATCAGGGATGGGCAAACTTTTTCGGTCGCGGGCCAAAAATCGAAAAAAAAAAAAAGTTTGGCGGGCCAAAATAAAATTTTCTAAAATTTTAAAAGCAATATACAAGTATTAAAATTTAAATATGTTAATGAGATAAATGAAATTGCGATTTCATTTTTAAAAGTTTCTTATATGGAGGTTCGAAGTGAGATGTACTCATTCTAAGGAACGAGGCTAAATGCTCATCTGTCAGTCTACTTCTGAAAGAATTCTTACTAAGGTTCACAGTTGGAAACACTTGTTCGCATATATAAGATGAAGCAAACATAGCACTGATTTTCTGGGCGTGAGATAATAAATTTGGAAAACTTTTGATAATGATTTGTAAAACTGTAACTTTGGCGTATTTAGGAACAACTGCTTGACATGATTGTTAGATTGCAACTCAATTAATTCAAGCTGCAAATCGGACCTCACTGCTTCACAATTGACGTTGAAAGGCATGGTCAAAATATCCAATTCTGTTTGATTGGCACTGAAATCTTGAAATCTGCGTTCGAACTCAAAATGCAGTTTTTTTCAAGCCATCTTCATAATTCTTAATATGGAAATATAATATATAAGTATATACGTATTTTCTTTTATTTTCCGTCCTACCAGCAAATTAAAATTCTATCCGCGGGCCGGATGAAACCTTCCGGCGGGCCGGATTTGGCCCGCGGGCCGTAGTTTGCCCATCCCTGGTTTAGATTATTTGAAATTGTCCTAGATTGTAAAACAGTGACAGAAATTTGATGTGACTCTAGTAAAATATGTTTAGCGTTCAATGAATGTACTTGAGTTCTGTTAAGTGTGAACGTGACTTCCGTTTCTTTTCTTAACGTCCGTGCTCAGACATGTACGAGGGTGTTTCAAAAAGTAAGGTAAGAAGCCCATTTAGAGAAAACGTTTATTCAGGGAAAAAAATATATATATACAATGTATGAAACCACATGTACATATTACTTTTCTACATAGTCACCATGACTATCTAAGCATGTGTTCCATCGGTACACCAAACCGGCATCGAAGAAATCAGCGTGAAGGTTGTGCAACCACGTCAAGACGGCTTGCTGAACTTCAGCATCGGTTCTGAACTGCTGGCCTCCCAAGTGTTTCTTTAAAAGTCCAAAGAGATGGCAATCGCTTGGTGCGAGGTCGGGACTGTAAGGAGGGTGGTTCAATACCTGCCTCCGGAAGCCCTGTAACAAATCGCGCGTAGCTGTGGCTGTGTGCGGTCGGGGATTGCCCTGCAACAACAGGACACCTGTCGTGAGCAATCCCGGTCGCCTGCAGCGAATTGCCTTTCGCAATCGACCCAGTGTAGCACAATTCAATTGTGGACCATGTTTCTGTTAACGCAGCCATCATCTAACTGAGATTTTGTCTTGTTTCTGGACAACCAACTCCATCTACCGGCATCGATCGAATACTGTGATCGTCTTGTTTATCTTAAGATGGATTTTAATTCATACGCATGATTTGCACATCCGTCAGAGCTCTTGTTACCTTACTTTTGGAAACGACTACGTATATCCACAGAATTTAAATTAAATTCCAGATTCAAATGTTTGTTTTCTTTTTACATCTGTAAACTCTTCTGCAGAAAGAGAACATTATTTACATGTATTCGTAAACATGAATTGCGTTGACATGCGAAAGAACTAAAAGAATGGTATGTGATTATTCGTGTTTATTTATGGTATGCTCATTTATTTATTAACATTTTGTACGATTTTATTAAAACAGCAATCTTAAGTAATTATATTGCTAAACTTTCACATTTCACCCGGGAAAAGATTATCATTTCGTCTGAATTGAAATTTTACTTTAAGCGAGTTGAAATATGTTTTTGTAATCTCTAATAAGTTTAAACATTTAAAAAAAGTACTTACTCATTCTGTTTATAGCTGCTATAAAACAATATATTTACTAATAGCTTTGAACAATTTCATCATAAAGAAATAACGATCTCTACTTATAGAAGTCATTACGAACTTTATTTAAAAATTGTGTTCCTGAAAGCCTAGATCAATAAGAAATACCATTCTCCAGGGAACCATTAAAATCTAGATAGTTTTAAATACCGAATGGCAAGATCTAATTTCCTAATTTTAGTTCAAGCAATTCTGGGCTCAAAGTAATTTATGTCATTATCTCTCAAGGCTAATCTAAATTTGCATCCCATTAAAATATGAGGCATAGCTAAAATTGCACAAATTACGTAAAGTTCTCGATGTTTATTTCTAAAAGATCTGTTGTTTGAAATGCCTTATGTCTTGATTTGTTTCTAAGAGATTTAATTATACTTTCCATGATGCAAATAATAAAACCATGTCGAAAAGTTTGAAAGAATGTTAAATTTGAAAAATAGGTTATTGATTTTCTTTTACTAAGGCACCGTTTGAAGTTCCATGCATAGTTAGGAAAAGGGTAGTAAGGATAAAAAGGATATTTAGATAGAATAATCAATATCACGATACACAGGGTGGTTATAAAAGAACGGGAGGTGTTCAGAGCCCACAAGCGAGTAAAGTATTGGACTAAACAGAACCAAATTTGATGGGCGTGTACATAATAAACTATGGTATTTCAAATTTTTAAAGAAAAAAATAGTACCGAAAGTTGCCACGAGGGTGAATTTTGGCGCTGTTTACCGAATAAAATGCATTAATTTGCAAAATCGCGTTCTTTATTATAATTATGAGTACAAAAAGAAAGGCTGGGAGAATTTTCATCATTCTGAAGTAAATGCAGCTTCGATGGTTCCTTACAGGAACGTGCTTTGTTAGCCAATCTTTATTACCAGTTGAACTAGCATACCTTTGCTGCACTTCGTGAATCTCGTGCATTCATCGCGTGCCACAGATCTAGAGACCCTTTTTGACGACAGTTGGCTGTGCCGGCACAGTCAACTGTCGTCAAAAAAGGGTCTCTAGATCTGTGGCACGCGATGAACGTTTCGATCGTCCGCCATCTTGCTGGTAATTAAGTCGAGCGATGGCAACGGCTGCCCTTTTTTCAGCATTGGGAAAGGATTGCGCCTCAAAGGGTTAACATGACTAGTTTGCTTTTAAAGCTGTGCACCCTGTGACGCCTACCGCTTTTCAAAAGGAAAGTATAAAATTTCAATATTCTACGCCAAGTCCTTTTTCATTTATGCGAGATAAATACGTACGTCACGTCGAAGCTAGTCAAAATGGATTGTACATACATACTTTCACACAGACGGCACGTAGAAGCTTGAAAAATGGATCCAGAAATGCTCCCGAGGGATGTTTTTGTGAAAAGTTGAACTAGCACTTCCTTTATTTTGTGAATAAAAAAAGAGAGGTAAAAAATTACAAATTTCTATCTCCTAAGTATAGTATATAATACAAGAATATATGCATATAAGGAAGTAATTCTGAATATTTTCAAAAGATGAAAGTTTGGGAAAAATGTATCTGGAGGATAAAGCATATATATTAATGACTATGTAATTTTATCTCTCAACACCCTTTATTGCAAAATGTGTGCCAAAAATGCGACATAATAAAGCGACATAATTTTACATGTATTTAAATACTATTAGTTCACAACAGCGTTAATCTATTGTTACAATATTTCGTAAGCTGTAGAATATGCATCCCATGTATTTTTCTATAAATAGGTTACACTCATAAAAATTTCAACATAGGGTTACGAGGCGAACTACGCTAAAGATGAGCGATAAAATGACAAAAGTCAATTAATATCGTTTTAATATGGCAATCACGAAACTAAAAAATTAGAGGGGTTCAAGGGGATCTCCCCGAGACTCGAACAGCCGAGTTTTATATGTATATTTGTTTCTTTAACAGTGTTCTTAATGCTCTTAATAAAAATTCAATTGTTAAAAAGAAAGCAACAAAATGCTTAAAATTTTTTTAAGAAAGCGTAGCTGTAAAATAAGCTTATGAAACATAAATCGATATTTTGACCAATATTTTAGTACCCTGTCCCATTAACAAAACCAAAAAAGTTTTATGATACTGATTAAGTCATATGTATTTATTTTTTAAATATTTTATAGACAAATGAATTAATAAATATACGAGTATGCTTTATGAACATGTATGAAAAAAGTTCATTTATAATCATTTATATATTTTTGATTTAAAAAAATAGCCCATTATTATCTATGGGTTTTTAATTATCTATTGTATAATATATTGCATTATTATTTTACAAAAATAAGAATAATTAAATGAAGAGAAAAATTGCTTCATTTCATTACTATTATTTTCTGTGTAAAATAATATGTAAGCCACATACCTAAAACACTTTGAACGAGTTTTATACTGTGTCTTTAGTTTATGAATCTTAAAAATTTAAACACATGTCGTACTGCAGCACCTCCGATATAAATATTGAGATTTTAACCAAATAATCTAGTATTATTTCAGGTTTATCTCACGAAGCTGAATCTTATTGAAATACTCTGTCCCGTACTGGAGCAACCCAATACAAACTCATATCATTATTAGAGTCAAGATATACATCAGCGGTTTCCTATATTCAGTGGCATGCTGTCCCGCCGCATTTCTCATCTGAAGCGAATTTAGCGGAGGCAGATGCAGTATCTCATTTACCTTAAATATGGATTATTGACTTCCGATGACTTAGATGATGCTAGCTATAGAAATGGAGCCATTTTATAAATGATCCAGCTCAGCATCATTTACGAAGCGCAATTCATCGTATCACAATGCAAATGACCCATATAATAACACGTTACCCTAATTCTATTCCTTTAATGCTTAATAGAGCTTTTTATTCAGTAATTTTCTCAAACGATTTTGCTTTTTCACCATCAAGGAAAATGCATCGAAGTCGTAAAGAAGTCATGAGGTTTTTGGTTAAGGCATAGCTATGCGAGGGTTAACTGCCTAAAGGCGATGACCTTCGACAAAAGACATTTAAGTTGTTCTAATGTCATGTTAGATCTCGAGAAAGCCGCTTAAAGCTTCATATCTTCAGATCGACAGCCAGGAGAGAGGTCAGACAACTGGACCTGCACATTTCAGCCATTTCCCACTGTTCAGTGACTGATCCACTCTGTGACTAGTCGTCTGGTAAAGTAGTCATAAAGTACTTAAATTTTTTTTTTTTTTTTTTTTTTTAGGTATTTTCACCTTTACACCGGAAAGAAAAAAAAAAGTTTTGAAGTCACTAAAATTTTGTTTGCGTCATTCTAACAAGGGCACACTGACTAAATAGGACAAGAGAAAACAAAATCAATCCGATTTTTAGTATTTTAGTAATTTTATGTTTTGTCCAGTTTTCGGCCATTTTCTGCTTATTTTGCGTAGCGAACTAAATTTTCGTCCCGAAACTATATTTCTTATACACTGCTCAAAACAATTAAAGGATATTGCGGTTTTAGGTGGATCTTTTGGCTGGGAAACTTTTTAGCTGACTGATACATGGTCGACAGACGTAGTAGGTTATGTGAGAATAAATTACACTTGAAAAAAATGCAAAAAAAAAAAAAAAAAAAAAAAAAAAAAATGCAAAAAAAAAAAAAAAAAAAAAAAAACGCAGAAAAAATGCATTTTATTGCGCATTTGTCTAGAAAAGGAAAAAAACACAATTTGTGCATATGAGAAAAAAAGAATAAGAAAAGGTGTTTTCTTCAAAGGAAATCATTTTCAGTAGGGGGTATGGTTTCCACGGACGGCCAGCAACGTTGAAATACCTTTGAGGCATGGAGTCAATGAGGCTATTAATCACGAGTTGGGGTATTCTGCCCCATGCTTCCAGAAGAGCTCTTTCCAGTTCTTGGAGAGTTTGTGAGGGTGGTTGGCGGCCAGCATCTCTTCTTCCTAGAGCGTCCCAAACGTGCTCTATTGGATTCATGTCTGTAGAACACGCAAACCATTCCATTCGTACGATTCCTTCCTCGAAAAGGAAATCCTCCACCAGGTTAGCACGATGTGGCCTGCAGTTATCGTCCATTAAAATGAAGTCATCTGCGATTGCTGCAGCGTAAGGGACTACAATAGGTCTGAGGATCTCATCCCTATATCGGCGACCAGTCAGAGGTCCATCTCGAATGATGTAGAGGTCCGTGCGCCCGTCAATGGAGATGCCACCATACACCAACACTCCCTCACCGATAAAGCTGACACTTTCGTGCACGAACGCAGGATTATTCCTACTGCCACGGTCCCTGCAGATGAAAATACGCCTGTTATCAGGATGAACTGAAAAACGGGACTCCTCAGAAAAAAGAACATTGCTCCATTCATTTCTCCTCCAGTTCCTATGCTGTGTTGCCCACTCCCTGCGGTCGCGACGATTCCTTGATGTTAGTCTTACACATGTTGGTGAGCATACAGACCTACACCATGGAGCCGGTTTCGGACCTTCTGGTTGAAACCGTGGTGCCAGTAGCCGAGCTAAGGTGTTGTTGGAGAAGAGTAACGTTCATATTCCGGTGTATACGAGCCGTTAACACTAAATAACGATCTTCATTGAGCGTTGTTGCCCGTCTACGACCTTTCCCTGGTCTTCGGCCTGCACTTCCAGTCGCCAAAAACCGATTCCAGATCCTGGAAATCACACTTTGTGACACTCCAATGGCTTGCGCTACTTCGGCTTGAGTTTGGCCCCCTTCTAACCTGCCGACAACTCTCCAAGCTTCTGAATCGGTTAAATGACTTCGCTGAGACATGGTACTCATCGAAACAAAGCAGTCACTGAATGCCGATCATCCTTGTCTTCATTGTATTTTATTCAGTTGAAAGTCTAATTTCATCCGCTGCGGCTGAAGCGACATTTTTGACGTCGAACTCAAAATTAGCATACTCCACAGTTTGAAAATCAGAAAAATTTGCATTTGTGATTCTCTTCTTCCATTTTCGGCAAAAAAATTTTCGCTTCTATCTTTATTTTATATAAAAATTACAATATCTTTTAATTGTTTTGAGCAGTGTATTATCGGAAAGTCCAGAAAAGGTGTTTTTAATAAGTTATTATGGAACATCACAGATAAATTAATTTTTTCAAACGAATTTTTAAAAATTGGAAAAATAAAAGTCTTTTAGAGCGTGTTTTCCCTTTACTATTCTGATGAAGATCCATTTGTGAAAATATCCTTTCAAAAAAGTGATAATAATTTGGAGTCAACAGTTTTCTCGCTACCAAAAAAGAGTAATTGAAACAGAACAAAAATTTATAGTGGAAAAAATTCTATTTGTCAATCTTATAGGTCAGCTTAGGGATGATCTGACCATCTTCTAGCCACTCCTTCCTACAATGCTACTGGCCCATGCGTTTCCCCTCTCGCTCAAGTCCAATATGCGAACCTTTCGTGACAGCAACGCATTAATACAATTTTGTTGGGGGTGGGCAGTTAGTTTGTCTGTGGGGGCGGTTAGTTAGCAGATTGACATATACATCCATTTTTTGGAAATAAAATAGGATCATGTAGATTAATTTCTTTTTTATCTGTTTTGGCGGTCGCCCCTCCGTCCCCCCCCCCCCCCCATAATCCGTCCTTGTTCCGTGATGCTGATGATTCGACAAACTAACTGCCCTCCACCCTCACTCCCGACACAATTGCATTTATCCGTCACTGCGAAGAAAGGTTCACATATTGGATTTTAGTAAAATAAAATTTGTAACATTTCTTTCCCCAATAAAGTCATCTTTGTTGCTGTATTGGTAATATATATACATATATATACATACTAGCTGACCCGGCAAACGTTGTTTTGCCATATAAATTATTCCTAGGATTATTTTAGTAGAAAGAAATGACTAACTTATTGTAATTTTTGTGAGGATGTGGTATATGAGTGGAAGAGGCATGGAGCGCTGTGAACGATGCTGGAATATAAAAATAACACAATACCAAACATATAGTTTTAATTCATTGTAATTTATTCTTTAAATTTATATATATCGTTAATTACAATAATTTTACTAAAAAATAATATCAATCCCTTAACGCAATAGAGTATACAATATTTTTTGTTATCCCATCTTTAGATAACACAAACAAACTGGATGCCCACTGCATGGTTTGCCCATTCGAGAGCATGCCACGTATAATTGTCCGTGTGAAAAACATGGCGTGCTCAAATCTAATCCACAAACAGACATAATTTGGCTTTGAGACTTATTCATAGTCATTCCATAAAAAATTTTGCCCCCCCCCCCAAAAAAAAAGGATGAAAATCTGAAACACTTTCAGATTTTAAATACTCACTATAGTGCTATATATTAAAATCGTATCATAATTTATGCGTAGTCCCTTTTTTTCGTCCTTATTCCATTAAGTTGAAAGTGTTATCAATATTCATGACTGTGCTGTATTTTTCTTCCTTATTTTATAAAACCCATCTTTGGAATCGAAATCTATCTTAAAATCGCCTACTAAAACTATTTTACAATCTTTGCCAAGTATATCACAACTATACTTCACCGTTTTATATATTGTTTCCTACTTTAACACCTGGACTCTCGCCAAGGAGGCGATGATTAAACATATGCAATTACCATGACGATTTTTTGCATTTATGTAGAAATCGTAATTTAGAATTAAAATGGCGATTTGGAACAACATGTAAGTACAGCATGCCGTTACATTTTTATTATTTTGGATTACCAATTAATGTAGTTTTAATAATTGAATGTCTTCAAATTCCTTAACTGGCGCGTTTATCGCTAGTTTGTTTACTTTAGTTATCACCTAGTTCTTTTGGGTGCGTTGAAACGGTACTTACGTATTATCCCGGCGGTCACTTCCGCCAAACTACTTTTTCGTAGATTTTAAATACGTTGCCAATCGTATTCCAAACCATCAACAATTTCATGTGCCCGGAATTTATCTTGGTGAAAAATTGCTTGTCTTGGCAGACCGCCGGGATAATACGTAAGTACCGTTGAAACTTGTGCATAACTCCCAGAGACCCATGACTGCAAAGCTCGCCAAAGTACGGGGATTTTTTAGGTTGGCGAGAGTGGGGGCGTTAAAATAGGAATCAACTCTTTCTTGTACCTAAAACACATCTTTGGAATCGAAATCTATCTTAAAATCGCCTACTGAAACTGTTTTACAATCTTCGCCAGGCATATTCTTCCTGTAGGCATATTCCAACTATACTGCAAAGACATTTTAAATGCTGTTTGGAATGGGCATCATAATCCACGAGTGGACCGTGATTTCCTTTCTTGTTCCACAGAGCACTTCTTCGGAATAGAAATCTATATTAAAATCGCCTAATAAAACTCTTTACAATATACGCCAGGCGTTTTCTAACTATACGCGAAATATATTTATAATAAATTGTCACGTTTTGGCACCCCATTATCAAAAATTGCAAACCTTGTGCGACTTTCAACATTTTATTAACTCCCCCCCCCCTCTCCACATTATCTGGCAAACACATTTGAAAAGTGATTCGACACGCTAATGTCTACACAGAAATCCTGATTGAAATGAATAGCACTCGGGGGCTAAACATTTTGGGGTGGACCGCCCTTATGACTTAGGGGTATGAGACATAGTTAAAAACCTATTCTATGACCTAACGAATATACATAGAAAATTTCATTAAAATTGGTCGAGTGGTTTCGGAGGAGTTAGGTGACTAACACTGGGACAGGAGAATTTTATATATTAGATAAAAGCCTTCCAGACCCGGAATGGAATTGCGATACACCCTGTATTTGCCTCTGTATTGTCAGTGCGTAACATAATCGCGAATTACATTAAAAAAAATTGTTTATGAACTGCCATTGATCTATACATCTCATATTGTCCACATTTGATCTTATAGAAAAACTCTTTACCTTTCCTTCATTATCTAGCCTTGTAAATATTGTTCAATTACTTATTTTATACATAAATTTTTCTACGTGAAAAATTATAAAATATACCTTTAAATTAAAAATATAAACACCATTAAAAACAGTTTTTAAGAACGATACACACTAGTTGTATCGTTGCATTGTTTAACAGAAGATGCTGAGTCAATCATCAATATATAAACCAGAATCCCGGTTTTAAGCAATAATTCAATAACTTTATTTTTAAATGAACTTTGACTGAAAACAACAACAAATAAATAAATTAAAAAAGTAAATTAAAAATATGAGTAATTAAAATTTTATGCATACGACATCCCATGCAATATGGAGAACCAGGATGCATGTCTGCTGTTTTTGATGTTGTTGATGCTCAAGATTGGACAGATTATTTCGAAGCTTGACATTACTTTTAGTATTAAATTACGGTGCAACACATTTTCTAACAAATAACTTTTATTAAAATAATTACAATACATATATAACGAACTGAGATTTACATAAAAAATACTTTACATAAAAAAGGTGGTAAATTGTCCTCTTTGACTCTCATGTCAATTGCTATGTACAACTTTTACTTATTTATTTCTTCGTGCACTTAAAAGAGAACGCTTTTCACTCAGAAACCTTACTTTTATCCTCTAAGATAACTTCAACAACGCTGACTCTTAATTTTGTCTCATTAGGTGCTGTTATTCTGCGACCGTTCTTAAAAATGCAATGCAGTACGAAAATAAGGATAATCAAGAGGATGCTCGAAGCTGCTACTACGTAGGCAAACATTTCGGGGATAGTGTCAGTGAAATAAACCATCAGGAATGGCATGACCATTTCTCCAGCGGCACAGCCTACTGTCCCGATCGCCGAAATCTTATTCGTTATGTAGATGTGAGTATTCACCCATGCCACCAAAGTTGGGTACATGTTGGACATTCCCGTACCGAACACGACAGTGGCTAGCCATAGCGCCCACTCGTTTGGCATGAAAAACAGAAGTATGAGTGCCGAAACGGACACTATGCACACGTCTCCTATCATCATTGCTGTGCAACTCACCTTGATGGCTATGAACACAGAGACCAGCCTCGCGATGGTGAACGCTGCCCAGTAGGCGGATGTGACGTAGGAACCAACTGCTACGGATGCATGCGCATTTCCTTTGACGGCGTACGTGAACACAGTTTGTCCGTAGCCTATTTCTGCTCCAGCGGCGATGAAGAAAAACAAGAAGAAGAAGAGAACCGTAGTGAACATGAATGCGTTGCTTCTGTCAGAATTGTCGCTCGTTTCTGCCTCATGTCCTTCTTCTGTTGGTGAGATTGCGCTGACGGCCACGAAGAGGAACGTCATGAGAGTAGCAATTGCACCAAGGATGTAGAATGGGTAAATAATTAGTGGAATATGCGAATCCAGCGTATATGACATCTCAGTTGAGTTACTTGAAGAGTTGGACGCAAATCTTAAATAAGGCTCTTCTAATGAAGTGGTGTTATCGATAGAGTCCTGTTTGTCTCGGTACTCTAGGAAAGGAGCCGCCGTCAGAGGAGCTATCAATCCACCAAGTCCATATAACAGGTGCATTCCCTGAAATATTGCGTTACTGTCTTTACCCCACAGTTGAAGACACATGACATTGGCTCCTGGGAAGAAAGAAACGAATATGTGTTGGCTGTTAATTATTACAAAACTGCATAAACAAAACAAGGTGTTTGTCTGTATGTCTGCCTGCCAATCGCATACTGCCGAGACAGGTAGTCGCAGACCTATCAAAGTTTGTACAGAGCTTCACTAGGACTTATCTCGACTCACCTAATTCGAAATTCCAATTAGAAAAAAAAAATATTACTTTATGTTTGTGATTGTGCATGTAAAGTTACTGTGCATCATTTACGCTTTAATAATTAGACGATGAAATAAAACAGTTGCCCACTCCATGTGAAGTCAGTTTAGAACTTGCACCAAAAATACAAAAATTTATTCTGTTGAAATAAAACATTCTGAAAGTGAATAGATTAGCCAGCAAATCAATCACTTTCTATCTATCTTTCTATCCATCTCTATCAATATATATATACATACAAGTATATGTAATGTTAACCGCAAGTAACGTTGACATAGTTTCTGTGCCATAATTCTTCAGTTCTCCTTAGTAAATATCTGTAAGGCAAAATTTATTTTGCGGATCAAAGAATTTCACTTTTTAAAAATTTCCGTAACAATGGAAGTAATTTCACGCATTTGAGTAAGAAATATATTAGATTCCTTCCGCATGAAGAGCGGGTACGCATTTAATAAATAAATAAAGTGGTAATTTCAGTGGCTCATTAATTGAATACTGAAATTTTAGACAGTAAAGTCGTCAACTCTTCGGAAAACGTTCAATTTGTTCATTTTTAGGTTAAATCACCGACAAACCTGTTAAATAATAACTATCGAATCTAGATAAATTTTAGAAAAATATTATTCAGTTAAAGAAGTTTACATGAAAAAATTAGCAAATGTAAAAAAAAGTCAACTTTTAAAAAGCAACGTTAAAATTTGTTTAAATATTCTGACCTCAAATTAACCAATTTTCCCATACCTCCCAAAATTCTTATTATTATTACATTTGTAATGCTTTATTTTCATTTTTAATTTTGTAATAGGTTATTTTTTAATGATAGCTACAATACAGTGTCGTAAACAAAAAGGAATCATTGAGAGCATCTATTTGCCTAAATTGGCGTTTGTTAAGTCGTTTGCAGAGGTACATAAGTGATTTGAAAACAGACTCTAGTAAAACATAACGAAAAACTAAAGTATTAATGCTCAGTGACAGTCAATGGAATACGGCATTTTATAAAAAGAAAATAAATTGACGTGAGATTCGGAAATGAGTTTTCTTTCATCCTTTTTTTTTTTTTATCCTTCTTTTTTTCATCATCAAAACTTTCATCTCCCAAAGTAAAAAATACTGCCCTATATCATGTTTAAATCCAACTAGATGAAGTTTAAAATATTTTTTTCTTTCTTTTGAAAGAAATTTATTTATTATTGTAGCATTTTATCAGAAAAAAAAATCATAATAAGTCTTTTCAATAAAAGCCCTATCATGACTTCTGTTACCTTGGCTAAAAAAAAAATTATCTTTTTCTTTCCTAATGATTTTTCTAACCCTTTAAAATTTTTGTACACTTTAAAACTTTTGTCTTTCTTAAAATGGCGGAAAAGAATGTATCAATTATGATATTCGGCAGTTCGTAGTTAAGTAGTTTCCGCAGTTTACTTCAAGACAAAAAAGTGCATTCTGTGAAATTTAACAACAGAAAAAACATCATTCGAACAGGTAAGTGGGATTTACCGTCTTCTCTGCAATAACAAAACCTCTTCATTTTTGTACTAAAAGTAAAAAGCCCCACGTATCGAAATTGGACTGCCGTATCATGACTTCTCATTGGTGCTTTCTTACGTTAATTTTCCTGATGCTGCAATTTATATGACACATTCTCTAGAATATCGCATAATAATTTTCACATAATACGTACATATATTTTCAAATTCTTTTATGCAAGGCATATATGGATAAATATGTGCACTACCTGTTTCTATGGATCCAAGCGTGAATCCGTTGACGACCATAAATCCCAAAAGAACTGGAACATCTCTGCTCCAAGGCATTGCAAACATAGTGATAACAATTAAAAAATTGCACACCGCCAACACTCCTTGCTTATGCCTGACTAAGTCCAGAACAATTCCTCCTGAAATTGAAAATTAAAATTTACTCGTCTTTAAATTAAAAACCCAAAACTCAATGACATGTATATTACATTGCTGTTACTGTCACTAGATTTAAGAAACATTTTAATTTAGCAAGTACTTGAGCTATATTCTATTCCATCTAAAAGATTAATCCAGTGATGAATGTACATAAGCGTTAACTTTTAATAAAAGTCTGTCGACCACAAGAATAGCTCTCGCCAAGGAGTCTATGCCAGTCTGTTGCCGTGGAAACAAGTCTCACCCCATTTTCGACAGGGGAGAATCGAGAAGAAAAATGACATGAAGTATGAGGTTAACTTTCATTCCACGAATTCCTCTCATGCTCAACCCCCCATTGAAAATGGACAGGTCCAGTTGCTACAGGGACTGCCACCAACCAAACCTGTTGTCGGGAGCTATTCTTGTGATCGACAGACAGTACCCATTTTATTAAGCAAAAACAAAAGGACTGCAAAAGTGAGATTGGCGAGATAAAAAAGGAGCGAGTTTTAATAAAAATGGTGACCAATGTCCTTTTCCGTGTAAGGAAGGTGAACACGGTGAAAGGAGATGACGCTATCGAGGCAAAAAAGGATTCACACACACACACACACACACACACACACACACACACACACACACACACATATATATATATATATATATATTGGCTGGGAGTAGTTCCACCTGTCTACTGCAGTATTTTTCAGTGCAATGTATTGAAAGTAGTTAGGCCTCGTAGCAAAACGTATCAAGGAAACGTTTCGTCGCTGGTTGTAGCAGATCTAGCAGTCTGTTGTTCTCTGCTAGATAATTCCCAACAGTCGATATCTCAGCCTCGTCTTGAAGGGGTCGTAAGGGAAAGCCTGGATTTCAAATACAAACAATTCTAAAAACTCAACATCGAACCACTGGGCAATGCCAGTTGTTCATTTGTCCATTGTCGAGAGTTATATATTAGGCATAATATAGACCTCCTGGGAGACAAAAGACGTCAGAAAATTAATGCACGTCCCGCAGTGGTCTGGGCGCTACATTCCGTTCCCATAAGAACGCGGCAAGTGAAGCACCATCTGGCTTGGCCAGTGCTTTGGAGGGTCAAGTCTCTCTCGGCTCGACTGCTGTGGGACCGTGTACGCTAATGGGAGTTGGTGCAGGCAAAATCCGCCGTGGATCCAATGTCCTTCAGGTTTAACGCTACCTCTGGGGGGCCGATTTCAGGGAGTGGGTCCCTCCTCTGAAATTCGTCCAGAACTAGGGAACCCTGGGCTAAAGTCGGACTTCCTCCCACTGGGGCCCACGACGACCCCCCTCTGCCCACCGTCTCCATATCTGGGGAGGATCTGGCACCGTATGAGGTTTTCAGAGGGCATCATTAACAACAACAACAATTAAGGCACGCTAACAAAGGTGCTAGCAGTGATTGTCAGGAATTTTATGAAAGGGACCCGGGTATTTCCCTCCCTGCAAACGAAAAACAACCAAAGCATTCATGAACATTCTGGCGGGCTAGCACCCTCGCAAGCAGCAGATGCTGCAACATTTGATAGAAGACGATACTAACCGCAGACCGTCTGTGAGTGGGCAGTGAATGAATATATTGTTTTGTTAGCTTCATCCTTCATTCATGAGACAAATTCCTGTGTGAGTGAAAAAATACACAAACAAAATTTTGGATAGACAGAAATCCAAATTGCGCTGTGGAATGTAATTCTTAAGGGACGGGATTCCGGCTGACATTACGCAAAAGTTGCTCAAAGCAAGACAGCTCATGAAACTTTCAAGTGATAGACCCGAGACGAAAAGTAAGGCTCTCTCGTCTCTCATAGCAGCTGCACATCTGTCACTCGTCTTGTATCCCGAATCCATCCCTATTTATACAAAACAATTTGTATAAATACAAAAACAATTTATAAATAAATGTTAAATCTAATCTGAACTCACCACAGATGGCTCCTAAGACGTACCCAATGGATCTCGCCGTGTAAACCAAGGCGATGGTCTGAGTGTCGGTACGTACCATATGCTGAAGATCCAACAAACAAGGACCCGTCAATGCTATTGAAAATCCCTTGAAACGAAATAAGAAAAAAATTCAGTACTCTTAAAAAGGTATTTCTTTTTTTAAAAAGCATTTTCCCTTACAAAAATTTCGAAAAATTATTAAAAATGTAATAAAGAAGCAAACAACAACAACAACACAAAAATGTGATATAGGTGTTTGTAGCCTAACAACCAGTCAGTATGTTTGTAGATCTGTGTGCCAGGATTGGTGTTTCTTTTAACTATTACAAATGCTCAAAAATTCAGTCAATATGGCAAACTTTACTTTAACCCTTTTTTTTAATCTTTCGAAATTTCAGTTTTTTAACCCATTTATGCCTAGTGTCCCTTTTTTGGGACGGCATTTTCACTATTAGTCGAAAACGTTATTTATTTTTCCTAGCCTTTATTCATGAGTATTAATCCTCAACTCTACAAAATATTTTAACATGACCAAGTAAGATGTTGATATTTCGATTTTTATGCATAATGATTTTAAAAGAAATCATCCCTTGTTCAAGAAGTTGACATCAGAAATTTATCTATTATTTCAGTTATCAGTAAAAATCGAAGAAAGTCGCAAAAATATCCAGGCACAAATGGGTTAAGCATGATCTTTAAAAACAGATTTAAAAGTACATTTTTGAGTTTATAATCAAATGGCTCTGATGATAGATTAAAAATGACAATTTAGACAGTGTTATTCAGAAGTATAAATAACTTATTTGTTCACTATAAGAATAATTTGTGCTTTAACATATATCCTCAGGACACTTCAACCTACATAAATTAGCTAGCTGGTAATACTGCCAAATATGTTTGAAGTCTTGAACAGGTTGCTAATTGAACTCTGGATGCACCCAAATTGCTTTTAAACGAAAATACTCTGGTTGTCAAAATTAAGATAATTTTCCTATTTTAACGAATCTTGTGAAAAGAACTGAAAGAAATGTAAAATTACTGCTCGGAAAGAGATAAGTTTTATAAGTGTTCGTGGTAAATTCGCTCTATTTCATACCTCTCTTCAAATTTTTGTTTTAACGTAAGATTACGTAGGATCATAACGATCCTATGTAAAGAATTTGTTTCCAACGACTTTGCAAGTTTTAACCCACTTAGAAAACTAACCAGTTAGAAAATAAAAACAATGGAATAATTATTTAGAGCAGCACCCCTCATAACTGAGGCTACTACTGAGGAAACTTCAATATAACGCCCAGCATCTTGATTAATTTGTGGAAACAATTTCAGGATACCAAACGCATCGAAGAAAAGCCTGAACGAGGACATGGTCGTTCAAGAGCCAGGTTCTGGTTCCGGTTCAGGTTCATGGAGGACTGACAGTCGACCCTATAAGGGGGTTTGCAACTGTTAACCCTCTCGTCACCGAATTATGAAAAATCAGAGAAAATAAATCTGTCTAGCATTTAATGCATCTGAAATACTATTAGAAATCATGCAAAAATATTTTTTCTAATGTCGATTAATATTAGATTTTTCTAATATTAATTTCTGCATTTTCAAAGCATTTTGTTATGCTAATATTAATTTAAAAGGATGCACGTATTAGGTAAAGGTTGAGGAATAACAAAAAAAAACTATACTTACCTTAAAAAGAAAAAAAAAGGGTAAAAAAGCAGCGTAAATATTTTCTTAATTTTTCTCCTGAAACAATAAGTGAAAACTGTAAAAAATGACCTAAATTGACTAGCACTGCAATCTAGGCACGATTTATGCCTCTAATTAAGAGCCTACATGAATTAATGATATTGATATCACTGAAAGAAAAAAAAAACTAAATTCAATTGTTTTCTCTCTAAATATTGCTATTTGAAGTAAGAGCCTCCTATGAGGTTCAGGGTGACGAGAGGGTTAATGTCAGTCTCTAATATTTGTCCTACTTCAAAATCAAGACAAAACAGTAAAGTCAACAACTCATGCGTATTTCAAATGCAAAGATACTAATTTATCTATGCATATTGAGTCTTTAAGTTTTATTTTTCCTTAACTTAATTTCCTTGATTGAAAAACAACAAATCAAAGTAAATTTTTAAATTAAATGAAAGAAAAGGAAAAACGAATATGCAGTATTCATTTTGGATTAAGTAAATGATAATTATTAAATTATTGACATTAATTAGGGGGGGAAAATATATTGTGCATTTATGAAGAAAGTTAAACATCGTTTTTGCGACTTAGAGTATTTAGAGTCAGAGGAAAAATTTACAGAAAAATGGGAAGGTATTTTATAAGAAGAATTGGTGTCTCTCTGCATAAGGGACGCGGAATTAATTATCGTAGAAGAGAGAAATGGATTATGAATTACACAATTTGTCCAGCTATCTAATGGCTGATATGGGGATTTTTAACAAGGGAAGTTGAAGTAAGCGAACAGTCAGCAATATAGTGAGCAGAGGAGAACAGTTTGGAGAACACACAGAGATGAGAGGGCAATTTACCAAATTTATTTGAATTGAATGAGCCGTGATGAGTAAAGAAAATAGGAAGATTACATGAGGGAAGACAGATATCTCTCGAAACATTTGGAAAGTATCTGTGTATGTACCTACCTTTAAGGATAACATCCCATTTCTCTTGCCAATCACGAAGAGGCCGCTCCATTAAGACAAATTTAATTTTTGGTAGTGGAAGTGGACAACGAATTTTCATTGATGGATTACATGACAGAGCTGCTTGTTTGGCAAGCGAATCCGCAAGCTCGTTGCTAAGTACTCTTCGCGAGATTTGAACCAGTTCATGTTAATTTTTGCCAAATTGTTTGTTTGCTTGTGGATTAAGGCAGACTGACTGCACTAGGGTTTTAGGCCTCTAGGGTACATGTCCTCCGTGGGGGACTTTCTAAGGAATTCTAGCCTGCGAGGTTTCGAAGAATACCACGGAGAACTCCGACGACTAGGTCGACAGACGCGACCGAGTTTGAACCTGGCACCTCCCGCCTCCCAGTTTCGAGAGAAGAGCCTCTCAGCCATTGTTGGGGCTAATTTTCGCCCAAAACAATGTCTATTTGTCTAAAGGTAAAGCAAAACAGGTATGTTAGAGCTTCTTAGATTTCTCGAGACCTTCTGTTTGCGAGATTGGAGTACATATTAATGGGCGACTGTTCTCTTCATTGATGAGTTACGCTTCAGCTCAGTTACTTATTTTAGGAAAAGTCAGTGAATTTTCAATTTTATAGATTGAAAACTTACTCTTATAGAAGTTAGATGCTTTCCATTCTTCTGTATTTACAGTAATCTAGTTTTGTTTGGATAATTTGTTTTGCTAATTTAAAATACCTAAGCATTATATGAATAAAAATACCAAAAAAAAACCAGTGATAGTTGATTGAAAACAACATATGAATATGTATTTTTAAACACGGAAGCTTTATCTTTTTGAACTTTTTTTATTACTTCTGCTGCACATTATGTAAATGATTGTGCATGAAGGAAATGTAACACTGGTGAAAATAACATAGGAAGTTTATCGAATGTTTACTGAGACTGATAAAATTAGAACCTGGTCTAGACTAGACTGCGAAATATTTTTAGGAGAGAGAGAGAAAAAAAAATGCATATGATTTAAAAGAAATGATAAATTTTAAATATTCCATATTTTAACCAGTTATCTCTCTCTCCCGCGTCAAAACGGAATGGCCATAAAATATTCTAAGACAATACCAGAAAGGTTTATCTTTTATGCACGGTTATTGTTTCGATAAGGAAATGTGACTCATTACGCTATTTCATATCTGAGAGAATTTAAAACTCTGCACAGATAAATTTAGTAAAAATGGCGTAAAACTGATTATCTAAGATTGGTTTTGATTAGAATAAAAGCTTCTTTTTTTTATCTCAATCCTTACTTATTAACCCTTTAACGCGCAGTGTCCTCGCTCTGGGAACACCCAACTCTGACGTTTTGACTGTTGCCAGTCACGAAGAATGGATTGGATTTCTATAAAAATAGTTGCGGGTGACATAGCTCCACGAGAATCCTTTACTTTTTAGCACGTCATTTCCCGTAAAAAAATATCACGATTCTTTTTAACAGCACTGATATCTGCCGAAAAATGGAAGAATGCGAGAACAGTTGGATAGATTGCCCAATGCTGAAAAAAGAGCAGCCGTTGCCATCGCTCGACTTAACTACCAGCAAGATGGCGGACGATCGAAACGTTCATCGCGTGCCACAGATCTAGAGACCCTTTTTTGACGACAGCTGGCTGTGCCGGTACAGCTGTCGTCAGCACGCGATGAACGTTTCGATCGCCCGCCATCTTGCTGGTAGTTAAGTCGAGCCATGGCAATTGCTGCCCTTTTTTCAGCATTGGGAAAGGGTTGCGCCTCAAAGGGTTAATGGAAGATCAAGCCCATTGTAAAGGCAATTACAGCGAACGCTAGGAAATATACACACACACACACATATATGTAGATATATATATATATATATATATATATATATATATATATATATATATATATATATAACTAACAAGTAAAACACAAAACATACTACAAATAAGACATATCTCGCATAAAAATATAACAGCTATTAGCAAGAATTAGAAACCAGATTTTGAAGCCAAATAAAGTGCAAGAATTATTGTGATAATATAATGGAACGGAAATTATAACCACTGTCACCATCGTCAGGGGCCACAAACAGTGGATTATAATTTACAGCAAACACACACACACACACACACACACACACACACACACACATATATATATATATATATCTGACAAAAATAGTACACTGACGCTCTACACTCAGTACATCTTTGTCTACTTAAAATAAATAGGTAACAGCTTGTGGATATTTGCCATTAATGGCGACTTTTTATTCTCTGGTGATTCTTAGGAGATTTACGCATGCGAGTAATCGATAATTACTTCACATTATGGCAGTGGCGTTATTTAAATGGAGGTTCACAAAATAAATTTCGAAAATTAAATATGCAGATACGATTCAACTTACAAGTTACAATATAGTTGCATTTCCAGCAGTTAAAGGAAAACGATGCACACAACTGAAAGAAAACGAATCATCTTTGGTCTTACATTTCGTCACCAAGTTTTAGCAAAAGTGTTGTCTTGATTTTTTATTTCATTTTTTTTTCAAAGGACAATATCGAAAAATGCCATTCCTTTGGTCCGACACACTTATTTTACTTCCATTTTAATTATTGACACTAGTTCGTAAAAAATACTGTAGTGAAAAATGATAAAAATAAAGAAAATAATAAGAAAATGAAAGAAACGTATTAACTAAACCAAACATAAGCTACCAAGAGAGAATCCGGAAGCGATAACGGCAAAAAAAATCGTCCGTGAGCACACTAAAAATGTGCGAACGGAGTGATATCAGCAGTGTCTTACTTCTCACGCAACTCTCTCCGCGTCTTTTCTCAGAGAGCGGTTCAGAAGGCCATTCGGCCGATCGCACGAGCACGCGACGAGATACTAAGCTGTAGTAACCTACGATATAGTGCTTTAGGTACAATAAGCATATTTAATAATAGTGGGTGGCGTGGGAGATTAAAACTCACTTCTTAAATTCACATAAATCTAGAACAGTGCTTAATATATATTTAATTTAATTTGTTAATGTGTTTATTTTTTAGTTTTTCCACTGGGGGGTTGGTTCGCTTGCTCATGTGCTCAAATGGAGGATGTCTGCCACTGCATTATGGTTGCTATTAAAACAATTATCCGTACATTCTAATGCATAATCCTTAGTAGATATGTATATTTAGCATCACGAAATGTTTCACCTGTATCCAAGTTGTTCCATAAATTATTACTTATTATATTTGCAATATTATAGTTGCAATATTATAGTTGCTGAACTAGGATTATCGAATAGGCTCATAAGGCTTGGTCCTTTTGTAAGAAAAATATGGGGGCCTCAGGAAAGAGATAGAGAGATGCTATTCTAATATACTACTTCATGCTTGAAAAAAAAAAAAAACTTTAACTGCCTTTTATAATTATTGTATTTTCTGTTATACATAAGAATGCCTACAAATGCAATGCATTTTCTACTAAAAATGACTTCGGGAATATGTTAAAAACTGAGTTTAGATTTGAGGACAGCGTTACATAAAATGTATAATTCAGTTTCTGGTTTTCCCTTCGTAATTCAATAACCTGTGTTGGAACTGACGATATTAGTTTTAAATGCAGCTAACTGTATATTATTAAACACGTCTTGGAGAATGTAATGGGGGGGTCAGGGCTGGCTCAGAATGATAGGCTACAGTATCAGAGAGTGTTAATCGGCCCCTGTATCGATCTAACAGTACTGAAATTTAATGCTAAGTGAATGATTCAAGCCAACATGCGAACTAAAATCATAGACAATTTTTAGAAAATATTTTAAACGCATTGAATTTGCACAAATTTGCGAATCAGTTCGTTTGAAAATAAAACTATAACATAGGTGAGATAATTTTGAATTTTTCTACCAAAGACTTGGTATTATTACTTTAATTTTAATTACATTAATTTTTTTTATAGTAATGGCTGCAAAAGTTTTGTTCTGAAAACGTAGAACCAGAACCAGTAGAGTTTCGGAGTCAGAGAGTCAGTGAATCAACGTAACTGCATATTAAGATATTGTTCAGAATTCTATTCGTTTTAACAATATTTTTACAAATGTTATTTCTGTTAAATTTTATCCTTTATTCTTTTGCCGTCTTTTCAGAAATGCATCTTTGCCTGCAAGCTCCGAGCAAAAAATTAGAATCAGCGAAAGTGACCGAACACTTGTAATGATGTAAAAGTGAACACTTGAAATGATCTATAAAAAGTGTTTACTACTAATGAAATCGTTGAACGAAGTTTTCTGAAATTTGTCCTTCCATATAACACAGTATAAGTTAAGAAAAAAACATCATATACTCACCAAGACGAAAAAACTCAAGTATAAATTGCTCGTCTTTATTACTTTCATTCGTTTCTTGAGCTCGAGCAACAGCATCTTTAAAACCTGCGTGTAGAATTGAATAAAAAGAAAATACTGAGATATTTTACAGTTTTAATTTTTTAAATATTTAATTCATTCATTATAATGTGTGTGAATTAAATATTATTCATTATCCTAACTAATATTATAAATGCGAAAGTCAGTTTGTTTCTTTGTTTGTTTGTTTGTTTGTTTATGACGCTTTCACGGCTAAACCGCTGAATCGATTAGGATGCATTTCGGTTTAGATATAGAGGGGACCCTGGAGTTGGTTATAGGCTACTTAGAATTTTAAATTTTTAATTACTTTTTTAATTATAAATTAAAAGCCGTTTTTACGTTGCCATGCTTGGCGAGTTTCGCCCGTATCATATGATTCATGTTTTGAGCTAACAAGAATGTTATTACTTCAATAAAGAAGCACGTGCATCTGAAAAACATTAAATAATACGGAAATTATGCCAGTTTTATGCCAAATATATCATCTCTAATAATAAAAATGAATGTTCTCCAGACAAATCTACAGAAAGCAGAGCTTTGAAAATTTGAGCATGCCTGGACCCATGACTTCGGTAAAGTGTACCTGAGGCTCGGAAATTTCAATTACTTTTCTAACTATTAATTAAAAACCGTTTTATCGCCCGCACAAAATGATTTATGCTTTTGAAATAAAGCAGAAATTCTATTTTCAAAATCACATGCATTTGAAAAACATAAATAAGTATGGAAATTATGTTGATTTTACGCCAAATTAAAAAGCATAAATAAAGAAAAATGTACTTACGTATTATCCCGGCGGTCCGCCAAGACGAGCGATTTTTTGCCGAGATAAATGCCGGGCACATGAAATTATTAATGGTTTTGAATACGATTGGCAACAGTTTGGCAACTCATTTGACGAAAAAACAGTTTGGCGGGAATGACCGCCGGGATAATAGGTAAGTACCAAGAAAAGTCGAGATGTGTTTCTTAAAGTTCGTAAATTTCCAATTCCTACCAATAATATAAATGTGTACGTTTATGTGTTTGGATGTTTTTGACTGAATCACACAAAAATGGTTGGAAAAATTTGTAATGAAGATAGCTTATGCCCTGGATTAACATACAGGCAACCTTTCAAGCATATAGCATAAATAATTCTTTTACAAAGACACTCAAAATAATGCTAATGCATTGCGCTCTATGGAAATTTTGTAGCAACTAAACCGATTTTAAAACTTTCTTCACTGATTGAAAGTCCTAGGCCTATATGGTCCTAGGCCTATAGGGTCCTAGGCGTATATGGAGAATTCCTCTGTGTGTAATTTTCTATGGGATCCTAGCCCGTATTTTCGCGATCTTCTTGAAAAAAACACGGAAAACTGCGAGCGGCTAGGTCGACAGGCGCGACCGGTGTTTGAACCTGACACCTCCCGCCTTCCAGGTTTGAGAGCAGACCTTCTTAGACACTAGGGAGACCCTGAGTGTTATAGGCTACCTTTTATGCATATATCACAAATAGTTCTTTTACAGGGATACTCATAAGAATTACATTACGCTCTATGTGTATCTCTGTAAGTACTGAACCGATTCCAAAACTTTTTTCACTGATGGTAAGCTACACTATTCTTGAGTATTATAGGCTAACATTAATGCATGTAGCGCAAATAGTTCCTTTACAGGAACATTCAAAATAATTCTAATACATTACGCTCTCTGGGTATATCTGTAACTATAGAACCGATTCTAAAACTTTTTCGCTAATAGAAAGCTGCACTATTCCTGATTAACATAGGCTAAAATTTATGCATATAGCATAAATATTCCTTTTACAAGAACACTCAAAACAGTTCGCAAATACTGTCGTAACAGTCTCTATTCGCCAAATGCCTGAAAAAAATCTAAATTTAGTAATTTTACGTACTCTGTTATTTTAAATGAAGTATACTACCATGCATTATACTTCATTTAAAATAAGTAAAAAGCAAATAATATTTAAATGCTGTTTCTTTAGTTGCAAAAATATTTGTTATTCACACATGCTTCGTTTCTCTCGGGACCTAATTCTAAAGCCGACGCGGACGAAGTCGCGGGTAGCCGCTAGTTTGATTATAACTTTATTTCAGCAGTTGTAAGTAAGAAATTTTACGCATTTTTAAAAAATCATACTTTATAATCCTATATTATTTAAAAAAAAATTCAGTACAAAAGAAAAAATGCTCATTTACTAAATTCTTTCATACTTTCAGGTAAGTATGTCTCTATCAAAAAAATTTCTTAAAGCAAAAATCTTGTGTTTAGTTTGAGTATGAAATTTATTAAAAAATAAATTTAAATTTAAACAATATATTCGATATACATTACAAAGTAATTGCAAGAAATTTAAAGTAAAAATGTAAATTTTTTTTATAAGTAAAGATTTTATAAATAACAACAAGTGATTTCTTTTTCTTTTTTTTTTTTTTTTTTTTTTTAACTTTAACAAAGCGGTTGATAGTTCCGATATAACTTTCGGTAAATTCGTTTTAGAAGTTTTCGAAAGAAAAAAAAAGACTCCTGGAAGTGTGACAATCTCTCTCTAGTGGACTGCTCTGTCGGCCCATGTACGCCTAAGGGAGCTTGTGCAAGTAAAATCTGCCGTGACTCCGATTTCTCCCATGCCCAAAATTCACTCACAAAGATAAAAATGCCCTACCGTTGTATGTTATTGAAGTTAAGCGCCTAGACTTTTAAATTTGAAGTTGTTCATAAATACCTAAACAGAAAACAGTGACTTCTATAATAACAAATGCTATTTTCAGAATATAAAGATGCCGATGACATTAAGTCTCCAAAATGATTTTTATATATACTAGCCGCTCCCATACCTTACTGTTCTTCATACTGAGTGCAGTGTTGACTCAATTTCTGAACTCATTTCAATGGCAATTATGTTTCTTTGTTTTAGCAGTATTTGTCATTCAATTTATTTAGGTTAGGGTTGCTACACATTCTGAGTGTCATCCTAAAAGCCGATGTTGAAACAGCCAATAGCTAAAATGCGTTTTAGCCCAATACATGTTGACCTTTTTGTAGATGGGCGATCAATGCGCCAAGCATTGTCCATTCGATATTTTGAAGCTGTGAAAAAGTCCGAAAGATCTTGCATTTTTGTATATCCACTATTGTTATTTTGTAATCTAGCTACTGCGTGTCATGAGCTTGCTCCATTGGAAGTCATTAAACTGTCAAATTCGATTTTCGTACATGCGTTATTGTTATTGCACTCATGTTTACATCTAGCTGTTGCCGCTCACAGCGGTGGAAATATCGCCGATTTTGGTACCGCATACGACAGCGTATTATATAAGTAGATTTTAATACCCACTTGACTTTTCAGATCAGTTCAGATTTAATTTAAACGACAACCTTTTTTCACACACGTCTTTTATAAACAGAGTTTTAACACTTACCTTGAATTCACTGTCACTGGACTATAAACCTTTAAAGATAGATTTTTCTTAGCCTGAAAAGCTCTTTTTCCAGGCGAAAAAACCGAAAGAGGCTCAAAACCCCTTGGTTTTAAAGCAGAATTTCACGCCGCCATCATTTTTCTTTTATCGGATTGCCGTGATGCTATTTTAAATCAATCTCGAAAGCAGAATGTGGAAGAGATAAGAATGCGGCAGGTTCGTGACGGCATCAAGTTAAGACTATTTGAATTGCGGTGGATCACGAGGAAAATTGCAAAATTCTGATTGCATTTTTCCAAATTAAGCAGAGCCACTTTAGTTTTATCAGCTGCTTGAATATGAGGATATATCTGAGTTTCGCCTCTCCTCACAATTTCTCTCTTCTTTTCATTACAAGATTATCTGTCTATTAATTTAATTACATTAAAAAAAAACGTTCAGCTGTATGTGAATTTACATCATATTACGCAATAGCTAATTAGGCAACCAGTTTTCATCGAAGCATACTAACATATTCAAATTCATTATTCATTGACAGGGAGCTGAAAAAGATTGCTTTTTTTAAAATTCCCTCTGTTTGGTGAGACGAAGGGCTTTGACTGATGAAGACCGAAAGAATTTTCGGTCCAAACGATTGTTTCGTGTTAAAAGTAACATTTTATGTGCGTTTTTTTCACAAAGTCTTTATTTATTTTAATTCCAGCCTCTACCAATTCCAGCTTTAGTAGTAGCCAATGCTTATAAACGGCAAGTGTTCGATATTCGAAAAAAAACCCCTAATTTTTAATGATTTTTTTTTCAGATAAATACAACAGTTTTCAGACTAATATAAAGAGTGCATGTTCACTAAAAAGCAAACTAGTATTAAACATCAAAATCTAAATAAAGGATAATTTTTATGAGAAATTTACTATGTTAAAGTTATAACAGATTAAGGGAAAAATGAATACTATAAAAGTTTTTTTAATTTTTGACCAAAAATAATGAATTTTTGTATATAAATATATATGTAATGTATAAAAAGGTAATTTGGGTTTTACTAGTTTGGGTATTGTTCAAGCAGTACTTTCACTGTAAGTTTTGCTTTTCTGTCTTACTTGCCACGTGCGCTCTGGAGCTATGTTTTATTTATTTTGTTATTTGTCAGCCATCAGGCCGTCGATTCTGAGTTCTTTAGAGTGTACACGTGTCCCCACGCCTTTGTAGCCCCAGATGCGGGACATGTTGGTAAATGTGTGTGGTTCGATCAGAGATAAGAGAGAGGCGGAGTTATGTCTTCGCGAATCACGTGGTGTGGTGAGCGTACATGCACCCGCACATCGAAAATCGAGAGACTTCTGCCACTGGAACTGCTTAATGAGTCCACGCTGATTTTTGTACCCGTCTCCCCTCCCCTCTTCTCATTCTATATTGTAACTTAAAAGATAATGTTCAATAAACCATATTATTTGCCTTAACTCTGGAACTTTACTGGAAATATCTGACGTCTCATATATATATGCATTGAAGTATGGCAATATTAAATACTAAAAAAAACCTCGAAAAAATTATTTTTTTCAATTTAAATTAAAAAATTTAAATTTCTAAAAAATGCCCCTTGCACGCCAATTTTTAATTTTTTAATTAGATTTTACCTTGCTATTATTCAAAAATATATTCCGAACAAATTTTCTTATTAATTTAGAGATTCGTTGAAAAGTAAAATTTTATAGGAAGTAGTTTTATGCGTTAATCCTGAATTCATTTTCAATCCATTTTCAAAACCAATTCCATGTAGCCATAAGTACGCGTTTATCACGAAGTAAACGCTTTGGATACTATTTTCTATAATTTTACTTTGTGGCTGTAAATTTTCTGGAATATTTAGTTTCTGTCTTTGGATTCAACAATAAATAACTGCCCAACAGCAAAAGGTTTGCTACATCATTACAAAAAAAGTGACATTATTAACAAAAACTTAAATATCTTTAACGATGTCCCCTTGACGCTCAGTTTAGTGTAAATTTCAGCTAAATTCCGGATAGCCATCATGAGATGCTCTCTTTTGGTATAAAACGAGATCCTAATGAGCAAGTTAGCTATATGACTCACGATAAGAGAAAGATTTGATTTCGCTTTTTGGGGATCGATATTTAGTAACTCAGAATTAACGTACATCTGCAAAATTAAATTTCCTTCGTAGAAATAAACAAAGAATAATGAAACATTTGTAGAGAATATATTCTTCTTTGTAAAGTCCAATTCATTCTTAAAACCAACTCCAGCCATAATTACGCATTTATCACGATATAAAGGCTTTGTATACTATTTTCTATAATTTTACTTTGCGGCTATAAATTTTCTGGAATATTTAGATTCCGTATTTGGATACAACAATATTTGTAGGAAATCATAATACGTTCCATATGATGAGGAACAGCATTCATTTATAAGCAGTTAAATACTTTAAAGTTTGTTTGATATGAAATATAAATGTATATTTATTCAGTTTCTATAAAAATTTTGTTGAAGAAAGTTTAACTAGGTATATTAATATACAGCCTAATAAAGGAATGCTTATATGAAAAGGAAATTTACTTTAAATAATATTCATAAGAACTTTCCAAAGCCAAAATTCTGCTTTTCATAAACATGCAATTTCCCATTACAAGAGAATGGACATCAAGGATATCCAAATGGACATCAAGGATATTCTAGTGTAATTTCAAAGCTGAACGTTGAATAGTCTGATATAATCAGAGATTCTGTAAATTAACATTTTTTTCGGATCGAAAAATTTCAGCCACCAATAACATCATGCAAAATAAATTTTCAACAAACCCAAGAACCATTTTATGTCAGTGGAAGAGAAATAAGAAGAGATAAAAAATCAATTTTCGAATGAACGTCAATATAATTCATGAACAATCGATTATTTTTGAATTTGCACTTAGTAAATTGGTATCTACAGCAACTGCACGCAAAAAATTTTCATCTTCGAAAGAAAATTTCGCGATGAATAGCACGTTTACAAAACAACAAAGCTGTTTACATTGTCAATGTAATGTTGCTTAGTGTAAAATCTCTCGCTTTCAAGATACTATATTTAAAACATTATTAAGTACAATAAAAGGATGTTATATACTTTTAAAATATATTGAAACTAATTGATTAAAAGGATTTTTTTAAACTCCATCCACAAGAAATATAGCATATAAATTACATACCGTGTGATTCAAACTATTTGATGACTGATGCACTTTTTAAACTAATTGACTTGAGCAGTATACTTCAATTAGAAAAAGTTCGTTAATGACATGCCATAAATTCCCTTTTATGCCATAAATTCTATGAGGACTGTATATTAAAAAGCAAAACAAAATAACAATCGAAAAAATAAATTTTTAGATTGATCCTCATACAAAAATGTAAAAATTAGAAAATTGGAATCTGACCATTAAATATTATTAGTAAATTTTCTTATTAATTTAGAGATTCGTTGAAAAGTAAAATTTTATAGGAAGTAGTTTTATGCGTTAATCCTGAATTTTCACAAAAATGTATTGTTTTTATAAATTTATATTGAATTTTTATAATCTTAATTACCACCAAACTATAAGGTATAAGAAAATTTATTTTTATAAGTATCTTGAGTATCTTTTAAGAGATTTAATCAAAAATTGTGTCGCAAGGGACATTTTAAAGGCACAGAACCCAGAAAAATATTCATTTTGTTAAAAAATAATTTTTTCGGACTTTTAAAGGGCCATTTATGAGACAGTTACATTATTTAAATGCTCATAACATTTTTACTACTTAAGTTAGAGACATAACGGTTTTGTGAATCAGATACTGTAAAAAATCATAGAATATTTATGCGTTAAAAAAATTCCGATTTCCTGGTGGGTTTTCGGTAATGTCAGAGTCCACCCCTTCATACAGTGTGGATTAAGTATAATAATAAAATTGTATTTCATGAACTTTTTTTTATTATTATTATTAGACTAGCTGAAGTACCCGTCCTCGACGGGTTAGTGAATGCAAATTTCCAAAAAGCAAGAACTTTCGTCAGCATTTTAGGAGTACACAGAATGAATATAGTACGTTGCCAAAGTAAAGAAAGCGAGTTATAATTTTTATGTATTGTTAAAATATTACAGGTTAGAGAGTAACTAAGTAATACCATTTGATTCGCTTTAGACGTAATTATGTGATGCGCGAATGAATATTTACACATACTGAAATAATTTTTGCAAAATCTCAAAATTTAATCAACATTTTGAAAAATTGGAGGCCTAGAATTTAAGTTGAGTGACAACCTATCATGTCACCCAAATTCGTTTCATTCCCTGCAGTCTTTATTTCGTGATGCTGGAACAATTTTCAGCATTTTAAAACGATTTTCGCAAAATCTCAAAATGTAATCAAAATATTTTTAAAATTCAACGCATATAAATTAAGATTAGCAACTACCTATCATATCACTCAATTTCGTATCATTCGTATTAGTCGTTATTACGTGAAGTTTGAAGAAATCATCGTTGAACTATTTTGAGAGAATTTTCACAAAATCTCAAAATCTAATAAAAATGTTTAAAAAATTGGACTCCTATAGTTTATGTTGAGCAACCATCTATCGTGTGACCAAATTTCATATCATTCGCTTTAGTCGCTATTACGTAATGCGGAAACAAAGATTCACTCAGTTTTAAACGATTTTCACAAAATCTCGAAATCTGATCGATTTTTTTTTTAATTAGATGCTTATAGTTTAAGGTGTGTGACCACCTATCATTTCACCAAATATCATTTTTTCACCTTTGCAGTTATTACGTGATGCTTGAACACAAATTTACGCAGTTTGAAAGGATTTTCGCAAAATCTCAAAATCCAATCAAGATTTTTTAAAAATTCGACGCCTATGTTTTAAGTTGAGTGACCACCTATCATGTCACTCAATTTTATATCATTCGCTTCAGTTGTTTTTACGTGATGCTTGAACACAAATTTACGCAGTTTGAAAGGATTTTCGCAAAATCTCAAAATCTAATCAGGATTTTTTAAAAATTGGACGCCTATGTTTTAAGTTGAGTGACTACCTATCATGACACCCCATTTCATATCATTCGCTTTAGTCGTTTTTACGTGATGCTTGAACACAAATTTACGCAGTCTGAAAGGATTTTCGCAAAATCTCAAAATCCAATCAAAATTTTTTAAAAATGGAACGCCTATGTTTTAAGTTGAGTGACCACCTATCATGACACCCAATTTCATATCATTCGCTTCAGTCGTTTTTACGTGATGCTTAAACAAAAAAAGCGTCACGGACAGAATGACAGAATGACAGATTGGAAAATTCCCGGGAATCCGATGTGACCCTCAAAAAAAAGTTTGTCTGTCTGTCATTCTGTCATTCTGTCCGTGACGCTTTTTTTGTTTAAGCATCACGTAAAAACGACTGAAGCGAATGATATGAAATTTGGTGTCATGATAGGGGGTCACTCAACTTAAAACATAGGCGTCGAATTTTTAAAAAATCTTGATTAGATTTTCAGATTTTGCGAAAATCGTTTCAAACTGCGTAAATTTGTGTTCAAGCATCACGCAAAAACGACAGAAGCGAATGATATGAAATTGGGTGTTATGATAGGGGGTCACTCAACTTAAAACATAGGCGTCCAATTTTTTAAAAATCTTGATTGGATTTTGAGATTTTGCGAAAATCCTTTCAAACTGCGTAAATTTGTGTTCAAGCATCACGTAAAAACGACTGAAGCGAATGGTATGAAATTGGGTGTCGTGATAGGTGCTCACTCAACTTAAAACATAGGTGTCCAATTTTTAAAAAATCCTGATTGGATTTTGAGATTTTGCGAAAAAACTTTCAAACTGCGTAAATTTGTGTTCAAGCATCACGTAAAAACGACTGAAGCGAATGATATGAAATTGAGTGACATGATAGGTGGTCACTCAACTTAAAACATAAGCGTCGAATTTTTAAAAAATCTTGATTAGATTTTGAGATTTTGCGAAAATCCTTTCAAACTGCGTAAATTTGTGTTCAAGCATCACGTAAAAACGATTAAAGCGAATGATATGAAATTGGGTGTCATGATAGGTGGTCACTCAACTTAGAACATAGGTGTCGAATTAAAAAAAAATCTTGACTAGATTTTGAGATTTTGCGAAGATCATTTCAAACTGCGTAAATTTGTGTTCGCACATCACGTAATAACTGCAAAGGTGAAAAAATGATATTTGGTGAAATGATAGGTGGTCACTCACCTTAAACTATAAGCATCTAATTAAAAAAAATTGATCAGATTTCGAGATTTTGCGAAAATCGTTTAAAACTGAGTGAATCTTTGTTCCCGCATTAAGTAATAATGACTAAAGCGAATGATATGAAATTGGGTCACATGATAGATGGTTGCTCAACATAAACTATAGGTGTCCAATTTTCTAAACATTTTTATTAGATTTTGAGATTTTGTGAAAATTCTCTCAAAATACGCTTATATTTCTTCAAACATCACGTAATAACGACTAATACGAATGATACGAAATTTAGTGATAGGATAGGTAGTTGCTAATCTTAATTTATAGGCGTTGAAATTTTAAAATATATTGACTACATTTTGAGATTTTGCGAAAATCGTTTTAAAATGCTGAAATTTTGTTCCAGCATCACGAAATAAAGACTGCAGGGAATGGAACGAAATTGGGTGACAGGATAGGTTGTCACTCAACTTAAATTCTAGCCTTCAAAATTTTTCAAAAATGTTGATTAGATTTTGAGATTTTGCGAAAATTATTTCAATATGCGTCAATATTCGTTCTCGCATCACATAATTACGACCAAAGCGAATGAAATGATATTACTTAGTTACTCTCTAACCTGTAATATTTTAACAATACTTAAAAATTATAACTTCGCTTTCTTTACTTTGGCAACATACTACATCCATTCTGTGTACTCCTACAATGGTGACGAAAGTTCTTGCTTTTTGGAAATTTGCATACACTAACCCGTCAAGGACGGGTACTTCAGCTAGTGATACTATAAAAACATCAGGTTTCTTTAGGTATTAAAATATTGAAAGAAGACCTACGTAATGAAGAAACGTAGGTCTTCTTTCGAAAAATAATAATTTTTCTTTTTCCTCTCCATCTGTTAAAGAACAGAAGACATTCATCACTTACTCTCATAGGTTTTATTTTTATGCATTCAAAAAAGACACTGGAAATATCTCCAGTGATGCAAAAAGTATTAATGTTGAAAAAAAAAATAGTAAAATAAAAACCTTTTGAAACCATTAAAATGTAAAATTATGGCTTGTTGTTGTAGTTTAAAGAACTTTCAGTCCGTACGTCATATCCTTAGCTTTGCACACTTTTGCTTGTCTGTAAATAACGCAATTTACTGTCCTATACACTCTTGTCCACCGGGTGTATGACGGTTTCAATCAGTTTATTTGCGAGTCCACTCATAAGTCAGTAGCGCTGGTCCAAAAATTCAACACTTTTGTGTTTGTCTACTCCAGGGGTCTCCAAACTTTTCAGCCCGAGGGCGACATTAACAACCAAACAGCAGTTTGGGGGCTGATTATACACTCGAGGTTACAAAAAATCAAAACTTGCATGCTGTTTTTAATTATTTGTTTATTTTAATTTGATTTTATTCAGTTATTTAAAGGCACACTACACATGAACATCTGCGTCAGTGGGAATGGTGAAATTTTTGGATACCGAAGTAGCAGACATTTCTGATATTTTACTTTTCAATGGCCTTTTCAGCGATTTTACGTAGAAAGCACTACCGGCATTTATTGATTCACAAAATCACACTTTTTTGATTTCGTAAAAATGAACACTCAGTCTGAATAATAGAACTTGATATGACGACTTGAATGTATTTGTTATTCAAACTATTCGTATACAATTAAAAAAAAATGCTCAAACATTTTGCACATCTTGATTTTCAAAATTGTTCAACTCGCAAACTGAAATCACACAGTAATACGATCATAAAATGTTTTATCTTTTGCCAACAATTCTAAAAGTGTCATATTAATAAATAATAAACAAATATACGAAATAAGTATTTCAACTTTGAGATTTAAAACCTTATTTTAAAAGGTCTGCATAAAATTTCCATTGATACAACACGATAATGTTATTAAATTTTATCTTAAGTCACAGAACGCTGAACAGAAGAAAATGCACAATTTCTGATCTCTAAATTAATTATTTTCAAAAGCACAGAGATTTAAAATTTTGCCTCGGATCTAAATTTCTTCTTTTCTGTAAAATTAATAATTCGAATGTTTCAGAAGCACAGCAAATTGACAAAATCTCTAAAATATGAAACATAAATGCCTTTTTACATCAGCGGATTTGATAAAGAATGCTTTAATGCTGAACACAAGTTAAGTAAGCAGCAATATTAAAAGCATCAGTATGTATTACAATACTGTGAGGTGTATATGTTACTGATTTTATTTTCTAGAATAATTGCATTTATTTCCCCCCAAAACATGAATGGAGGTATTCCTAGTGAATCGGAATCTTAGAATTTAAGGAATTCTGTCTATTTTGCAAGAAATTGATGAACAATGACTTCAAAGTAGAATAAATGAAAGAGGAATATATCATGTTATGGCGTTTGTAGAATCATAGGATTCCATATTCTAATTTACCGATAATAGACCCCGAAACTTTTAAAGATTCATTTAAGAGTGTATTGAACGATTTGAAATTCTCCTACGAGATCGAGGGCTCGTGGAGACTCGTCTATATCTTACAGGAATCTTACGTAACTGGCTCGTAATCATACTGCACCCACTTAAGATTTGCTAAGAAGACTTCAAAAATTGTTCGAACATAAAACAAAATTGCTTCAATCATCTTTCAATTTCATCTGCCAACAAAAGCAAATTTACCATAACATGAAGCTAAAATCTAAGTACCTATAGACAACATATTTTTATTTAAAGGTGAAATATCAGTTCTTGATAAACGTATGTCTGCTTACATTAAAAGTCGCGATTCGCGATGAGTATGCCGTATGAAAGAAACAGTCCAACTGCCTACAGCATCTGTTTCGATTCAATAGTTACAGAACCAAGAAGTTTAAACCTTTCAAAACCCTCTTTCATAATATTTAGAATTTATAAGCTTCGTGCAGACAAAGGAGCAAATGACAATTTTCGAGCGGTGGATTTAATTTCTGATATAGTGTCTGTGACAGAAGAACTAAATTTGCAGATCAACATAAAGTGAGAAAAAATAAAAAGAACATTGAAAAACCTACCTACAGGAACCACATGTGTTGTAGATAATATGAAGTAGAAAAACCGAAATACTCTGGAAAATATCAAAATAAATGCCATCAACAAATGCGAGTGGATCAACTTGTTCATGTGCGATATGGTATCTGCCAGCTTATTGTATATGTTAGATAGATATTCCAGTTGGCTTTCCTGACAATTTGCGAGTTTTTGGTTGAAACTAAGCAATGTCTCTTTTAGTATGAAGCAAGCAAAGCAGAAATACGCAGTAACAGCTGGGTGTATGTATTTGTAAATATACACTGTCACTGATGCGTAGTAGATAGCTATTGCACATGGTGCTGCTATTACCCCTTAAAGAAAAACTTCAGATGCGTTTAAGCTGTGCCTTTGAAAATAATTGCCCAACAGCAAAAGTGTTGCTATATCATTAAAAAAAGTAACATTATTAACAAAAACTTTAATTTCTTTAACGATGCCTCCTTGACGCTCAGTTTAGTGTAAATTTCAGCTAAATTTCGGATAGCCATCTTGAGATGCTCTCTTTTGGTATAAAACGAGATCCTAATGAGCAAGTTAGCTATATGACTCACGATAAGAGAAAGATTTGATTTCGCTTTTTGGGGATCGATATTTAGTAACTCAGAATTAACGTACATCTGCAAAATTAAATTTCCTTCGTAGAAATAAACAAAGAATAATGAAACATTTGTAGAGAATATATTCTTCTTGGTAAAGTCCAATTCATTCTCAAAACCAACTCCATGTAGCCATAAGTACGCATTTATCACGAAATAAAGGCTTTGTATACTATTTTCTATAATTTTACTTTGCGGCTGTAAATTTTCTGGAATATTTAGATTCCGTCTTTGGATACAACAATATTTGAAGGAAATCATAATACGTTGCATATGATGAGGAACAGCATTCATTTATAAGCAGTTAAATACTTAATGTTTGTTTGATATGAAACATAAATGTATATTTATTCAGTTTTTATAAAAATTTTGTTGAAGAAAGTTTAACTAGATATATTAATATGCAGCCTAATAAAGGAATGCTTATATGAAAAGGAAATTTACTTTAAATAATATTCATAAGAACTTTCCGAAGCCAAAATTCTGCTTTTCATAAACATGCAATTTCCCATTACAAGAGCTGAAAATCCAAATGAACATCAAGGATATTCTAGTGTAATTTCAAACCTGAACGTTGAATAGTCTGATATAATCAGAGATTCTGTAAATTAACATTTTTTTCGGATCGAAAAATTTCAGCCACCAATAACATCATGCAAAATAAATTTTCAACAAACCCAAGAACCATTTTATGTCAGTGGAAGAGAAATAAGAAGAGATAAAAAATCAATTTTCGAATGTACGTCAATATAATTCATGAACAATCGATTATTTTTGAATTTGCACTTAGTAAATTGGTATCTACAGCAACTGCACTCAAAAAATTTTCATCTTCGAAAGAAAATTTCGCGATGAATAGCACTTTTACAAAACAACAAAGCTGTTTACATTGTCAATGTAATGTTGCTCAGTGTAAAATCTCTCGCTTTCAAGATACTATATTTAAAACATTATTAAGTACACCCTCCAAAAAAAGTATTCGAGCAAGAGAGAAATTTCCTACGTTGCTTTCGTATATTAAAAATTATTTATCATAGAATATGAATTAGGCTATGTATAAATACGACTTTCCGTATTTCCGTCAAGTTATGCGTTTTTCAAAAACTCAATTATTATTCGCAAATCTAATATAAGAAATTTTTCTCTTGCTCGAATACTTTTTTTGGAGGGTGTACAATAAAAGGATGTTATATACTTTTAAAATATATTGAAACTAATTGATTAAAAGGATTTTTTTAAACTCCATCCACAAGAAATATAGCATATACATTACATACCGTGTGATTCAAACTATTTGATCACTGATGCACTTTTTAAACTAATTGACTTGAGCAGTATACTTCAATTAGAAAAAGTTCGTTAATGACATGCCATAAATTCCCTTTTATGACATAAATTCTATGAGGACTGTATGTTAAAAAGCAAAACAAAATAACAATCGAAAAAAGAAATTTTTAGATTGATCCTCATACAAAAATGTAAAAATTAGAAAATTGGAGTCTGACCATTAAATATTATTAGCAAAACATTTCATCTTTTTTTAAACATATTTATTTAATAACGAGACTTAAGTTTGTAAAATTGACAGTTTGGGCTGATTTGCCTAAAATTTCTCTTTAAAATCTCTAATTGAAAGGTTGTGCTCAAATTAAATAATAACTTTAATTGAGGTGTTTTTCATTCTGTTTGATAATTATGTTTTTTATCATCAGGTTGTTTTATGAATATTTACTTATTTTAATTCTCGTTAACTTACTTATTTAATTTCTTACTGTAATTACAGCTAATATTAAAACATACCTTTTAAAAACTATGCGAAGAGTATTAAGTGTGCAGTAGTATTAATGAAATCCTACAAAAAGTTAACCATATATGTATACCGGTTTTATTTTAATCAGATTGTTTACTGTTTGTTTGTTTGCCAGGAGAGGACAGTTCGTGTATCGTTTATATCTACATACGTGCTTTCTTGAGTTTCCCCGCTACAATTTGACTCCTCATCAAAAGGAGTGAACATTTGAAAACTTTTAATTCCTGGAACCTTCTACCGACATTCAAAAGGGCTTTTGGTATCACGGATTTAACGTGCACGTTCAAACATAGAAAGTTTATGGTATTAAAACATACGTAAAAACTAGCTATTTGTCTGTGAAACTAGGAAAAACTTTTTAAAAAAATGAAGAAATTTTTTAAAAACCTAAACAAAATACAAAATTAACACTCAAATTGTAATAGGTGATCTTCACTCATTTTTCCGCCCAATCCTGAATTGTAATATCTCTTTGCTCTTAATTTATCTTTTTGCAATTTAATGATTTCTCCTTTGTCATTGGCGACAAGTGCTTAAAACTTCCAAGTCAAATAACTCAATGAATGCTGCATGTACACATGTGCAGTTTTTCTGAAGGTCTTTTTACAGGTCGGTAGAGAGTTCGACCTCCTGTCCTCATTGGACATTTTCGTATACCCTAAAAAAGTTTTTTCCCCTTCTTAAATATACGGCCCCTGTGTAAAATGTATGGTATAAAAAGTAACTGCATGTCACCGAAGAGCCCTTACATTATGACCACCCACACATTTTACAATGAACTCGTCTGGATGATATGGAGAGCACGTACTTAAGTAGGAATGATATTGAACTACTGCTGGAGGAGGTAAGGAATCAATCATTCTTGCAACCACGTTTGTGAGTGATGGGAAGGGCTGTTGATCTAACAGCCGTATTCTCATGAGCAGCTTAAGAGGCCTCTGTAGTCGGCTTGCAAAGATTCAAGTCCCAATGCTTTGCTACGGAAAAAAGTGCCTTAACGTCAAATCATTTTTCTCAGAAAGTATTACGTATTTTTAAATGGAATTTTCCTGTGTGAATCTTGAGAACTATTCGAAAGGATTGCGCGAATCAAATATGAGTTAATTTAGCCGAAAGAGATTTTATTGCAGTCTAGAATTTATGTTGCTTTTCAGACAGACTGACTTAACTGACTTCTGTTAACTTTTTGTACTGTTTGGAAATAAAATAGAACAGAGAAAGATTGCTTGAAAATTAGGGAGCGAGTGGATTTTGAGATTTTTAAAGTAGCGCAGATTTTTTTCTTTTTTTTTTCACATAATGATGAAAAATTTTAAGCGGACTGCACAAATGGTTAGATTTTATTACTTTTTTCTGTGTTTAAATTTTTAATCTTTTTGGAGTAATGGTGGTAAAAGTTTATCTCTGATCGCTTGAACTGGAATAGTTCCAGTCAGTAAGTCAGGGATCACCGTAACTATATAATAGGATTAGCTATTTACAGGAGACCCCACAGGAGTTCCAAAACATTACGCTTTATGGATAGTTACTTAGTGCTTAAGGAGTATTGGAAAAATACAAATATGCTTCAAACAAAGGAGAATTACTATGTGTTATTGAAGTTTATAAAATCAACACACACACACAACACACAACACACACACACAAAACACAAACACACACACACACACAATTTCTCCTTAGAGAAGATGAGATCTAGTACTTATAATTCCATTTACAGTAGAACAACACACACGCAAAAAAAATCCAATGCATCATGGTCTATCGCAGTTCAGAGACACTAATTCATCTTTGTCGTAGCCCTGTAGAAAAACTTTTAGTCCTATACACACCAATATCACTACCAGTCTTGCGACGGTGGTTTGCAACATATATACGAAATCTGAGCTCAGTCGAATGCCCCGTATAGGAGCTGTCGTGTTTACTCACATACACACACACATACATGCATACACACACACATACACACACGTATACATACATACATCTCGTAAAAATAGCATAAATGAATTAAGAAGATTTTAAAAAGGGGTCAATACACCAAAATCTCGAAGTCGAATTCTTCATGATTACAATACTTTCCTTACATGGTACATGTTCGGAAAGTAAAAAAATTCCAATGCATCATGGTCTATGGCAGTTCAGATACACTAATTGAGCACAATAAAACAAGAGTCTGTACAAGGTATTTATGAAAGCTTATTCTCTATCAAAAAGTACGAACATAACATTGCAGATCTTTTACAGGGTCTCTAAAAATTACAATTACATTCAGATTTTGGAGACTGTATTCGTATTCAAAATTTTGCCAAACGGTCGTCAGGTGGAGTTAGTATGAACGATAGGTCACTAAATTTGAAGGCAGAAAAAGTTTCCAAAAAATTCCATGCAACAAGATGTAATTCTCCTATATATCGTTAATTTTAGCCTAAAACTAAAAATTGCAGATTAACCGACAAACCCGTATCAACAGATTTCGCTCGAAGGCGGTGGTTGATGAGAAATACTTTAGCAACATAATGTTTCTGGACTTTTGTTATGCAGGTTTATATGCACATTAGACAAAGGTGCTGGAAAGTGTTTTATAATCATTGTTTTTGGCTGCATATATTTTCATTTATTTTGCCTTATGTAACTGTAGAGATCTAATGACTTATAGGATTAAAAGGTAGTACGTAACAAATAAACCGTTACTTTCACAGTCCCATAAAGTAAATCATTTAAGTGTAAATTAATTATCATATTTCTGTCAAAACCTCTTTAACCTGTTTCAAAAAAGAAGTACTGTTATCCGGAGCTACTTTGGTCCTTGAGGGATTATTTTAGCCCAACATTAAAAAAGAGATTGCTAAAGCTAAAAATAAAATAAAATAAAAATAAGGACAAACTACGATCCAACATTGGTAACAGGCTACTAAAGGTAAAATTCTTAACTCACCACCCAGGTGAAGCAGTGGTTAAAGAACCATTCCATCACGACTTGGGTCCGGGTCCGATTCCCGGTTTGGGCTTGGATGTTAAATTGGTTCGTCATTTTATAGGTGGTAACGCAGGCTGCCCATTGTGTGCCCATGTAATGACCAGTGGTTCGAGCCTTAGTGAAGCAAAGGCTTGTGGCAAGAAGTGCCTGCGCATTGTAGAAAAGAAAAACATTCTTATCCTCTCCCCAGATTGTCTCGCAAGAAAAAAATTGGGGTGTAAAAATCTTCACATGTAAACAAAGGTTTACAAGAAAACTTGAATATTGCCAATAACAAATAATTAAATTGGCCTCAAACTATTGAATTACCATCCAACAGGGTACTAAGTATATATAAGCCCCCCACCCAGACAGCACAGCAAACTTGCAGCAAGCTTGATTTATCAAGTCAATAAGCTTGAATTAAGCTTGAATTAAGCTTGAAAATTTCAAGCGTGTAAGCTTAATGCAAGCTTGAATCTGTAGCTGAAATCTGTAGGCCCTGGGCAGTTGCCCCGTTTGCCCTGCCGGTAATATGGCACTGGTAATAAAATAAAACACATCTCTTACGAACTTTCAGTAAATTTGAGGACGCTAGACAATTAATGTCCATTCTCTTTCACAGATGGCGCCATCACTGCGCACTTTGAACTAAAATCAAGCTTAAGCCAAGTTTGCATTGCCAAGCCAAATGTCAAGCTTGATTTAAGCTTATGTGCTGTCTGGGCAAACACTTATTTATTTTGTATTGTTTGTTTAGTGCAACTTCTTTCTCTTGTTGGATCCAAGTAACCCCTCAAGGGCAAAAGTAGCAGTGGTTGACGGAACATAAAAGGATAATTTAAAGATCGTACATTCTTTTGAATGATTTGCCTTTTCACTGAAAAATTTTCCATTATTGGAAACACAATTGAAAATTTAATTTACACTTGATTATTTTTCTAAGTGAGGGAACGGAAGGATGCTATCAGTAAGCCATATGTTAGAAACACTCCCAAAGCAGATAAAATTTGACTTGAATCGATGACAATGGAATCAAGAACTTTAAATCCTTCAAAGCCTTCCTTCATCGCATTGACTATCTGTAAACTTCTTGCTTGCATAGGATCAAACGAAAGCTTCTGGGCTGTATGTCTGACAGTTGAAATACCGCGTATGACAGAAGATCCAAGTATGCAGATAAGTACGAAGTGGGAAAAGACAAATAGAGCATTGATGAGTCTAAATATAGGTATATTGTCCATTGATGAAACTATCAAGTAGCAATACCTAAATACTCTGCAAAATATCAAAAGAAATGCCATCAGCAAATGAGGATGAAACAGAACATTAATGTATGAAACGATGTAGGCCAGTTCTTTATATATGTTGCATAAATATTCCAAATCGCTTTCCTGGCAATTTCTGAGTTTTTCGTTAAAACAATGCAGAGACTCTTTCAATATGAAGCAAACAGAAACAAAGTAGGCAGCAACAATTGGTTGAGCAAAATTATATATAAAAACTGTAATTGATAAATAGTATACTGGTATTGCATAGGGTTCTGATATTCCTCCATAGTTAAAAGCTTCAGGCACATTTAAGTTAAATTGCTCAAAGAAATTGTACAGTAAGTAAAGCAATAAGCTATCATTCACAAGAAGTGATATTATTAACACCAATTTGAATTTCTTTAATGACGACGAATTTGTGCTGACTGTAGTGTAGATTTCAGCTAACCGCTTTATAGCTTTTTTGAGATTTTTTCTTTTGGTATAAAATGATAACCTAATCAAGAAATTGACGAGTATACTCACTATCACGGAGAAGTATATTTTAGCTTCTCGGGTATTGGATCGTAATTTTTCACAATTCACGTATAACTGGAACAGTAAATTTCCGTCACAAACTAATGCAGAAAGTAACGAAACAAGTGTAGACAGTAAATTCTTTCTACTAATGTCCAGCGAACATTCAAATCCTATTCCATGAAGCCACAAGTATGTGTTTATAACTAAATAAATATCGCCGATACTCTTTCTTATTATATCTTTCTCCTTTTTCAATACTTCTGGAGTATTTATACGTCTCCTTTGAATGAAACTACCTGAACTGAAAAACATAGTGTAGTTTTACATATAAATGGCACATCTAAATGTTTTATTTTGATCCAAAATCTGTTTTTGTCAATAAGGCAATCGTTAATCTTCCAAGGCAACGTAAATGTGCGATGCTGAAAATTCGTTTTAATTACTTATCAGATATCCTTTCCGAATAGATATTATTATATTTAGTTTATGAATATATTTCCTGAAAGTCTCCTTGTTTGAAAGAATTTCATATACCAAAAAATTACTTCCGTTTAGTCTTTGTTCTCAAATATTTAGCTTCTGGTAGATGAAGTATGCTTTGCCTAAAACAACCTTTTTAATTAAAAACTGCATTTTACTTTAGTAACGCACTATAATCTACGCATAAAGTATTCAAACGGGAATGTTTAACATTTTTCGCAGCGCTTTTTGAGTGCAGTGTATGAAACACAGTCTGAAAGTTTCTGAGATTCTGCAAATTATTATTTATGATTTAAATCTTTCAGTCAATACAGAGCACACGCAGCAGAGTTATCATGCATAAAAAATAATAAACAAAGACATAGTAAAATCACCGGAAATTCCGAAAAGTAATAAATTGATTTTTCAGTGTTATTGTGAAACATCACATTACTCTTTTCAATGTTGCTATATTACTATTTGGTAATCTCATATTTACGAAGATAGCAACGGCATAAAAAATTGTTTTCATCTCCAAAACAAATTTTACTAGTACATAGGATATATAAATAGCAGTTCAAATATAATAGGCTTTCATAAATGAAAAATGCAATGAATATCAGTGGCATTGGAATGAAACTATTCAAATACAATATTCGTTTAACTTAAAAATTTTTTTTTAGCTTGAATTATTCTACAATAAAATGTTCGTTACGTTTAATATATATCCAAAATAAAATTTATGATTAGTTAGACAGATTGAATTTGTGAGCTTATTTGAGAGATGAGAAACGTGAAACTTTGAAACGTGATTTTTAAGAAGCATTTTAAGTAGAAATGGGCATAAAAATAAAATAATGATTGGGACGATACATCATCAAGTATAGCCATAAGCATGTACAGTTAAAAAAAACATCCATCGTGTCAATTAATCGTTCAATCTTCACCGGAGAGTGATACATCTTTTGTTTAGGAATGGTCTTTATTTTTATTAATTTTTTTGTGTGGATGAAAATTGAACAAAAAGTTAATACACTTGAATTAAGTTAATACACTTGAATTGTTAATACACTTTAAATGCACTTGAATGTCTTCTACAGCAACCTCATTCCAGAGCAACGCATACGCATTTGTAAGCAAAAATTTAAGTTTATGCGATATTTAACAAGATGGAAAGAATGCGACCTTAGCACAGAAGATTCAGCGAAAATTTTGAGGAAGTGCACACCGTGAAGAAAAAATATTGTGGATAGAACACATGTACTCAGTATAAACAGTATTCTTTAAAAAAAGCGTAGATTTTGAACAACTACGGACCAAAATGTGCCAAGTTGCATACAAAAAAAGAAAAAAAGTAATAGGTTGGAGGTTTGATGATATTTCTTTCACTTCCCTTGCATATTTATATTATCCTTTTATTGGTATAAAAACTATTTTAAAATTTATGAAATTTTTATTTTACTATTCTTAATAGTTTATAATTCACTTGAACATATTTCAACACGATAAGGGAGCTTTTGATTTCAACGTTCTTTGTCATACCACTACCTTCAGAACAACGCGAGCTATAGTCATAAAACTCGGGTCTAGGTATTGTTAAGTAAAGTAACTATGCGCTACAAAATAAAACCGCTTAAAAAGCTTACTGAAAGCGTTATCATTTTAGCGATCTTACTTTAAAAAACGGCACAAAATACGGGAAAAAATCAACTACCAAGTTGTTTGACCCTTTAACGCGCAGTGTTCCCACTCTGGGAACACCCAACTCTGACGTTTTGACTGTTGCCAGTCACGAAGAATAGATTGGGTTTCTAGTTGCGGGTGACCTAGCTCCACGAGGATCCTTTACTTTTTAGCACGTCATTTCCCGTAAAAAAACGGTCACGGTTATTTTTAACAGCACTGACATCTGCTGAAAAATGGAAGAATGCGTGAACAGCTGGACAGATTGTCCAATGCTGGAAAAAGGGCAGCCTTTGCCATCGCTCGACTTAACGACCAGCAAGAGGGCGGACGATCGAAAGGTTCATCGCGTACCACAGATCTAGAGACCCTTTTTTGACGCAGCTGGCAGTACGGCACAGCCAGTCTGCGTCAAAAAAGTGTCTCTAGATCTGTGGCACGCGATGAACGTTTCGATCGTCCGCCCTCTTTCTGGTAGTTAAGTCGAGCGATGGCAACGGCTGCTCTTTTTTCAGCATTGGGAAAGGGCTGCGCCTCAAAGGGTTAAAATCACCGATTTAGCAAGAAAAGATCCCTTGCGTACATTAATATAAAAAACAGAAGTCGTAAAATGCAAGGCGTATAGACGTGTTACGGATGGTTATGCTACCTGCCATGTTGTACAATGTGCAGCAGAAATTGCAGACCAGAGTTCAGATGTGTACTGTTGCTGTCGGAAAACGCTTTGAGCATGAGGACTAAATGAGCTTAATGTCAGGCAAGCGGAGTTTTCGAAAACGCGACCGAACAAATGTGCGTTCTATGCCTTTCATTTGTAACATTATTGTTCGGATTAATATGCGTATTATTGTGCACAAGACGTTCTTTTCTTATCCAATCGATGATACTGAACAACTGTAATTCGCATTTTTTCCTGTATCTCGCACCTTTTCGGACATAAGAAAACTTGCTCCGAAATTACCCACCAGGTGGCGTTTTATGCTGTTTCCTTGTGTAGCCCATACCTACTTTACAATAACTAGACCCCACTTTTTTGAATGTACCTCTCTCTTCTGAAGTTATTCATGTGACAAAGCATTACTGTGTGAACACTGTATATTAGATATACTCTTCCTGTACATTCTAAATGATTTGAAATAAATACTTACAACTTGGAAAATCATCAGAGTGAGAACCAAACAATTTTTCATTTTGATGTCATTTAATAAATTTTAATTCTTTCTGAAATTCAATCCAGCAATATATATACTACGATAGTGTTACGAATTCATGGATCGGTATATACCTAGATTTAAGACAGCTAGATTAGTCGGCTACCGATAAGTATCATCTCCTTTTCAAAAGATATGAATAAAAGTAAGGATAGCAAACTAAACATTTTCTGGCAAACATGTATCCAAAAAGTTATATAATACGGCTGTTAAAAGTGAGAGGTCACTACATGTTTAATTAAATGTTAAAATTTATGGTTCTAGAGACATGCAACTGTTTGTATTAAACGTTGCAATGAGTATGCCGTGTGTAAGAAACAATTCAATGGCAGTTAATATTTGACTATCATCTGCAATAGAATCAAGAACTTTGAATCCCTCAAAACCTTCCTTCAGAGCTGATAATTTGTAAACTTCTTCCATGTAAATGAGCAAATGATAGTCTCCTGACAGTTGATTTAACCTTTGTAGTAGTACAGATGACAGAAGAGCCATATAAGCAAATACTAAGTGGGGAAACACCAAAAGGTCATGGGAACCCAGTTAAGGGTACGCTGTCTAATGAAGAAAGTATGGTGTAACAAAATCGAAATACTCTGCAAAAAAATTAAAAGAAATTCCATTATCAATTTAGGATGAAGTAAACGATTAATACTTGGTGTATCAGCCAAATCATTGAATACTTGACATTAGCTATCTAATTCACTTTCTTGACTGTTTTTAAGTTCTGTGTGTTTGTTGTTCAGTACGTGAAGCAAGCAGAAGTAAAGTAGGCTTTTACAGCCGGATATACAAAACCGCTAGAATATATTGTTACTGATGCGCAAATGAAATAAAATTGCATAAAGAGCAATTATTCTTCCATAGTGGAAAGTTTCAGGGACAAACGAGTGGAAAAAAATTGTAATCGGAGAAAAGCGATATCATATCATTCACAAAAAGCTATATCATTTGCATGAACTTGAATTTCTTCATAGTTGATATCCGCACTCTCTAGCATAGATTTCTGCCAACTGTTGCATAGCACTTTTGAGCTTTTTCCTTTTCGTGTAAAATGAAAGCCTTTTCAGAAAATAAGCAAATATACTCACCATCACAGAAAAACACGACTTAGCTTCAGGAGTAAAAGAATTTAAAAAGTTAGAGGTAACATATAACTCTAGAAATAAATTTTCTTCACTTAATAGTATAAATTAAAAAAAAAATGAGCTTATTGTTGGCTATAAATTCCTCCTAGTGAGGCTGATCGCGTATTCAAAACCTATTCCGGGGAGACATAAGTATCTATTGATCATTGTATAAATACAGGGTGGTTATTAATTAGCGTATGAGGTGTTCAGAACCCTCTAGCGAGTAAAGTATGACGAAACCTAACCAAATTTGATGAGCATGCATAGTAGACCATGGGATTTGGATTTTAAAAAAAAAATAGTTCCAAAATTTGCCACTGGGGCAATTTTGGCGCTGTAAAATTGCCCCAGAGGTCCCCCGATCTCAATCTTTGCGATTTTTGGTTGTGGGATTTCTTAAAGGTGTTGTTTATGAAGGACATGTCTCCGATATCGCAACGTTAAAGGATCGAACAACGTTACACGTGAGGCAAATCAACTCTGATAGGCTGGGAGCGGCAGTAGAAAATGTCGTGCATCGTACGCAGTTCTTGAAATTTACCAATGGTGCGCATTTTGAACCAAATTTTTAAGTAAAATTGATTTTTTCTGTATTGTTTGTCAATTAACCATTCAATATTTACGCTAATACACTTTTGCAGCGCCAAAATTGCCCCAGTGGCAAATTTTGGAACTATTTTTTTTTTAATAAATAAAAATCCCATGGTCTACTATGCATGCTCATGAAATTTGGTTAGGTTTCGTCCAATACTTTACTCGCTAGAGGGCTCTGAACACCTCACGTTAATTAATAACCACCCTGTACTTTAACTAAACTTTTCTAGTACATTACTTTGTAGCTGTTGCAAAAGTTCTGGCGTGTTTTGATGGTTTTTTCGGACACAAAACAATCATTACTCGAAGACATAATCTTAAAAATGCATATAAAAATTATTTAGAAACAAGTAATACTTACACTAAAAAGTGTTTTTAAGATTCAAAAACCGCTTTATAAATTCATCCATTTTATTGTTATATTTGGAAAATGAAAGTACAAATCTCTAATCTATTATTTAATGTTAGTGCTGTAACATGAAGTAGTTCACCTATTAAACCAGCGGTTCTCAATCTTTTAACGTCGCCCCCCCCAACAAACGCTAACTTACGCTGGCGCCCCCGTCACATTTTTCAGCATACATTCAGTTTTTTAATCTTTAACAATGAACATTTAGTCGAATTTTATACAAAATAATCTTATCAGTAAAGTTTGAATGAACATTTTAAGTGAAAATGGATAGATTTTTGAGTAAAAATGAGAATAAAGAAGATGATTAAAAAACATGCATAACTACTTGCTCTTTGGTTTTTCTCGCGCTCCCCCCCTTTCCCCCGAAAACGCCCTGCGCCCCTCTTGAGGGTCGCGCCCCACAGGTTGAGAAACACTGTATTAAACGAAAGTGTCAATCAGAACGCAACAAATGCTTAGTTGAAACAGCGAATAAGTTTCAATACACCGAAAGTCACTAACAAATATACTTTTATCCCATTACACATTTACACTTGAAGTAAAAGGTTTGATTTCTTTCAAGATTTAAAATTGTTCTAAGTTAGAACTTCTGATCTAATAAGATATCAAACTCTAATTTTTTTTTCATCGAAAACGAGATTTCAGCGCAGGTGTCAATTTTTGAAAATAAAAAGAATCTTTAGAATCTCATGAAAGAATCACGAAACTTTAAATGGAGAATTATGTTGGTATTCAATTCATTTACAGTATATTCATATTTTTAAAATACAGTTACGATAAGTTAAATATTCATCATAATAGGAAATAATTGGGAAAAACAGGGAAATAATTTTGTAAAATAAACGTATATGAAAAGTAATTATCAAACTGCACGTACATTTCGGCCAAACTACGTTCAGCAATCTTCAGCAGAGATCGCACTTCATATTTCAAAAAATTAGCTCATTTTAATGCCGGATACCAATTTTCACTACATTTGAACAAAAAATAAATAAATGCTGAAATCTCAATATTTCCCTTCCCCTATGTTAAAATATTTTTTCATATTTTAAGTCATACCTCATTTAATACTGGTATTAATAAACTGTTTTTTATTCTTGCTACTAGAACTATCAGTAAAGCCATAGTTAAAATAAGCTACATAACGATGAAAAATCTCAATATATTTATGAAACCCGCGGTTTATTAACACAGTATAACAATATTATCTCATTTTGTAATATTATGCTATTAATTTTAATACTATTACTATAATATGGCATACTTAAAGGCTAATTAATCAGAACAAACTCAGATAAAACATAAATAGAACAGTTCTTTAATTAAAAATAAACCATAAGTAACGTGCTCTAATACGTTAACTAAATTGAAACTGCGATTTCAAATTGATATTTTCAATTCGTGTTGTAATTGAAAACCTTAGGCACAAAAATCGTTATCAAAATCGTTATTTTAAACATTAAGTTTCGCAAAAAAATAATTTTTTTTTCAAAAGCTATCAGTAAAAGTTTTCTTTTTATACGATACTTTGTAATACATTGTCCTAAACGTTTTCAAAATTCATATTTAAAAATTGAAGATTTGAATTTAGAATGAAAGATAAATGACATTATTTTTTACCTTCTCAGTACAAAGAACTTCAACTTTGAACTAAAAAACATTATTTTCCTTGTAATTAATACGTATTTCTCTTCCAAAGAATGAGCTTTTTAATAAGCGAAAATTTCGGAATTAACATTCGTTGTTTTCAGTTTGGAAATAATTCCTTACATATCCCGCTAAAAAATTCTCAGTATCTCCGGAAATTATCGTAGAAAATTCATGAAAATTGGTATTTAGGCTAACCGAAGATTGCCTTTCGCTTGATAAAATTAAAATAAGGTATTGCCTTCGAAAAGCGATAAGATGATGCAAAATTAAATATGAAGATGACCCCTTATGAAAATTTCATAATCAGGAAAATAAAGTGTGCGTTATTTGTAAAGGAATATGCATACTCTGCTGCACAACAATCGAAGGCCGAGTAAAACACAAGCGGTTTCTTTTTCTTCGGAGCTGTACCTTGTACCCTAATGAAAACGGTGTATGCTGCTAACATAGTTATCTTTCAACAGCACCCAGGACAATTCCAATACAATAAGTTCTATGCACATTCATTGCTTATAGCGCTTTTCTCCAGATGCAAAGCTAACATGCGAAATAGAACTTTTTAAAATCTCCTTTACTCAAGGCATTCATTGCTTTGGGACATAGCTCTAGTGTTGCTGCTTTGTGCTAACAAAAAGTACATCGGAATGTTAAACAAGATCCTGGTCAGTCCCCACTTGTAGCGTATTTTAAGAGACATCCATCTATTTCACTTGCACACAAAAAACTCCAGCGTATGGTTAACCCTTTGAGGCGCAACCCTTTCCCAATGCTGAAAAAAGGGCAGTCGTTGCCATAGCTCGACTTAACTACCAGCAAGATGGCGGACGATAGAAACGTTCATCGCGTGCCGCCATCGCGCGCCCTTTTTTTGACGCAGCTGGCCGTACGGCACAGGGTCTCTAGATCTGTGGCACGCTATGAACGTTTCGATCGTCCACCCTCTTGATGGTAGTTAAGTCGAGCGATGGCAACGGCTGCCCTTTTTTCAGCATTGGGCAATCTATCCAGCCGGTCTCGCGTTCTTCCATTTATCGGCACATGTCAGTGCTGTTAAAAATAATCGTGACCATTTTTTGACGGGAAAGGACGTGTTAAAAAGTAAAGGATTCTCGTGGAACTATGTCACCCGCAATTATTTTTATAGAAATCAAAACTATTCTTCGTGACTGGCAACAGTCAAAACGTCAGAGTTGGGTGTTTCCAGAGCGGGATCACTGCGCGTTAAACGGTTAAAGATTCGAAAATAATGTTTTTCGGCGAGAATACCGTTTGTACGATATATAGTTCTTTTACAGGAGAATCGTAAGAAACACGATCGCAAGACCATTCGCTCTCCCATGCATGCACGCGTCGCGCATAACATTCGCTGCCTTACGCACGATCTCGGACTCACGCGTACATTTCCTCTCTCACGCGCTCACACCCTCTTCCACGCTCGCACGCACTCACACATCCATTCGCTCTCCCAAAAACGCACGCACGCATTCGCTTTCCCAAAAGCTCCCACTTGCGCGTCTTTCGCTCTGCCACGCCCGCTCCAACTGATGCGTCCATTCGCTCAAACATGCACGCAAGCATGAACGCATTCAAAACGCACGCACTTAGTGATGGAAGCGAGACGAAAAATAGGCTTCTCGCAAAACCGCACATAAAAGCTTTGTCTCGCAAAAGCCTTACATCGCAATGTTAAAAAAGTTTATCTCCTTGCAAAAAAGCCTCTCTGTCTTGTCTCACATCCATCCCTACAAGCATTCGCGCACGCGTCAATCAACCTCCCACACACACTCACACGCTCGCATCCATTCGCTCTCTCACGCACACATGCCCGAACGCATTCGCCCTCCTACTCACGCACACTCTCACTTATCCATTTAATCACCCACACACGCTCAAGCTCCTTTCCGCATCCAACGGCTCTGACACGCACGCCCACACTCATGCATCCATACACTCTCCAGCACACCTACTCTAACGCGTTCATTCACTCTTCTGCACTCGCACAAAATCGACGCTCTCAAACACATTTTTGCTTAACCAAGCTGCCCAGACAGAATCCTCCCTCCCCTCTCCCAACCACGCAGGCACTCACTCACTCTCCTACACACTCTTCACCCCACGCACGCACGCACTCTCTCTCTCTCTCTCAAGCACGCACAGACTCATTCTCCGACGAACGCTCGCACTCATTCTCCCACGCATGCATTCATTGCCTCACACTCCGTCGCTGGCACGCACGGACACACTCTCAAACCCACACTCTCCCCGCTCAATCTCACACGCACGTAATCACTCACTCACTCATTCCCCCTCTCACTCTCCAGAGTGCCAAACCTCGCATTCACGCCCTCACAGACACTCTCTCTCATGCACACACTCTCACACACATTCTCTCTCGCACGCACGCACACACTCTCGCATGCACGCACGCATGCACAATCTCATACACGCAGCACACATCCTCTCCCGCATGCACCCACACATACCCTGTCGCAGGCACACACACACTCGCACGCATACACTTACGCACGCACAAACACACACTCTCGCACGCACGCACACACATACTCTCTCATGCACGCAAGCACACATCCTCTCCCGCATGCACCCACACACATCCTCTCGCACGCACACACTCCCGCACGCACACGCACTCTCGCACGCACACACTCACCAGCACGCACACAATCTCGCACGCACGTACGCACGCACACCCACACACACTCACGCACGCACGCTCTCGCGTGCGTGCGCACGCATGCGCACGCGCACACTCGCACACACACACATGCTCGCATGCACACATGCACGCACGATCTCGCACGCACGTACACACACGCACGCACGCACGCACTCGCCCACACTCTTTCTCACACGCACGCACGCACACACACTCCTGCACGCACACAATCTCGCACGCACGCACCCCCTCTCGCATGCCCGCACGCACGTACTCTCGCACGCACGCGCACACTCGCACACACACACACACACACACACTTTCTCAGCAAAAGCACACACTCTCGCACGCACGAACATACACACACATACACTCTCGCATGCAAGCACGCACGCACCCTCTCTCGCATGCACACACGCACGCGCACACTCGCACACACACACGCTCGCATGCACACACACACACAACCACTCTCACGCGCACGCAACCCCTCTCGCATGCACGCACGCACTCTCGCACGCACACACACACACAACCACTCTCACGCGCACGCACCCCCTCTCGCATGCACGCACGCACACTCGCTCCCACACACACACGCACTCACTCACACACACACTCCCACTCGCAAGCACTCACTCACACACACACTCCCACTCGCACGCACCCACACGCACCTTCTCTCGCACGCACGCAAGCACACACACTCTCTCATACGCACGCAAGCACTCACACGCACGCAAGCACACACACACACTCCCGCATGCAAGCACGCACTCTCCCACACACACACACACTCGCATACAAGCACGCACTCTCGCACGCACTCAAATACTCTCGCATATGCACGCAGACACTCACACACACACACACACTCACGCGCGCACGCACCCTCTCTCGCATGCACACACACAGCCACTCTCACCCGCACGCACCCCCTCTCGCATGCGCACACGCGCACCTTCTCTCGGCGCACGCAAGCACACACAAACACGCACGCACGCACTCGCCCACAGTCTTTCTCGCACGCATGCACGCACGCACGCACACACTCGCTCGCACACACTCTCTCATGCGCGCAAGCACACATCCTCTCCCGCATGCAACCACACACACCCTCTCGCACGCACACACCCTCTCGCACACACACACACTCCCGCACGCACCCAATCTCGCACGCATCCCCTCTCGCATGCCCGCACGCACGTACTCTCGCACGCACTCGCACGCCCGCACACACTCTCGCATGCAAGCACGCACTCTTGCTCGCACGCACACATACACCCTCGCACGCACGCACGCACACGCACACATACTCTCGCACGCACGCACATACACGCACACACACACTCTCGCATGCAAGCACGCCCTCTCGCTCGCACGCGCGCACACATACACCCTCGCACGCACGCACACACACACTTGCTCCCTCGCACGCACGCACACACACATAACCACTCTCACCCACACGCACCCACTCTCACTCACGCACACATACGCACCTTCTCTCGCACGCACGCAAGCACACACACACGCACGCACTCGCTGACACTCTTTCTCACACGCACGCACGCACATACACACATAACCACTCTCACCCACACGCACCCACTCTCACTCACGCACACACACGCACCTTCTCTCGCACGCACGCAAGCACACACACACGCACGCACTCGCTCACACTCTTTCTCACACGCACGCACACACTCCCGCACGCACACGCACTCACATACACGTACGCACTCACACCCTCACCCACTCACGCACGCACGCATCTTCTCTCGCATGCACACACGCACGCAAGCTCTCGAGAGCACGCACTTCGACACGCCCCCAATCTCGCACGCACGCACCCACTCGCCCACACCCTTTCTCGCATGCACGCACGCACACACACTCTCGCACGCACACACTCCCACACGCCCCCAATCTCGCACGCACGCACCCCCTCTCGCATGCCCGGACGAACGTACTCTCGCACGCACGCGCACACTTGCACACACACACACTCTCGCACACACACACTTTCTCAGCCGCACGCACCCACTCTCGCTCGCACACACGCACGCACACGTGCACAAAATCTCCCACGCTCGCACATACACACACATAGGCTCTCGCATGCAAGCACGCACTCTCGCACGCACACACACTCTCGCATGCACGCAGACACTCACAAATACACACACACCCTCACGCACGCACCCTCTCTCGCATGCACACACGCCCGCACGCGAACACTCGCACACACACACGCAAGCACACAAACACACTCTCGCATGGAAGCACGCCCTCTCGCATGACAGCACGCACTCTCCCACACACACTCTCGCATGCAAGCACGCTCTCTCGCATGCCAGCACGCACTCTCCCACACACACACACACTCTCGCATACTAGCACGCCCTCTCGCACGCACGCACATACTCTCGCATGCACGCAGACACACACACACACACATTCACGCGCGCACGCACCCTCTCTCGCATGCACACACGCACGCACGCTCTCGCACGCACGTACACACACACTCTCGCATGCACGCACACACTCTCGCACGCACACACACACACAGCCACTCTCACCCGCACGCACCCCCTCTCGCATGCACACACGCGCACCTTCTCTCACACGCACGCAAGCACACACGCACGCACGCACGCATGCACACACTCGCTCGCACACACTCTCTCATGCATGCAAGCACACATCCTCTCACGCAAACACCCACACACACCCTCTCGCACGTACACACACTCTCGCACTTACACACTCCCGCACGCACCCCCTCTCGCATGCCCGCACGCACGTACTCTCGCACGCACGCGCACACTCGCACACACACACACTCTCGCGCACACACACACACACACACACACACTCGCATGCAAGCACGCACTCTCGCTCGCACGCACGCACATACACGCACACACACACTCTCGCATGCAAGCACGCCCTCTCGCTCGCACGCGCGCACACATACACCCTCGCACGCACGCACACACACACTCGCACGCACGCACACACACACAACCACTCTCACCCACACGCACCCACTCTCCCTCACACACACATACGCACCTTCTCTCGCACGCACGAAAGCACACACACACGCACGCACTCGCTGACACTCTCTCACACGCACGCACGCACACACACACACACCACTCTCACCCGCACGCACCCACTCTCGCATGCACACACGCACCTTCTCTCGCACGCACGCAAGCACACACACACGCACGCACCGCACACTCTTCTCACACGCACGCACACACTCCCGCACGCACACGCACTCACATACACGTACGCACGCACACCTCACCCACTCACGCACGCACGCACCTTCTCTCGCATGCACACACGCACGCAAGCTCTCGAGAGAACGCACTCCGACACGCACCCAATCTCGCACGCACGCACCCACTCGCACACACCTCTCTCGCATGCACGCACGCACACACACTCTCGCACGCACACACTCCCACACGCCTCCATCTCGCACGCACGCACCACCTCTCGCATGCCCGCACGCACGTACTCTCGCACGCACGCGCACACTTGCACACACACACACTCTCGCACACACACACTTCTCAGCCGCACGCACCCACTCTCGCTCGCACACACGCACGCACACGTGCACACAATCTCCCACGCTCGCACATACACACACTAGCTATCGCATGCAAGCACGCACTCTCGCACGCACACACACTCTCGCATGCACGCAGACACCCACAAATACACACACACCCTCACGCACGCACCCTCTCTCGCATGCACACAAGCCCGCACGCGCACACTCGCACACACACACGCTCGAATGCACGCACGCACTCTCGCACGCACACACATACACAACCACTCTCATCCGCACGCTCCCCCTCTCGCATGCACGCACGCAAGCACACAAACACACTCTCGCATGGAAGCACACCCTCTCGCTCGCACGCACGCACACACACACACCCTCGCACACACTCTCGCATGCAAGCACGCCCTCTCGCATGCCAGCACGCACTCTCCCACACACACACACACTCTCGCATACTAGCACGCCCTCTCGCACGCACGCACATACTCTCGCTTGCACGCAGACACACACACACACACACACACATTCACGCGCGCACGCACCCTCTCTCGCATGCACACACGCACGCACGCTGTCGCACGCACGTACACACACACTCTCGCATGCACGCACACACTCTCGCACGCACACACACACACACACACACAGCCACTCTCACCCGCACGCACCCCCTCTCGCATGCACACACGCGCACCTTCTCTCACACGCACGCAAGCACACACGCACGCACGCACTCGCCCACACTTTCTCACACGCACGCAAGCATGCACACACTCTCTCATGCACGCAAGCACACATCCTCTCCCGCAAACACCCACACACACCCTCTCGCACGTACACACACTCTCGCACTTACACACTCCCGCACGCACCCCCTCTCGCATGCCCGGACGAACGTACTCTCGCACGCACGCGCACACTTGCACACACACACACTCTCGCACAAACACACTTTCTCAGCCGCACGCACCCACTCTCGCTCGCACACACGCACGCACACGTGCACACAATCTCCCACGCTCGCACATACACACACATAGGCTATCGCATGCAAGCACGCACTCTCGCACGCACACACACTCTCGCATGCACGCAGACACTCACAATACACACACACCCTCACGCACGCACCCTCTCTCGCATGCACACACACACGCACGCGCACACTCGCACACACACACGCTCGCACGCACGCACGCACTCTCGCACGCACACACACACACCACTCTCATCCGCACGCACACACACTCTCGCATGCACGCACGCACACACACACACTCTCGCATGCACAGCACACACACTCGCTCGCACGCACGCACACACACACACACTCGCACACACTCTCGCATGCACGCACGCACCTCTCGCATGCAGCACGCACTCTCACACACACACACACACTCTCGCATACACGCACGCCCTCTCGCACGCACGCACACTACTCTCGCATGCACGCAGCACACACACACACGCACACACACTCACGCACGCACGCACCCTCTCTCGCATGCAAGCACGCACGCACGCTCTCGCGCGCACGCACACACACACTCTCGCATGCACGCACACACTCTCGCACGCACGCACACACAGCACTCCCACCCGCACGCACCCACTCTCGCATGCACACACGCACCTTCTCTCGCACGCACGCAAGCACACACACACACACGCACGCACACGCTCTCTCTCGCACGCACACACACACACTCGCACGCACGCACACACACACCCTCTCGCACGCACGCACACAAACACACACTCTCGCACGCACGCACACTCTCGCACGCACACTCCCGCACGCACCCCCTCTCGCATGCACGCACGCACACTCTCGCACGCACGCGCACACTCGCACACACACACACTCTCGCGCACACACACACACTCACACACACACACTCGCATGCAAGCACGCACTCTATCTCGCACGCACGCACACATACACCCTCGCACGCACGCACGCACGCACACTTGCACTCTCGCACGCACGCGCACACTCACAATCTTGCATGCAAGCGCGCACTCTCGCTCGCACGCACGCACGCACACACTCTCGCACGCACGCACGCACACACACTCTCGCATGCAAGCACGCACTCTCGCTCGCACGCACACTCTCATACGCACACACGCACTCTCGCACACACACACACACTCTCGCACGCACACACACACACTCTCTCGCATGCACAAACGCACGCACGCTCTCGCACGCACGTACACACACACTCTCGCATGCACGCACACACTCTCGCACGCACACACACACAGCCACTCTCACCCGCACGCACCCGCTCTCGAATGCACGCACACACACACTCTCGCTCGCACACACACGCACCTTCTCTCGCACGCACGCAAGCACACACACACGCACGCACGCAAGCACACACACGCTCGCACACACTCTCTCATGCACGCAAGCACGCACACACCCTCTCGCACGTACACACACTCCCCCACGCACGCCCTCTCGCATGCCCGCACGCACGTACTCTCGCACGCACGCGCACACTCGCACACACACACTTTCTCAGCCACACGCACCCACTCTCGCATGTAAGCATGCACTCTCGCTCGCACGCACACACTCCCGCACATACCCACACACACCCTCTCGCACGCACGCACACACTCTCGCATGCACGCACGTACACTCTCTCGCATGCACGCACCCTCGCTCGCACGCACACACAAACATCCTCTCGCTCGCACGCACGCGCACACTCCCGTACGCACGCACACTCTCGTACGCACGTACACACACACTCTCGCATGCACGCACCAAATCTTGCACGCACGCACCCCCTCTCGCATACAAGCACGCACTGTCGCTCGCACGCACGCACACATACGCCTTCTCACACACGCGCACACACTCTCGCATGCAAGCACGCACTCTCACACACACACACACACTCTCGCATGCACGCACCCTCTCTCGCATGCACACTAGCACGTGCGCTCTCGCGCGCACGCACACATCCACTCGCTCCCACGCACGCACACACACACACTCCCACCCGCACGCAAGCACACACACACGCACGCACTCGCTCACACTCTTTCCCACACGCACGCTCGCACACACTCTCGCATGTACGCACGCACACACTCTCTCATGCACGCAGACACACACACACTCTCTCTCGCACACACACGCACGCACTCTCGCTCGTACGCTCGCATACACTCTCGCACTCACTCACTCTCTCGCATGCACACACGCACGCACGCTCTCACGCGCACGCGCACACTCGCACGCACGCTCTCGCACGCACACACGCAAACACAAACACACACACACACACTCACCCGCACGCACGCCCCCACCCACTCTCGCATGCACGCACGCACACACTCTCCCTCGCACACACACGCACCTTCTCTCGCACGCACGCATGCACACACACACGCATGCACTCGCTCATACTCTTTCTCACACGCACGCACGCACACACACGCTCGCACACACTCTCGCATGCACGCACGCACCCACTCTCTCATGCACGCACACACACACACACACACACCCTCGCACGCACACTCACGCGCACACACTCTCGCAGTCACGCATTCGCACACACTCTTTCTCACACGCACACACACGCTCGCCCGCCCGCATGCACGCACACACACACGCTCGCACACACACACTCGCACGCAAGCACACACACGTACGCATGCACTCGCTCATACTCTTTCTCACACGCACGCACGCACACACACGCTCGCACACACTCTCGCATGCACGCACGCACCCACTCTCTCATGCACGCACACACACACACACACACACCCTCGCACGCACACACTCACGCGCACACACTCTCGCAGTCACGCATTCGCACACACTCTTTCTCACACGCACACACACGCTCGCCCGCCCGCATGCACGCACACACACACGCTCGCACACACACACTCGCACGCAAGCACACACACGCACGCACTCTCGCTCGCACGCACGCATACACTCTCGCACTCACTCACCCTCTCGCATGCATGCACGCACGCACACACACACACACACACACTCGCATGCACGCTCTCTCTCTCACACACACTCCTCTCACACGCGCACGCAAGCGCTCGCGCAAAGACCCCCTTTCCCCACCCCCCAACCCGAATTGACCCCCACTTCCATACTTACCTGGCACTGGGGCTAGCCTTGATCGAAGAAGGGGGCACCCTGAAGCAGAAGCCCCTCATTACCCTACTGTAGATAGACGCCCTCCACATCCATTCTTTATCTCGCGCCTTCCTTACCCCATCCTTTTTTTTCTGATTTGCTAATATACAGTTTTCTCATCTTCCATAATTTTTTTTTATTGCTTGCGAACGAGTTAAATGTTCGTATAGATGATTCTTCAACGTGAAACAATTATATGCCATGCTTTGTCAAGTATGATTCTATTTGGTTACATGAACGGTCTCATATCCATCCCTTGCATACCTTTACTGGCTTAAATATGGTAGATAAGAAAACTGCGTACTCGATTTAGAGCTTGGTACCATCAGTAGATTACTGGGGTGCGTTACTTGAAACGTTTCGGAAAGTAAGCCGACTCAATTTTTCGTATTTTCCCTCTTTTTACAGTTGACTGATACACAATTATTATGCATACCATTCGTGCCTTAGGTAAAATTTCGTCCTATGTACTATTTTTGCCATGCCTCAATGCATCTGACTCCCTTTCCTGAGCAGCTTTTACACTTGCCAAACGTACGTATAATTTTGTTGAATGTTTATTTCTTTATCTATAATCGTATATCTTTCCCTTTCATATTTATAGTATTGTATTTTCTCATCCCTTTTCATTATTAAATTAAAAAAAAATTAAATTTGTATTTGATCAAACTTTGAAAAATCAATTTTACATGGTTTCGAATTTTCGAAGTGTTCTGCATTTCTAAGTTTTAACTTTGTCTAAACGTTATATTCTACACGTTCAGTAGTTAATTTTGCATTTGTTGGCAATATGGCTCACCTGGATTCGTTTAAGACCTAATTGTGGCGCAGATTGACAACGCCGATATTTCACCAAAACACCTATCGGCACTTACTGCCATTTTATTAAGGGTGTTTGGTACTGTTGGCTTACGCGCATACCACATTAGTAATATTATGGGATCGAAATCACTTGCAGAAACGATTGCTATTGAGAGGCTTACCTCACTATTATTAAACAGTTAATTGACCATTTGGAGAAGCTTTAATTTAAATCGCCTTTTATTGATGTTGCAGGTTGAGGAACACGGTCCTTGTGTCGTATTCTCTGATTGTGATTGGTCTGTACCATGTTCCAGAAATTGATATTAAAGGAGAAACAAAGTGTTCGCTAAACATCTGCTAAAAGTGTAAGAAAGAGCAGGCCCTCCGACACTCAGCTATAAACTTTCTCAACACATTTGCGTTAAACACCACAGCGCAACCGTTCGTTGTCTCGCGGCATTACAAGCTCTCGTTTTAAGAAGCCTATTTTTGAAGGCTGTTTGTAGATCTTTATTACTGTATGCGGAGGAACAGTTAAGTGTTCTGCTCAAGAATTTCCACTAAGGCAGGGATGGGCAAACTACGGCCCGCGGGCCAAATCAGGCCCGCCGGAAGGTTTTATCCGGCCCGCGGGTGGAGGGTGGAATTTTAATTAACCGGTCCGACGGAAATTGAAAGAATATATATACTTATATATTATACATCCATATTACGAATTATGAAGATGGCTTGAAAAAAGTGCATTTTGAGTTCGAACGCAGATTTCAAGATTTCAGTGCCATTCAAACAGAATTGGATATTTTGACCATGCCTTTCAACGTCCATTGTGAAGCAGTGAGGCCCGATTTTCAGGTTGAATGAATTGAATTTCAATCCAACAATCCTCTCAAGCAGTTGTTTCTAAATATGCCAAAGTTAGAGCTTTAGTAATCCTTATCGAAAGTAAGTTTCCCAAATTTAATATCTCACGCCCAGAAAATCAGTGCTATGTTTACTTCATCTTATATATGTGAACAAGCGTTTTCGACTATGAACCTTAGAGAGAATTCTTTCAGAAGTAAACTGACAGATGAGCATTTAGCCTCGCTCCTTAGAATCAGTGCATCTCACTTCGAACCTCAATATAAGGAACTTTTAAAAATGAAATCGCAATTTCATTTATCTCATTAACATATTTAAATTGTAACACTTGTATATTTTTCTTGAAATTTTAGAAATATTTATCTTGGCCCGCCAAACTTTTTTTTTTTTCGATTTTTGGCCCGTGACCGAAAAAGTTTGCCCATCCCTGCACTAAGGTTTCAGCCCTCGTAAAGGATTTTATTGCTTGCGATAGAGTGTTCGAGGAGGTCACTGCGAACAACTGACTGCTTTAACTGCAAGTAAATTCCCATGATCCCCCATGATTCCTCCCTCTATTTCTCGTGCCGTAATATTTCCGGGAGATATTGCTCAAAGTTAGCGACAGAAAGATAACATCATTTCAATTCTTATAATCATGATGACGGTTCAATTGAAACAACATAAAAATATAATTTGTGAAAAAAGTAATTTAAGTTATTTGGCTTGAAAGAACACCATTTACGCGAAAAATGTTTTGCTTGTGAATTTCTTATAGAGGGTATTAAAGGGTTCACATTTTATTTCTCCATGAATTTTATCCGCGTTGTTTATACAAATTAAAAAAAAATTATTTAATACTGCGGGAAATCAAAACTTAACTAAACGAAAACAAAGTATGGAACTGGTTTCTACTCTCAATTCATTCATTCTTCAATTCTTTCATTACACAGAAATTAACCATTATGAAAGCGCTTTAATTTTAGTTAAACCTCTAATTCAACGGTTCACAACCTTATAACGTCCCCCTTAAGTGCCCACCCGCAAGAAAGAAAAAATAATTTTTTTTTCTTTCCCTTCAAGCAACTAATTCTATTTTCGTATATCATCTCCTCACTACAAAGTTTAAACCAATAACGAAGCCAAAACTACTTTCAAGTTTGGGAATAGAAAATATTCATCTAACGATATTTTTAGATTTTTAAAGAGTTGAAAATTTTTCTATTTTAACCCATATAATTTGTAAAATTTGAAATTAACGTGTCAAGCGGTAACAGCTTTGTTTCGGTAACATCTAAGCTATTTTAAGAAAAGGAAGCCTACGATTTTAAATGCTGTTCGGTTTTTTTTCCCCTTTTTAAATTATGTTTAGCGTGTAAAGTTTTAACAGTTAAGTGCATGATTATTTTAAATGGGCTGAAAATGAAATTGTAACTTCATTTAGACTTATTCTTGTTTGGAAAAGCATTTTAAAAACGTTTCAACATTTAGTTTCGCAGAAAAGTCAAGGAAAATGTTCAAACCCGAAAATTTGGATTGTTTACCCTATAGCTCTCATAAAACGAAAGAGAGTAATGCAGCTTAATACAACTTTATTGAGTGTTATACTACTATTTTCTAATAGTTTAGTTTTGTATTTATTTTCATTCAGCAATGAATATTACAAGCAATCGAAAATTCGAGCAAAATGTTTTATCAGCAAACGGTGTACAAATGCTATGCATTCATGCTTCTTTTCTCAAAAAAAGTTGCCATTTTAAAAAACTAAAATTATTTCCGTAATGATCTTATATATTTTTTAAATGCACATTTTAGACGATAGCTACAAAATTTTATTTTTATTGGGTAAAAATGAAAGTGTATCCAATTAACTACGATATATGTAGAGATAAAAAGCACGTGCCCTGCTTCCTCCGACCCTCGAGTAGCGGCCTTTGCTGCCTAGAGCCCCCAAATTCTGGAAGCTTCAAATATTTTTTTTTAAATAGCTCAAGTCTTAAATATTTAGACTAAAATCAGTAAACGTCAATAAATAAAAACAGAGGACTTTTTACAGCTCATACCACAGTATCCTCACAAACGTATAAAGTTAACCAAACGCGCGTTGCAGCATTAAAACTACAATATTACCATATTTTAATATCTTACCAACCTATGGTCATCTTAATGCCAAGTGTTCCATTTATGTAATTTTGTATGTAATATACATGCTAACCTTTCGCTTTGTAAGGTAGAATCCCTTTCTCAAGGAAGCAGGCTAGAAGATGTAGCAGTTTAGATGCGATCATATTTAAAAAAATAAATCTGGCCACTCAGGTCCATTATTCGTCATGTAGCTACAATGTGTCAAGAAAGTATGACCCTACAAGGGCCCCTCCCAAAAGTGCCTAGGACTGGGGGTTGGGTGTGGTTGCTATGAAATCCTACGGACGGAGAAAGATTCTAGTGACCCGAGACGTACTTAAGAACTGCGCTTAAAAAATCACAAATGGATGATGAAATTTTAACAAAATAACCTTAACGCAATTACTTATATATTTTCAAGATGACAGATTTTGCAGAATCTAAGAAGTTAATTTTTTTTCAATCCCTTAACATTTTAAAATTTTCCTCCTGTTACGGATCCCAAAATATAAGTTCCATAATACATTCATTCACAATAATTTGTCTTTAAGAATTTGGAAAATGTGTGTCGACTCAAGTGCTGTGGCCATTCAGCACTCATTTCAAACACACAGAGGCGAATAATGCCGTAAGTTAAGCCAAATCATAATAAAAATGAACTATATTTTACGATCCATATTGTTATAAAAATGTTTTACTACATTCAGGTAAATTTTGCTAGGGGGGAAGCATAATCCCGGTAAGGCAAAGGATTGATCATACGTAAAAACCGTGACGGATTAATGCAATTTTGTGACGGAGGGGACGATTGGTAGGAAAAATCACATATACATCCATTTTATGGAAGTAAAATAATATGTTCTGCATCAATATCTTTTACTCGGGAGGGAGAGGTCGCCCCCCCCACATTTAATTCGTCCGTGCGTAAAAACGAGCCCTTAAGTTTAAACTGAAAGGGACATAGCTGAATTTTTTTTTTTTTTTTCGAGAGTAGTTTTTAATATTTCAGTAATCAAGACTAACAAATAAAATTCATGGATATTGTGGGGGTTGGTATCAATAGTCATTCGCCCCTGGCAAATTGCCAGGGATGAATGACTACTAGGGAATTACTACGGTTCAACTAGACAATTGTGCAGTACAATTACTAGCACTATTTGTTCTACCCCCAGCTGTAACATACGGTGTAGACAAAAACTTCAGCACGGTGGCATGTTTTGCAAAAGCGCATCGTACCATCAATACATATTTATTCTACTATTTTTGAGGATAAAACTATTTCAATCATTCTGGGGCACCTAGTCTAGTCGATGTCCTGAGCAACAATCAAGTGCGGAATGTTAATCTAGATAAATATTCTGCTTTTAGTTTGCAAGGTTGACCATTAAACAGAAACAAGTTCAGGATGCATTTTAATATATTATTTCTGTACCATATTTAATAAATTCTTTGCAGCTACTTTATTGATACAAACCAGGTAATTTTTTTTTATCTATTAGATGTTTTCTTTGGCAATTCATTCCTATTTAGAACTTTCCAAAATCGGTGATAATTGTAAATATACTTCAACACTTCATTTACCCCTCTAATAGGGCTATCACACTGAGAAAAATCCGACCAACTTTCCTTGCAAATCAAGTTTCCGGACGATTTCCTCCGCCGTTACCTTGGCGACAGCGAACTCCAACTTTTTCCTTTCCGAAGGAAAAAATCCGAGTCGGACGAAATTTCGGCCAATCAGAGTACTGCTTCCTACTACGTCATAAGCAATTTCGACAATTTCGAGCAATGGCGACTATGTTCGAAGCTTGGCTCGATGTCAGAATCACGTGTAAATAAAATTATGGCCGTGTTCAAGTGGACTTTGGAATTAGAGATTGCTGTCCATCCGATGCTGCCGAAATGGCTGCCGATCCGATGTAAATATACCAACGCACGATAAGTAAAATAAGAACCTGCACGCCAAATCAGCGATGCGATGACTATTTGGCGTCGGAGAGAGTTTGTTTACTTTTGAAACCCCTAAAGATAACCACGCCTTCAAGTCCGTGGGAAAAGTTGGTCCAACGCGAAGTTGCTCGGATTTTCCCTTTAATGTGATAAGGCCATAACTGGGGTTGCCAACTTTCATTCACGAATTTACAGGCCTGTCTCGATTACTTTTCGGAGTGTGAGTAAAAAATGCAGGAATACAGCTTCCTTAGTACAGGAAGACTAGATAAACAAAACCAGATTGAAACTTTCCATTTTAAATAGTTTTATTGAATATTATATTTTACTTAGGCATAATTCTGCATTCAACATAGTTAAAAAAATTAAAACAATCGAGCAAACTAACGAAAAGTTAACTATTATTTACATGGAATATTCTATCTCACTTCTTCATAATCAGAACAGAATGTGCTATCATTAGCAATTAAATAATGAACTTTTTAATTCTTTACACAAACAAAAGCAAAACCTTGTTACTTTGGCAATTAAGAAATAATTAAAACAACCTTCAAGTAGGTATCAATAGCATTGCCCATAAAAGCATGTCCCAGTTTCAATGATGTATGGCATTGAAACTGGGACATCCTCATATAAAACACTTTTACTATACTTACACACAAAGTATACAATCACTTTTCCTGGAATGAAATTTATTAATAAAAGACACATTGTTCAAAATTTATCAAATTATTAAATTACTTATTCTATAAAAAACGGGACATTCGGCGTCCCGCACGCTCCTTTCGCGAGACATTTCCTCTAGAACATCGCGGCTCTCGCGGGACGGTACCCTATCTCTATCTTTATCCTTGAAATGTCAAATAATGTAAAGCTGTTTCCACGGCAAAATATTCAATGCAACTTTAAATGGTGATGGGCATGATGGGGAGAAATTCGTGGAGGAGGGAGGGTGGGGGGGCGGGGAGGTCAAATAATTTTATGTTCCAATGGAGTATTTTCAACACTTCTTCAAATGGCAATATATGTATCTTAAAGTTCTATCTCGAAATAAGGGTGGAGGGGATTATTTTGTACTGAATATTTTGATTGCAAAATATGTCACTGGAACTGTACAATTCTTTTTCTACCTCTACCGTACTCTTTAAAGATTCAACAAGCTTTTGGAACAGCCTACAGGAATTCGGACTTACTGCAATGTCCTCTGCACTTGCAAAGATCGCTGACGCCAATATGGATCTATCGTCGCAAATTTCTTTTCTCTTAATATTACTCCATGGTCCCAACTCATCAAAACAAGAAAAACAAATAGAGCTCACACACTAATAATGACGCATTTTCCAACACAGTAAATTGAGGAAGACAAATGGGACTGATTCATGGATTATGATACATTTCCAAACACAACAAATCAAGGAACAGATATAAGACCGACGCATGGATTAGGATGCACTTTCTAACATGATGAAATAATACACAAATAGCCCGTCCTGTGGATAAGATTCACTCACTTGGACTAAGCTACGGAAGGACTATCTGCCAATGTGGGGGAGGGGGGTGGCGTGACGTGCCTTGATCGGACGTCTTTACGACACTTTAAATATTTAACACTTTAGAGCGTGCTTAAGTACAAAAGTTTTTTTAGCTCCCTTTGCTCCCAAGATAGTGGCCTTTCAAGCTTGTGTCCAATATTAAGTGGATAAGTTAGAATTGTGTAAAATGTGCCTTTCCACGAGAGAATATGTGATCAGAAAAGGGAGAAAACACCCTTAGCACCACTCACTTCCCATCTTCAAATGGAACTGTAATTTTCTCTTTTTATTATACTTTATAAATTTCTTTTGACTTGGAGAATTGCAAAAAAGATGTACACATTTTTTTCTGGGGGACTAAATTATCATTTACTTACTTAATTATTAACTAAAAGAAGACATGAGGCGTTCACTTTTCCAAGGCGGAAATGCTGCTCACATGATATTCTAGTCGTTGACTAATCTTGGTGAATTTTAGTTCTAATTTTTAAGTAGGAAATTTTAGCCGCTCAGGATTTAATATTTGGCCCCCATCTCCCATTCGTTGTTGTGTCTGCCTAAACTTCAAGCAAAATAATTCATGTTAAGTTCATATTTTTACCACACAAGAAAACTAATAGTCAACGGCGCGAAAGTAAAAACAGACCCGTCTTGCTTTGGAAAAGAGCTGCAAAGTTTTGTTTCTATGCTTGCAATAGAACTCCAAATCTCTGTCCCGTTCCGTGTACAACACAGCCGTGATGGTTCACTTAAGATGTGCGACAAGTTAGACGCTAAATCATCTCTGAAATCTTCGAATAAGGCTCCGCCAGTACCTGCTGATATTTGTTCTCTTCCTACCATCTTCTTTAACCGTTTAGGACGCGATGTCCTTACAGTGAGGACACAATCCTAACATTTTGGCTGTTTTGATGCACGAAGAATAAATTTCATTTAAATTAAAGATTTAAGGAGGACATCTAGATAGACTACCCGATTTCGATAAAGTGAAGCCGTAGCCATCGCACGATTTAACTACCAGTAAGATGGGGGTCGATCGAATAGCTGACTGCGTGCCACTAAACTTAGAACATCTGACACAGCTGGCTGTGCTGCGTCGCAGAACCGATTCGACCAACCGCTATCTTGCTGGTAGTTAAATCGTGCAATGGCAACGGCTTCCCTTTTCCGACATTGGGAAATGGTAGCGTTTCAAAGGATTAATAGTTAAGATTGATAAAATCGAATCAAAATAGATAAATCATGGCAGGGCCTATACAGGTAAAAAGATGTTTGTCCTCTATCGCAAAAATCTACTGACAGTGCTCTCCGAAATGTCTTGCAAAAAAAATATTTGTAACGATGTAAAAGCAACGTTACTAATTTCTATTGTCAGTTTTTGGGAGATACGAGAAGGATTTACGAGTTTGAGAGAGGAGAAGTAAAACTTCGCAGCTATTTTCTGACGAAAACATCACCGTTTTTAGTTTAGCTTCCATTTTTATTAGTTTTCTTATTCACAAACACAAAAATCTGGGTGCAGAGCACCTAATGCTTCGAGCTTTTAAGGTGTACATTAAAAAAAAAAAATCCCAACTTAAGTTTAGTGGAGTTCATGGATTCAGAAAAAATATTTGCGGAAAGGGGTGGGAGGCGAGAAGCGTACAAAAACGAACGTTTCTCGGTGGCGTTTTAAAGTGGGTACAGGGGTGCGGGTGTTTTTCCTGGAACTGTAAAACAATTAGTTAAACACTTCTGTAAAAAAAAAATTATATTAACTGCAGTAACCATGATATTTAAAAGAAATAACTTTAGAACGTTATAAACATTATTATTTAGTTAGGATAGTTATCCGTCTTGAAAGACTAGTATAACTAGAAGTCAAAGGCTGATGTTAAGACAATTGCAACGGGCGCTAGAAAAAGCATTCGACGAAAATATGTCTACACAATCCACCTAAAATAAATAACTTCATAATCAATTTTTATTATATACCCAAATCGAATTTCATGCTGTTCTGGGAACGTACTGAAACTTTTCGTACATCGAACGATTTCGTTTTGTGTTAACAGCTTCTCTTATATCAATTCTTCAGGCAGACGATATCATCGATGCTATCTTTAAAAACTTTTTAAAACAAAATTTGAATCGCAACTTTTCCTTCAAGGACTCATGACCGTCATTTCAACAGGACGTCATGTCATTTGAGACAGCTAATTCTGTCCCGCAAATGATTATTTTATTTCCGAGAGTTAAAAAAAACGAGAGTTGAAAAACTACAAAAAAATCACTTAAAAATTCGGGAACTGGTGGATTTTCCGATTTTTAGAGTACCAGAGTATTTTCTATATTTTTATACATAATTATGAAAAATCGCAAGCGGATGGTACAAACGCTGTAGATGCTATTCCGGTTTTTGTACTCAACTTTTTCTTTCTGGAATAATGGCGGTAAAAGTTTTATCTTTGATGTTGCCCTGAATTATTTGAGAGTCTGTGAATCAGAGTCAGATCATAGTAGGATGAGTCTTTAATTTCACTCTGATGGTTTAAAAATACTCGAAAGTTCTTGTAGTTTTTCCAAGCAATTTTCATTTATGTTATGCTTTCCTCTCCCAATCCAAAGAAAAAAAAGTAGATTGGCGTCCACCGAAATGAAAACCTGTAAACCAGGGCTCGAAATAACCAGATTTTTAAAATGCTCTACAATTTAGAAATTGAACTTGGGACCATTTTAATATCTTGCCAATCTTTAATAATTGCTCTGTTGTATAAATGCTCATAAACTTTTGTTCATTAAAAACACTTAGTACATTTTCATAAATAAAATCTATCATGAATTAATAGAAGATTATATGCTAAGGTAGTATAATTTATGCATTTTAAATAAAAATCAGAATGAAAAATTGAAGTGTGATAACTGAAGTGTAAAATTTTTTTATATGAAAAATTTTAAATCAAAATTTCAAAGTACACTATTAAATGAATACAGTAAGCTTGAATTTAAGACAATTTAGGCTTTAAAACCGAATTTTATGCAATAAACTTTAATGTATGTCTGAAAGATGCACATGTAACCTGGCTCTGCACCTCTTATTACTTTCCGAACATGTACCATGTGAGGAAAGTATTGTAATCATGAAAAAATTCGACTTCCAGATTTTGGTGTATTGACACGTTTTGAGGTCTTCTGAATTCATTTATGCTATTTTTACGAGATATATGTATGTGGGTGGGTGGGTGTATGTGAGTGAAGACGATAGCTCCTAAACAGTACATTCGATTGAACTCAAATTGGGTAGTATGTTATAAACCACCATCGTAAGACCGGTATTGATTTTGATATGTACATGACTTAGTTTTTCTAGAGGGCTAAGACAAAGATATTTTACATTAGGGCCTATGGGGGGAAATTCTTGAAAGTGCGCTAGCGTTTAAACGGAACATTCGATTGAGCTCAAATTGGGTATATATATGTTATAAGCCATCATCGTAAGACCGGTATTGATTTTTATGTGTATAGGACTTATAGCTTTTCTACAGGGTCACGACAAAAATTTCTTTTACATTATGCCATAGGCGGAGAAACTCTTGAAAGTGCGCTAGCGTTTATTTAAATGCTTGGTAATGATCTTAATCGTAAGTGTTCGGAAAGTCGAGTGGAGTCACTCCAGATTTTTTTTTTTTTTTACAATTTTTTAAAATTGTAAAAAAAAAGAAAATGTTTTTTTATGTCTAGTTGCTTGAAAAAATGTTTTTATACTTTTATATTTTTTAACTACTCTTAAACCTGACAGGATTGGAAAAAAAATCTAGTATCCAAAATGCCGGGAGCATCTAAAAATTGTAATTGGGCATGCACTTATACGCTAAATGCCCCACCGAGCATATGAAAAGTTGTTTCATATCTATAATTAAGATACAGCCTGTTTACTGTCTGATCTTTAATGTCTTTGAGGCGAGGATTGAGTTTTTGTATTTTTCTCCAGGCATTCAGTGGCGCACACAAGAGAGGGACCGAAAGGGTCCCCCCATTCAGGGACCATCCCAAAAAGTTATCTATTTTGCTTCGTTAAAATGAAGCATGCTTGAAAAAAATGACAAGACTCAAATTATTATTCTTAGCAGTTAAGATTACTAAATAAGAGCACAATAAAAGAAGGTCACGATAAAAAAAAATCAGGTGGTTGGTGTCAAATCTTTCAGAGCTGAACCCCCTCCAAGAGAAAGTTGCGTGCGCAACTGCGAGCATGCAAACTCTGTACGTCCTTTCATGTGAGAACTGCGATTACTTTTAGTTATTCAAGATATTAAGATTATTCGAGTACCTTTATATGCAATTTGAGGGTACATTTTAAGTTCAGAACCCCCCCCCCCCAACTTCTCTAAAACATAGGTTTCTTTTTCCACGACTCGTGAAATGGCCTCCTCTGATGGGGGTTAATGTATCTCGTTATTTACCACTATAGCAACGTTGATGTTTCCACTATAGCCACTTTAGTTCACAGGTGCTTAGTCAGGACGGCTTTCGGCAGTTTTCCGGACGGCAGTTTTCCGTAGATGTGTACTATCCGCAAACGATATTTTTTTTTGGGGGGGGGAGGGGGGGCAACAAGATTTTTACCGTTTTCCTTGGCCGCTTTACGAAATTCAGTGAAAGGCGTACTACATTTAAATAAAATTTTAGAACAAAAAGAATACATTTTGAAATTAATGAACTATAGTAGTTTAGATACTGAAGGAAATTAATACTGTAAAAGCATTTTTGAGATCCGTGATTTTCGCGAAAATGAAGATAGCCGATTTCGAGAGCTAAAAATGTCGCGAATTTTATATGAATGGAACAGAAAGTTGAAAAATCCCGAAAGTTCCTAAATATTGAAACACCCTTTTGCACAAGGCATTTTAAGAAATTTCGTCTCTTTCGAAAAGTTCGTCTCCATCTCCCCTGCCCATTTTGAATGACTTCAGAGATGCTGGTATAAATATTGTAAGTATCAGGTTGTAACGAAAGTTTTCCGCCATATGTGCCTGAAAAACTAACTTCTAACTCCTCAGATAACTGTTTTTGAACTTTCGGCACCAAACCTGCACAGTGTTACATGATACAACAATAGTACTTAAAACTGTACTCATAATTCGTTGATATTATGTAGCTGACTTTTTGCAACACAACTGGAAGTAAAGGATGGTTCTAATCCTCTAGAGTGATAGTTCCATTTGAGACACCTTCTACTTGATGATAACTATATTTTTTAAAGATTTCACAACACAGTGTTATAAAGTAAACCTCTTTCTTTCAAATGCCAAAAATCGTTTGACACAATATGAGCCAATACGCCAACGCGAACTGTGTGCTGACGATGTTTGCGGTGGCGGGAAACTTTCGTTACAACCTAATAAATGAACTGCATTCTATTAGTTGTATTAACGTTTTATATTCAAGAAATAGTTGCATAGTATAGCAGCGATAGCTTTAAGAAAGAAAATTGTCAAGAAAGAATTTGTAACTGTGTAATAAAAGTGAAAATTTCCCCATTTTTTTTATTATTAGAAGCGAAAAAAGGTATTTCGCAAGGATATAATTTTTGCGATTAAGACGGGTAAGCGAAAATAGCGGAAACTAAAGCCTCACGAAAATAAGTGCTTTTACAGTATCCAAGAAAAATGGCGTTTAAATAAAAAAAGAATAAATATTTCAAGATGAATATACATAACACGCGAAAGCTGTATAATATCTGATAATGATTTCAATATGAAAAACCTTACTTCTGTTGGGTGCTAGATGCACGCAAATATTTTACCGATTTTCAGACCTTTCTCGGGCCTTACTGCAATAATCATGAACTTCCCTTCCTTTGCAGATTTTTTAATTACAAAACTGACTATTTTATAGTTGGAAATTTTTTTTTACGATGAACGTACAAGTGAATAGATACACACCAATCTTGAAATTTTCTTAACTCTTTCAAATTTTATGTTTTATTACATTTTCCTATAAAAGATATATTACCTAATTGTCCTATTTAAAAATATTTCATTAAAAAAGGGAGAGAAAGAGATATGCAATTTATTATTATTTTTAACAAACGCAGACACTAATATTACTGAATTAACTTCCTTATCTCAAAGATCTGTAGTGATTTATTCATATTTAATGCAGCTACTTTTAAAATATTTCAGGAAAAGAATACTAGAGTTTCATATAGTGTTAACTTTATCCAATAAAAAAGATGCTCAGCAATTATTCAAATTACTGAACTAATTCATATGAGAAAGTGAATTAGTTTAAAACATTGATCTTCAATATAAAATACAGAATACATGTGACATAGAAGTAGTTTTTGGCAGCATAAATAATTTGTTCTCTATGGAAAGAATACAACTTCTAAGTTTAAATGAATACACGAAATTATTAAAAGGGCAGTGGTAAAAAATTACAAACCTATTTTCAGGTATTTGACAAAAATTGAAAATGCAAGATATCAATAAAATCGAAATTAGCTTTTCACAAAGCCTCATATAGCTAAATTAGGAATGCATACCTTCCTGAGTATAACTTATGCTAAAATTTTTAGGCATGGAAATTGGAAACTTATAATGTATTGAATGAGAATATCTTGTTATTTATCATTAAATTTTAATCGTTAACATTATTAATTAGCAATTCCACACCATATCGTGCAGTATTGCCAAGCTAAGACAACTCTTATTTAGTTTATTTAAAATTCATTATTATTAAATTCTGCAATATGTCACCAAAAGTTATTAAACCTATGCATAAATCTTCCTAAGACATATCAATATAAAAATGTGCATTTAAACTGACTAGTCAGCATTTTAACCGATTCAATTAAATTTTAAGAATTTCGTAATATTTAAGAGGAATTTTACATTTACAAAGGAATTTTTAATTTTACAAAGAAATTTAAGTTTATTGCATTACTTTTATAACTTTTACAGTATTTCTATATCCAAGCCAATCTTGCATATTTCAATTTAAATAAAATATTTGCACATAGTCTATATTCTATATATTATTGCTTTATATAGCAACCGGACGATATTTAGTATATCCTGTTATTTATTTAAAAACTTTAAACATTTTTTTAAGGAAGAATTGAACTGAAACTCAGTTTGAAAAAAAAAATTAAATTATATACTTTAAAAATTTGAATAAGATTTATATAAAAATAGTTAATTTTATTTTCTAATGGTTGTAATTAATTTTATATTAACTTAGAATTAAAAGATCAGTTTTATTAAGGAACACTTTTTCCTCCTCAAAAACAAATATTTTGTTAGAAAAAGTAACATTTTCTTAAATACTATTGACTATCTGTAACAAAGCTCATTTGATTACACTACCCGACTTAATATAAACACTACATACATATTTAGTCTACTATAGTGTCTAGATATAAGAATGATCATAACATGCAATAGTTAAATCAGTAATTACAGTAAAAATTTCTGAACATCAACATTTACAATGCTATCGTCGACTGTGACTATGAATGTCTTGTAAACCTTCAACAGCATTCAGGACAGTTTGAATTATTGGCATATCTGGTGTGAAAAAAAGTTCATTAAACTTTTATTGTTCATTAGTTATGAAAGATTGATCATTTTGACTGTGCACAGTACCAGTTTTACAGTTCGCTCTTCCTAGTCAGCGAAAATAGCACTCAATTCAGCAGCATATGTCAGTTGTGCTGTCTATGATTGTACAAAATTATACCGAAGGTGGTCCAAACAGCCTTGACGATATCGGGGCAGTTATCTCCATAAAGGCCAGCATGGAGATTGTCGGTTATTTAGTTGAAATTTCGCCAGAATCTGCAATAGAAGCACAGATGTGTTCTGTGTTCAGTTCAATGTCAGGACAGTTCCTGCAGCTCTGGTGCCATTCCCTCTGGATTTTTATCCCTCGCTCTGTTTCGTTCTCAGACTGGTGAGAGTCCACAGAGTTCTGTTAGTGTGAAATTTAATCTTTATGGTTCTTTCAACGAATTTCTGCTTAGCATATGTCAGTGAGGGAGTATTATTGCACGGACAGTTTCAGAGTTCTTTTTCACCTTTCCAGACTTAATCTTGACAGCATTCTTCACGGCACGTCATGCGCTTTTCGGACAGCACTGCGGACCCTCTCGTGAAGATATTGCTTGGGGAGGGATATATCAAATAAGTCTGAAGCATTCTCGAGAGGCCACGTGGGGAGGGATGTTTCATTATAGCCCCCCCCCCTTTTCCAGAAACAGTTCAGAACTCTGGTAGTATAAAGAAAGCAGATTTTTTTTAAAAGCACCGCACCAATTTTTCGAAGATTATCTAGGAAGCACTCCTCCATATGGTAAAATTACACAGAAGTGTGGACATATCATACGACTTACGAGGATTGCTTGGTGTAAAGGATTCATCCCAGCTTTCCAGTCGACGTCTGTTTTTCGTTGTAGCGTCACAAATTTCAGATTTATGACCATAAGTCAATCGAAAAGCAATACATGTTGATAAAGTAACGACTTAAGTCAGATATGCATCCAAGTGAAATTCATTGAATGCGATTGATCAACCCAATAAGTACAAGAATTTGAGGTTTTCGGAATATCATATGAACGTACATATTGTATTTAAAGCAAGTCAGTATATCGTTGTCAGGTAGTGTAAATCAAAGTGACTTCTTCCAATACAAGTTTTAAATCGTTCTGAATTCTGTTGGCTACGTGTTTCAATTATACATACATGGCTTATGGTACTCCAAAGGAGAGTAAACTCATTATTTTAAACTGAGTATATACCCATGTTAAGAGTTTCTAAAAATAATGCAAGTTCTCCCTCCCCGTTGTCGTTTTTTTTTAAGTCTTGGTGGGGAGCTGGGAGGTGGATTTGTTTTTTAAAAATTTATTTAAAACTGTTTATTTTATATACACACAATACTAATTTTGTTTAAATTATTTCGTAGTATTAAGCTCGAGAAACAAACATAGGGCAGAGATAAGATTTCTAGTAAAGTACCATTCCCCGTTTTAAAGGGATACGCATAATGCAATGCAACCTTCCATGAAACATCATGGAATTCAGAACGATCTCAAGAAACTAGTTTTTCCGAGAATATAGACTATGTTACAAGTAAATTATTAACGAAACATAAAAGCACATGTACATACAAATATTGGAAGAAACAAAAAATTAGAGAATTTCATGCATGAACAATGAGTCATCTGACAACTTTCTGAGAATTTGCTTAACAATTTCAAATGATTTAACAATTTCAAATGATTTTAAAAGCAACAGTAAAACTTCCACCCTCTTAAATATTTTTCTTTTTTTCTTCATTATATGTTTTTCATTATTTTTTATTTTTTTTTTTTTTTTACTTTATCATTTTTTTCTTTTCTTTTTTTTTTACTTTATCATTTTTCTTTCTTTATCTTTTCTTTTTTTTCTTTATCTTTTCTATTTTTTTAATCTTTTTGCATTGTCATTTTTTCTTAGTTAAACCTGAGGGGGAAGCTTGAACAAAAGAATTGAACTGCAAGACATTTTCAAAATTTCAATCAATTCAAAACATATTCAGCAATAAATAAACTTTCAGAAATTCACAAATAAACTAATTCAAATTCTTTCTATAAGCATTCAACTCTTAATATACTTTTTGTATAAAAAGGTTGAAATTTAAAAATTAAAACAATACTTTTAGTCACCTTTTTATAAAAGGTAATTATGGCTATCTTTCTGCTAACGTGTAATATGAAAAAAAAATGATAAATCAAATTCTTTCTTTTATTTTCTTGAATTTTCATTAAAAACTTAATGTGCAATAAAAGAAAATAAAATACGTACATACGGTCAAAATGATCCGACCAGGTGCGACCAAAACCAGGTATGACCTACTCAGTCCGAAAAATACAGTCATTTAAATCTAAAGTATACGTACAGATAGCACCCTCAAACATTTAATTAAAAAAAATTACTGTATTTACAAGCCATTTTCCCAAATACGTTTTTTTTAATCTAATACCTATAGTTTATTCTATCATTTTAAAATGCATTTTTTATTCCGATATCAATTTTTATTTACATAAAATACTGCTTCACTAAATTTTGTAAACTAGGGAAAGAAAACTAAAATCTTACACCTCCCCCCAATATATATATATATCGTGTGCGTACAACATTTAAGAAAAACTGCCATAGAATAGAAGATTTCGACAGTTCAGCAGTTATTGTCAAAATCCATGAGCTCGGTAGGAAACAACTCTGTGCTGGGGCAGGAATAACGGGACAAGGGAGTTCTCTAAACACAACTCAACCTTACATTTGAGGCAAATACCTTATAATCTGAAAACTAACAGAGACGAATTTCTTAGGCCGTGGGAAATTTCCAAGCTTTACAGAGAAAAAAAAAATTGACACTAGTGCTTGGGGAAAAAAAATTCGTTAATGTTTCACACTCAATTCTAAATCAAGTTATTAAAGCTGCTATGTAAATGGTAAAAGCTCCAAGTAAAGGGTCGGTGCGAACCTATACCTAATCATCACTACCTTATCGCATTTTAAATGTGTATGGATGTAACCTGCAATAACCGATTTAGACCTTAAAGTTGTTTTGTGTGCTCTTCTAAAATAACCATGACTGTCACTATTTTCGGTGGAAAATGCTTAATAAATTTATGTAACACTAGCTGTGTTGCCCGGTGAAAATTGCCTAACCGTATATAATTTTACCGTGTAAGGCTATGTTTACTTGAGAATTTTCACTTAATGTTTCACTATCGGAATATAGTTAATTTTTACTTTCCGAGAATGTACCATATAAGGAAGTCATATAATCATGAAAACATTCTATAAGATTTCGGTGTATTGACACGTTTTGAGGTCTTCTGAAGATATTGTGCTATTTTTACGAGCTGTTTGTATGTGTCTGCGAATGAACACGGTAGCTCCTAAACGGTGTATTCGATTGAGATCAAATTTGGTATATATGTTATAGACTACCGTCGCAAGACCGGTATTGATCTTGGTGTGTATAGGACTTAGTTTTTCTACAGGGCTTCGAAAAAGATTTTACATTATGTCCTATGGACGGAAATTCTTGAATGTGTGCTAGCGTTTAAACTGTGTATTCGACTGAGTTCAAATTTAGTATATATGTTATAGACTACCGATTGTTATAGACTACTTGATTTTGGTATGTATAGGATTTTTTTTTACAGGGTTATGAAAAAGATTTCTTTTGCATTATAGCCAATGGACGGAAATAGTTTTTTGACAGGGCAACAAATGAGTGCTCTTAAATAAAGTTTTCTTTTAATCATTTTAAAAACAGTGGGGGATTGCATTCCCTAGAACTGGTGGATTTTCGGACTTAACATAGAGCAGATTATTATTATTTTCGTGCATTTGAGAAAATTTCAAGCCAACACTAAAATGTTTTCATACGAAGTGTTTTTTTCCTGCCAACCATGCTTCAGGAATTTATTGAAACTACAAGCTGCAGTTTTCATTTCGGAGAGGGCCGACATAATTTTTTTTTTTGGGGGGGGGGCATTATCTAGAGGAACAATGAAACTATAATATCAACTGTTTTTAAACCATCAGAGAAATTAGTAACTTTATATTTTTAGCGGATTTATTCAAAATCTGATAAAACATCTTAACAAAATAATAGGCTTATAACGTTCTAAAGTTGATTTATTTTAAATCTCATTGGTACTAGAGTTAATATAAATATTTTAAAATAGCAGTTTTTTACATTTTCGGGAGAGACCCGGGCCCCCAGGGTAGCCCTTTAAAAACGCCACTGACTAAAAGTGGTTCGGAAGCAAACTTTTACTCTGCTGCTGGTATGCATCTTCAAAGACGTGTCTATGCTTTTCGGAAAATATAGCAACAGCTAATTACTGAAATTCTCTCAAGATACAACGAAAGTATCATTTTTAGACTTCACTTGTTGACTTTCGAAGAAACATTTTCCCATGCGTAACAGCGATATCTTTTCAACGATTGCACCCCCGACCTTAAAAACAGCACATTAACGTTATTATTAACCCTTTAACGCGCAGCTGTTGGACGGATCTTGCAACACCAGAACTCTGACGTATCTGACTGATGCCAGTGCCCGCAGCAACTAGACTTGCTCATTTCTGTAAAAATAGTAATGCTGGTGATCTATAAATGCAATACCAAACGTCGAGCAGAAACCATTTAAACATTTTTAGCTCGTCAGTGAGAGCTAAAATAAAAAGAACTGTTCAAGAATAGTTTTTAACAGCAACTTTGAAGGTCACTCTGCCTGGATAACATACTGCGAAAGTGATTTGACAGCAATGAGCTTGTTAAAATCAGAGTTGGCATCCAGAATAACTAAGAGGATCCGATTGACTGCATGAATTAGCTACGACATCGTATGCACCAGATACAAGAAACTGGCAGAAGAAATGTAGCGTCATGTTTCAATGATCTAAACCCTTTTTATGTCGCAGCTAAATCGTGAAAGCATACACATGATTTCTTTACTATGAATTATTAATTTATTGTGCATTACTCATCTTTACCTGATGACTGTTTATCCAAAACATTCAAAGACAATAATTATTAGTGGATCTGCCCAAGATAATTAAATAGCTGCATAATCTGTGCTAAAGCTAGCTTAATAAGGTTGAGCTCCATGTTATAAACCTTTCAGCAACTAGAATATAGAGTTTTACATTTCAGGTGCGATTGTATTTAATCTTACAATTTTAAACTTTGTTACTAGCTAAATTAACTGGTCTACAAATGAGTTGTTTTTTAATAACTGCACATTTTTGGACGGGGCCTTGTCCCCTTCAACCCATTTAAACACTATATATTAAAAGAATATCATAATTAATGAGTGGGCTCCATTTGTCTTCCTTAATCCATAAAACTCTTCTTTGGAATTGTGAAACCTATATTAAAATTTCAGACTAAAACTGTTTTCAGTCTTTGTTGGGCATATACCAACTATGATTCAACCATATTTTTGCTAATATACAAACCTTTATAAACACTAATATTGCCGTTAAGTGCACAGTAGAGTTTGGCAATTTTTCGCCGAATATAGGAAAGCAAGTGTTCTCTTTCGGCGACTTGCTTTTTGCCACCAAACTGTGCGATAAATCGTGGAAAACGTTTTTATGCGTGATGAGTAAAAGAATTTTAATATATATATATTTGAAATAATCATTTAATTCACCATAATAGCTTACAGTAATTGAAACAGTGGAATATCCAAAAAGCCAGACTCAGCTCGGCAATTGCCGAAATTGCCCCAAAGAACGGAATACGGGCAAGAATATGGAATATACAGAGGCAGACCAAACAGATATGAAGGAGGATTTGGCTTTTTGGAACTCCGAGTTCGGAAATAAACTGGACCTGGGAGACCCATTTGGTTTACCCGGTGCATACAAGGGACACAAGCAGATTCCCAAGCGGGAGGTTATTGTGTCCGTCGTTGCTCCAGGTCATTTCCCCAGGCATACCAACCTTACAGTCTCCGTCTGCAGTGCAGTCTTCATCTGTTAGGCTGAAAGGTAAAGTTCTTTCCGGATGTGATCGATGTTTAGATTATAAAAATTCTAGTGTGGCGAATTTTTCTCGTCTCCCCCCCCCCAAGCTTCAATCAAGTCATAAGAAAAATGAGGGGGGGTTGCTGATTAGAGAAATTTAAATTCAATGTGTAATTCAATGTAATTATTGTTAAAAATAAAATTAAATAAGTCAATAATTTTAATAATTTATTAATAGTATGATGTAATTAAATTTTACTAAAAAAATTTAATTTTGATCAACAGTATTTTAAGAAAAAAACTTTTTTCAATGTACCACAGTCAACAAATCTAGTGTCATAATGGAATTTTTTCACTCCATTACACTCAGAAGATAATCATTTTCGTATAATTTCATATTAAATTTCAAATATTTAATCAGCATAATAATATGAAAACAATGCATTTCACCCGTTTTTTAAGGACGTATGGAACATTTCAACGAGTAAAAAGAGGCAGTTTTTGCAAAAGATTTAACATCATGCATTTTATTTAAAAATAGAAATAAATTTTTTTGTCCCCTGTACACATACATAGTCCATATATAAATGAAAACTTATTATTTGATGTATAAATTAGCTTTTAAGATCTATGTAATTAACTTTTTACATGTCTCTGGAAAATTATTTCAACAGTATGTCGGTTTGGTACACTTTTCTAAGAAACTACCGAGTTTATTACCTAGAAATATGGTAAGGTATCAGAAGAGATACTATCGAGAATAACAGGAAGCAATTTTCATTTTGGCTAAAGAAATGCAATTAAAAATATTTTTCTAAAAACTTAAAATTAGCCTTAAAAATTCATTTTTTTAAATTGTTTCACTCAGATTTCTAATGTTAGGTGTTTAAAAAGTTACTTAATTTTGGAAATTTTAAACTGTTTATCTGAAATGGATTTTTAGAAAAGTACTAAAACATAAAAAAACTCATTTTAACAAAAAGGCAAAAAAAACATACAGTGCTCAAAATATATTGCTTTTAAAACATCCTAGCACCATAATCATTTGAGAAACATTTCAGCATATTTTATTTTTAACTGATTTAGAGAGTTCTTTGAAACTGTGAGAAACTTCTTGAACTCTAGTCTCAATTTTTCTAGGAATATTTAATGTTATGTAGCCTGTGTCAGTTACGAAACATTTTATAATCTTTGTGTGATTGCAAGCACTGCTATTGAAACGCTTAACATCATCTAAAACTTCCAATTTCAAAGTACTAATTGAAATAAAAACATTCTTAGGTAAGCGTTGCCATAAACTACATATGGGCAAACTCCGGCCCGTGGGACGGATGTGGCCCGCCCCAGCTTTTAATCAGTCCTCGAAAAATCTAAATTCCGTACAGAAAACATTCGAAATCTAAATATAAATCCCTATTATACGGCCCGTGGCTTCACGAACATTCTACGTTTAGCCTGCGACTCCGCTAACATCCTAAAGTTTGGCCCGTGATTATTCTAAGGTTTCCCTATACCTGGTGTGAACAATGGTCGAAACTCATTTAGTTTCAGAGTTCTAATGTGTACACTTGCTCAAAAGTTTATCCGGCGGAACAGAAAATACTTAAGAGCAGTAAGTATAAATTTTGGCAAAGGATATGAATGTACCGTTTACCTTTTTTTGAAACTTCATTGTAGCCACATCACATTGGTTTATATATTTAATAGCCATCCTTTTGAGTGTTTATATATTGTAAACCCAAACATAAATTACGTATGCTTGAACCGTCCAAGTCTGCTGTTTTAGGTCGATAATTAAGAATTCGAAAATCAGGGGCATTTTATGTTCCATGTGCCCTTAACGATGCTTTAAGACTGGGTTTCTTAAACTTTAGAGTGGGGACCCGTAAAGTTTTTGGGACCCCACAAGCGCTGAGCAAATCCGATACACGCGTGAGTGAAGCTGTCAGTTTCTTCACTTGTACTGTAATATATTATTGCAAGGTAATTATCTGTAATTTTTAATTTTAAGACATAGAACAGTGTGAAAATTTAAAATAAGTAATAAACTTTAAAAAATGTAATACAATTATAAAAATTCAATTATACTAGGGTAAATTCAAACATTAACAATAGTCTTTCCATTAAGTGTATTCCATCAAATGTCCATTAGATTTTTAAAATTAGGAGACCAGTCATAGGTAACAAAGTTGACTTGCCTACTAGGTGCCTCCATAATGAAATGACCAACATATCCGGCTCTCTAAGCGGTCAAGCTTACAAGTAGGCCTCTGACCCGACCATTCGAAATAAACAATTTTTATTAAAATCTTTTTTAGAGAATAAAAATATATTCTAGAACAAAAAATTTCTCAATGTACAATTTTTTTTAAATGTATAAAAAGAAAGGTAACTGAAATATTTCGTCTCTGAATAATTGCCCGATATCCTTGTTCATAAACAGACCCCGCCTATATTTACAATATCACCGAAGAACATTATATATGAAACATTACAAAATTAAAAAAATCCATGTTTAATCATGTAATGTAAAAAAATAAATAAAAATACTGGGATAACGCAGACTCTATATTTCTATTTTATCATACGCGTCAATATTATTCCTCTTTTCAAATCACGAAAAATCTAAATATTTGGAAAACATTTAATAAGACAACCACTGCATTGCTATATCAATGTACAAAATCACATAAAAAGTTTCCAGGGGGTAAGTAAAATATTATTCTGAGTATCTAGAAACTACACGATAAAAATCATCAATAGCAAGTCATTCTAGTCCGAAAACATCGACAACACACAGTAAGTTAACCCAATTTATAGGCCTCATGCAGTGGTATAGACGGATTAATTCAGTTTTGTGAATGGGAGAGGCTAGTTGGAATTTATGTCCAGTTTATGGAAATAACATATTACTATCATTTTTAAATTTCTTTTTTTCTCGGGGAAGGCGGTCGCCCATCCGCACCCCCTTTAATTGAGCAGTGGCGTAACAATAGGGCGACAGGACAGGTAAGATGGCAAGGCATCTTGGCTGGAGGAGCCTAATCTCTACATTTATTATTATAAAGTTGAATAATAATTCTTAGTTTTGCATTCCACTAATTTAAGTTACCTACTATAATACATACACAAACTTAAAAAAAATTAGAACACTTAATATAATAATAATAATAATAATAATAAGCTGTCGGTCAGTTTTTGGAAAAGTTTCAGGAACTACAACGTTGGTCGAGCTTCTTTACATTAAGCCTCAACGGTATGGCTACGCCACTGGTTACAGGGCTATTCAAGTAAAAAAAAAATTACGGCTGCTATTCTTAGTACTGACCATTATCGGAATGATTAAAACACAGCTCTAAAACAAAATGCGAACACAGCAAACATTAAATTAAATTAGCGAAGACGTCTATGAATTTAAATACGTCTTGCATGTATCTCGGACCCATATATCTCAAATTCCGAACTCATATACACATGTACGTCCAATGTAACACTTTAAAAGCAATTAATGCATTTTTGCGATGTAAAGCTACCTACATGGTCATATCCCCTATTAACATTCTTATCTACTAAATATACAGTAAAATTTAAAACAAAAATTATGAATCTTACCTCCTATCTTGCTCTCTAAACTTCATACCATATAAGAAGTCGCAAAGTTAACATTTTTAATACAAAATTTAACAAATTATTCTTTATTGATTAATATAAAACAAATTTGTTACAGCATCACGAAAGAGCAGCATCATCGTGAAAATTTTAGTGCAAGAAACAAAAGCCCCCGTTTGCGTAACACAGGAAATGTAACGTCACCCAGCAAAAGAACCAATCAGAAGACGAGTCAGATAATGATATTCTTCGTTTACCGTGTTTTTGCATATATATGGTTAGTGCAAGTCGGAATTATGCAAATTAGCAATGAGGGGAAAAAAGAACCATGGAGCTCGTACAATCGAACAACCTGGTAATTTAAACATCTTTGATATTTGCAGACGGAACTCAACTTTTTGAGAAATGCAAAATCAATTCTGAATTATACAGTGAAGGCCAAGATTTAGGACACTTTTGGAAATATTTAGGTTTTTTTTTTTTTTTTTACTTTGGCCGCATTCGTAAACGACAAACGAGTTACACTGGGTGCGTTCAGAAGGCCACTTTTGAGTAACTCGAGTTACTCGTGAAAAACCCAAGCAGTTCACGATGCCCGATTTGAGCTACTCGAGGTAATAAACAAGGCGTTTACGCTGTCAAACTCCCCAAAGATTTTTCTTGGGAAGTTGGGGAGATAAATCACGTAGAGGATAGTTGGAATATGCTTGGCGAAGGTTTTAAAACAGTTTTAGTAGGTGATTTTAAGATAGATTTCGGTTCAAAAGATGTGTTTTATGGAACAGGAAAGAGTTGATTCCTATTTTTATGCCCCCATTCGCGCCAACCTAAAAAATCGCCGCACTTTGGCGAGCTTTGCAGTCATGGGTCTCTAGGAGTTATGCACGAGTTTCAACGCTCCCAAAAGAATTAGATGAAAATTAAAGTGAACAAATGAGCGATAAACGCACCAGTTAAGGAATTTGAAGACACTTAATTATTAAAACTACATTAATAGGCAACCTAAAATAATTAAATAATTAATGGAATGCTGTACTTACATGTTATTCCAAATCGCCATTTTAAATCTAAATTACAGTAGCCCCATAAAAACAAAATATCGTCTGCATATGCTTAAAGATCGCCACCTTGGCTAAAGTCGGGACATTAAAGAAGGAATGAACCCAAGAAAGACAAACACTGCACACTCATGGATTATGATGCACATTCGAAATAATATTTAAAACGGTGAAGTATATATGGAATATACTCGGCGAAGTTGTAAAGTAGTTTTAGTAGGCGATTTTAATATAGATTTCGATTCCAAAGATGGGTTTTATGGAGCAAGGAAGAAAAATACGGTACACTCATGAATAATGATACACTTTCCAACTGAATGGAATAAGGAAGGAAAATAAGGACGGCGCATAAATTATAATACGCTTTTAATATATAGCACTTTAGTGCGTATTTAAATTCTGAAAGTGCTTCAGATTTTCTTGCTTTTTTTACTATATTCATTTTTATTTTGGAATTCGGAAACCCAACGGATTTCATTAGATAAAGCATTACTTATGGTATGCCTTCTTCAAAGCGCTTGCAGATGACTCTCAAAGTGATGCCGACGACAACGCTATATAACTTTAAACAGTATTGAATCACTACAGAAAAACTTCTCAAATTTAGACTTTTAAACTCCTGACTTCCTGTAAACCAGACGAAATTCGGCCGTTATATAATCCAGTTATGCAACACAAACAGAAATTGAAACAACAGACCTTATTAGACATGTTTAAAAAAATAATGCTTTTCTGTTGAGTTATGATTCTTCAACAAATGTGTCTCATTTTTCATTTATTTTCTATTCAAGAAAGGCCAGTTCATTACTTTGACAAATTTAGCAATTTTCTTCTAAATTTTAGAAATTGTTATTACAAGATTTGTATAATCCGGTGTGTGTTTGTCAGGACTGGCCAGATCGGCAATTGCCGAGTGCCCTCGACCTAAGAGGGTTTCAGCGAGGCCCCCAATAATGTATATAATACTTTAGAGAGTAATTTTATATATGTCAGAGTAATATGATGTACCAAAGTAATCCTGCACGAAATTAATTTGATTATTTATTCCCAGTAATCTTAAGCTTTTACACAGGGGCGTAGCGGAGGACCCATCCGATCACGCTGCGCGAGAGCCTCCCCGCAGAAGCAGGGGCCCCAGCAGCTTTACCCCTTTAAGCGCAGTGATCCCACTCTGGGAACACCCAACTGTGACGTTTTGACTGTTACCAGTCACGAAGAATAGATTTGATTTAAAAAAAAATACTTGCGGGTGACATATCTACACGAGAATCCTTTCCTTTTTAGCACTTCATTTCCCGTCAAAAAATGGTCACGATTCTTTAGCACAGCCAGCTGTATTCAGAAAAGGGTCGCTAGATCTGGGGCACGCGATGAACGTGTCGATCGTCCGCCCTCTTGCTGGTCGTTAAGTCGAGCGATGGCAACGGCTGCCCTTTTTTCAGCATTGGGAAAGGGTTGCGCCTCAAAGGGTTAAAATAAAGCCTCATTTTCAAAGATTGGATATCCTAATATTCTGTTTCCTTTAAATTCCGCAGTACGGGGTCCCTTTTTAATCTCTATAGCCGAAGGCCTCCCCAAAGAACCCAGTCCGGGTCTGCCTTAGTTAAATAATACGTGATAAGTCATAAGTGAGTCCCGCAGTGGCCAAATCACTAAACGTCGTACCCGTAAGATCACGGAAAGGGAAGCAGCAGCCGGCTCGACCAGTACTTGAGAGGGTCAGCTCCTCTCTCGACTAGGCTGCTGTGGGACCGTGCACGCTAACGGGAGCTGGTGTACATAAAATCCGTCATAGCTCCAATGCCCCCATGTTCAAACGATACCTCTGGGAGTGCTGATTTCAAATGGCTGGTCCCGCATCTGGAATTGGTTCAAAATTAGAGGACCCCGAGTAAAGTCGGACTTCCTCATGGAAGTCGTCCCCTTTCGCCTACCGCCATCCTACATGGAGGATATGACAGCACTCTGTCGTCGCCAGAGTGCATTAGAAACAACAACAACAACAACAAGCCGTAAGTGAACCACTGAACCGTAAGTGAACCACAAGCCGTAAGTGAACCTCCACGTTTCTTACGAAATACAGCTGCAATCAGCTGAATACGAGCTTAGATCCCCCACCTCTTAAGCCAGCGACTGACCTTTGAGCCAGAGCTGCTCACCTGTGGTTTTCTTTTATTACAAACCTTTTAACCCTAACCATTTCCCAATGTCGAAAAAGTGCAGCCGTTGCCATCGAAAGGATTTAACTACCAAATAACCGGCTGTGCGGCGCCACCGGCTGTACAGCCGGCTGTGACAAAAAAATGTTCTTGAGCTCTGTGACACGCACTGGTCGATTCAATCGACCGCCATCTTGCTGGCAGGACCGGCCTTCTGTTTGAAGTGGCCCTGTCGTAAATATTTTTTTGGGGGCCCAAACATTATAGATGCTAAAAATTCATTAATTAATAGACCCATTTATAAAGTAAACATTAAGAATGAACTGAAATACAACTAATAACACTTGAATGGTCGTGGTAATTAGGGTTGAAGACCGGCTCTAAGGTAGCTGGCGCCCTGGACAAGCTAATTTTTGGCGCCGTTTTTAAATAAATCTAATTCGTTTGTGACGACTCCTTATTTAAGAAGAACTCAGATTGAATGAGGATATCGGAAATACTTGGCTGGTACAATGTTAAGTTTATGGGAGTATAACTCGCTTTTAACGAGTAAAACCTTGTTATATCGAGGAATATTTTTGTGATGCATAAAATTTCTACTGACTTCCACCTCACCAGCTCAGATAATCCTCTCTTAGAAAAAATCTTTTAACATTCCAAAGTCAATAAAGACGACTATGATAACGAAGAATAGGTAGAAACTACTAAGGGAGCTTACCTGAACATGGACAAGTGGGACAGTCTGACGCTGGATAAACCTTCAAAAGAAAAAAAAAATCCGTTCTCTCTCCTAAGATTATGCTTTCATGGCGCCCCTAAGCATATAGCGCCTCGAGCAACTGCCCGAGTTGCCGGTACCTTGAGCCGGCACTGGTTGGAGGTCTAAACCGCATTGAATATGTATGCTAAACCTGTGGGGCTGCTTATCAACCATTTCAGTTAACCTGCATTACTAATACTGAAAAATGTGAGAAAATATAAATCTATTCACTCTGGAGATCCACCGACCACCGAGAGTGACATTAATTGTTTCAGAGTAGTTTAGTTAGTAATGAAGACAGTAAAATAAATATTTTGTTGACCAATTACCTATTTAAAATTTGAAAAAGAAGTCCACAATGGAAATGGGGGGGGGATGACTTAAAGCTTAGGTTAAATTAAATAAAATCAATAATTTTATACTTAAGTTAAATTAACCAAAATGCATGTTTGAATATTTTTCTTCACATCAAGTCCATTAATTTAATATAAGAGGACATTTCATTAGTCAGTGCTGCCAATTTAAGGGATTTGTTGCTAAATTCAGCAACTTTTCACTGTATTTAGGGAATAAATTTTTTGGAAAGTGACATTTTTGATGATCTTGCTCTCTAATTTAGAGATTCGGATGAATTTGGAGTATTGTTTCAAACTTTCTAAGAGTTTAAAATCTAATCAGTACTACTTTAGAAAAGAAATGATGTGATGAAATGTTTAAGAATGGATCGTGGATGAACAGGCATATCAGCGACGTAGCCAGAGAATAGGCGATGGAGGCCTCGGCCCCTTCCGAAATTCATACTTTTGTTAATTGGATGTCAATAATCAAGCTTTTTCGTAGAAATGCTATCTTAATCAGAAATGCTATCTCCTTTTGGGCCCGCCCGATTTATCTTTTTCTTTCTGGTTACGTGCCCGAGACGTACATTTCAATCATCCAATTTTATGTGTACTTTTATCCGTTTTTATACTGTAAATATTCAAATATAGTATGAGTGCTATTTTAAGTATGAGGGTTCTATTAGAAAATAGAGCAACATCCATTCGAAATCTATTATTAATTTCAGTTGGTATTTTTTTGGAATTAACCCCTTATTGGTAAGATATTTTTTCGAAATATTATTATTATTTTTTTTTCATAGTTACCGACTCTTACCGAACACATCTAACCGCTTTTTGGAAACAGTAAATTTTTAATATCTTTTCAAAATGTTAACCAATCCACACCGACATTTGGAAACTAAATATGGTATTCAGTTGTCCACGGTCGTTTTCTATATTCTAACATAAAAATAACTGTACATATAAGGTGACTATACATATAAGGTGGTTAATTATATTCCCTAAATGTTATCAACTGTACGTCGCATAGCACGCGCCGTCGAAGAAGAAGGGGTTGAGATCGATTAATGTGTTTGAAATATTTTATATTCCTAATTTTCAATAAACACTGTTTTAAAAGTACTGACTTTTTCTACTTCAGAATAGCTGTTTCATCTGAAATATCAATGGAAGTTGGAGGGGGTATTAAACAACGCTTTATTAATATCAGCCAGTTATATAAAACATTAGGCCCTCAACAAAGCGCAGGAATGCCAGCCAGCATTTCATGCTTTTACTGGATGCAACTACAATCCCTCTTTTTTCAAGAAAGGAAAAAACCGTCCGTACAAGTTATTACACAACTCCGCAGTACACATCAATGGTTTTATTAAACTAAGTAAGGTACCCAATGAAGACTTACCCTACTAGCATTTTTGCTGGGGCCATCATCGGCCAGCAATCGAGGAATATGTTTTTCGACTTTATGGGTTTAAAAAAATTAACAGCGTCAATGAAGGAAAGGTTGCAAGTTTTTTTTTAAACGTATAACATCTTACAAAAATGACATATTCCATCTCCCAGCAAAAAATATCGACGGATCAGCTCTGCCGCCCTGCAAAATCGAACTGCACCAACATTTATTACGGACAACCTACATTGAAAACATTTGGGCCCATGCACATCTTGCTATTCCAACTGCATTGCACCCTTCTGATTGCGGATGGGAATAAAAGGACAGCAAATGTTTGTTCAAATGGTTCGACGCCGAACAGCTGCCCTCTTTCATTGGGTATATTACCATTGAGGAAGAGCAACAAAGTAATACAGGTATGAATAATACTGCTGTCTATGAAAAAAAAAATGAAAAAATATTTCTATCATACCTCTTTATTAATATTCTTATGTATTAAGCATTACAGACGATGAGGAACAGAGGCTAATCGACATAGATTGCAGCTACCATGAAAGCGATCGAGAATTTGAGAGCAATAAGGAGGAAGATGAGATCTAATACTGATACCTCATATGTACATATAATAAACGCCTCTTCAATTTATATTGATATTTTTGCATAAAAAAAACTAAGCTAAAATAAAGCAGAATATTCATTTTATATAATGCAACTAATTTACGTTAAAAATTGATAGATATCAAAAACCAAGATTTTAGCACTAAGCAATGTGTAGCTGAGCTCAGTAACATTCTATCTGATCCAATCTTCGGGTTTTCTCTGTTGAAATTAAGTCTTTTTTACGAATAAGCCCGATTAGGGGCCGAATGCCTCATATGAAAAGCGAGCGTAGCGAGTCTGGGGGCCTTTGCCCCTAGTCCATTTAAAAATATGCGCCTAAAATGCACACTCTTACTTAAATGAACACAAGCGTTAAAACACGTTTATCACTTCATGGAACTTAGCATACTATGGAACACTTAAAAGAACGTAAGACCAATTATTTATTGTGCATTATAGTATCATTTATTGCGCAAGAATTATTTATTGTGCTCCGATAAAAAATTTATAAGCTCTACGAACAGCAGTTTATACAGGAAATATGTATAATAAGTTTAACCCTTTCGTCACTACTGCCGCTCATTGGCGGCGGCCACAAAACGTTCTCTGAGTACTAATGCTGCCCAACGGCGGCATACACGAAGCGTTCTCTAGGTACTACCGCCATCCATTGGCGACATGCACGAAACGTTCTTTGAGTACTTTCGCCGCTAGCTGCCAACGGTTACCCTAGCTGCCAACGGTTCCGGAATATAACTAACCAATTTTTGTAGACAGCAATTTTTTATCTTTCGATGGAACTCGTTTTTGCGGTTTGCGCTTCCGTAGAGTGCAACCACTTTTGCGAAAAACTTCCTCATACCACGAATGTATAACCGCGGACAGCTCCTCCGTATCGAACTGTTTTGTCAAAATTCAGTACGAAATGTCTGATTCAGAATTGTCACTCTCGGACAATTGAAAAACTAAGAAAGACCTATGTAACATTTAGGAATTTGAAGGGCTCATTGATGATTATATGAATCTGGTCATTAGAGAAAAATTTTGTTAGAAAAGTGCACAGGAATTAAGATCCTGTTTCTGTTGTTTCAACAACGATTAAAAACAACACTGTAGCAAAAACTCTGCTGCACCTTTCTCTACTGCACGGAAAAGCTGACGGTTTCGTAATATTACCGGAGCCAGCTGCCATTTTGGGGTGATCATCGCAAAAAATCTGAGATTTTTTATTTTGATTCATTTTATATTGTAAGTAAAGGAAATGAACGTCAGCTGCATGGGCGCCGGCAGAATATTTCCCAGGGGGCGGGTGGCGAAGACTACTCCACGGAAGGGGCAAGACTACTCAAGGGGAGGCAAAGACTACTTCAACGTATGGTTACCATGTTGGAAAGAGCAAAAAAACAAGGTAAAACACTGCATACAAAAATCCAGGGGGTGGGGCATCCCCCTCATGCCCTATGCTGCCGGCGCGCATGGTCAGCTGATAGAAAAGCGGTGGGTGTAACCGCCCCGGCCGCCCAAACATGTAAGATAATAGAAAAATAACAATTATATTAAAAAAGTTGTACATGTGTTGTTCAAGTTGTATATAAACGCTTTGAAGACGGGCGGTCGATTTTTCAACCAAGCCATAGAACACCTTAAAGGACGGGCTTGGTTCATATTTCGACCAACTAATGCTTTCCCCGTCTGTTATTGTTCACCTGTACTGGACCGGAGGGGAGAGATGTCAACATTCATTCATCAATTCAGTTCCACCCCAGTTCCTGAAAAGGAGAATATACACGTTAAGGTAATCCCCTTGTTGAAAAAGTTCGTTTTACTTCGGGGCGGGAAGTCCATCAATGATTGTTGCACAAATACCAGCGTCAGCTAAGGGTCACTGAAATGGGGGAAAGCATTTTTCAGATTCTCCCGTCCTTCTGAAACAGCATGGCCAAAATTTCTCCGCCGGGAAAAGGTTAATGAAAAAAATAGTCAGCTGACTTTACAGCGGTGAATTATACGTCAGCTTCCTACGTAAACACGTAAAAAATGCCCGTTAAGTAAAATAATAATAATAAATCTGAGGTTCGGTGAAGTGTTAGTTAACTTTATCAGTTTTATAAAAAAAAAATCGTCCGCTGAGTTTTCCGTGGTGGAAAAGTGCTCGCCTAGCCCCTGAAAGTTACGACATATTGCTACACGCATTAGCGGCTGATACATTTCACTGCATCAGCTGATCACTTTTCCACAGCGGAAAATTTAGAGGGTGAATTTTTTCCGGTAATTTTATAAAGAGCAACTACTTTACAAAGCTTCAGCTTTGCATCATATGCTTCAGCGCATATTTTTAAATGGACTAGGGGCCAAGGCCCCCAGACTCGCTACGCTCGCTTTTCATATGAGGCATTCGGCCCCTAATCGGGCTTATTCGTAAAAAAGACATAATTTCAACAGAGAAAACCCGAAGATTGGATCAGATAGAATGTTAGTGAGCTCAGCTACACATTGCTTAGTTCTTGCATCTTCATTGGTACATAAAAATTTAAACTTCACACTACAGTAGACCCCCTCCCCCTCATAACATGGAAGATATTTTGTTATGGGAATCCGTGTTGTACGGGTCCTGAGCTATACTCCACCTGGAGTGCGGATTCCGCTTATAATCGCTGGAAAAATTATTTGTACTCCTCAGAAACACAATGATATTTAATGTTGCCATTCAAAGGTTATACTATAAAAAAAAATTAGGAGCTAAAGCGTAATAAAATAAGAACATATGTTTCAGCTGTATTTTTAATAATGTAAAACCTATTGGACACCTTGCGAATTTGCCACCCATGACGATTTTTCATTATTGGGCGACTTGCGTACATGTAAAGTTAATAAAAGCTACGGAACAGATAGAATAGCCTGCCACCCATGGCGACTTTTCATAATTTGGCGATTGACACATACTCACGACCTATATTTACTGTTCATGTAAGGTTACCGGAAAACCGTTATCCATACTTTCATTTACATAATCGTTTGCAGATTGGCCTACTTAACACCACGAATTATACCATCTCGTCGCGCTAGCAAATATCCAAAGTGTACTATAACTGCTATAATGGCATAGTTAACGCCAAATATTTCTACTGGTAGCAAATAATCCAGCTGGACGAGAACCGGCTTTAAAATGATCTGCATTTTAATTATTTTTCATTTTCAAGATATTAGTTATTCTGTTTTGGAAAAACGAATAATCGCTCATTATAAACTCCTGTTGTCTAAGCGAACATACTATTTGAAAATTGTCAACTTTGTGTAACACATTTTGAGTTACTTATTTCATATAATTTTTATTTTGGCGTAAAATGGGCGTCATTCTAACTCATGTTTGTAAATTTCACGCGATTCTAGATACTTGGAAACACTTTGTTGCAAAAGAATGAATGATTTTATGCCAAATCTGGCAACCGTTCTGTTTATTTTTTCAGTTTTTTATTAATATCTTCTAAAATAATTCGATTTTCGAAATTTAAATCAGCTCATCAGGTTCCTCGGAATTTTTCGAATCTGTGGGCACCTTAGTTGAAACTTAAATCCCCACGGTTTAGGAGGAAATAGGCCAACAAGCTTTGACAGCGCCAGCGGCCTTTACTTTTTTTTAGAATAGAGAGATACCCAAATTAAATTTCATGCTGTTCTGGAAACTCGCGGAATCTTTTCGCAATCGAAAGATTTCGTTTTGTGTACACAGCTATTCTCATGTCCATGCAAACGATTTATTTGTGAAAAAAAAATCTTTCAAGTGAATATGACGAAGTGAATATCACTATCAAGTGAATATCACTTTCAAGTGAATATGACGTCATACAATTGGGATTCAAATTCGTTTAAAAGAGATTTTCCAGATTACACAGTTTATTATCATTTTTTGAAGTAAAAAGTAAATCATTTGCGTGACAAGGGTAATTTTGTCACGCAAATGATTTACTTTTTTGACTCTCGGAAATAAAATGGTGCTGAAAATAGCGAAAAATCGCTTAAAAAGGAGGGAACGGGAAGATTTTCAGATTTTTAAAGAAGCACAGATTGTTTTCTATATTTTTATATACATGATCAAGCGGATCGTGCAAACGGTGAAGAAGTTATTAGGCTTTTTGTATTAACTTTGTAAATTTCACGCGATTCTAGATACTTGGAAACGCTTTCTTGCAAAGGAATGAATGATTTTATGTCAATTCTGGCAACCATTCGGTTTATTTTTTCAATTTTTTATTAATATCTTCTAAAATAATTCGATTTTCGAAATTTAAATCAGCTTAGCAGGTTCCTCGGATTTTTCGAATCTGTGGGTACCTTAGTCGAAACTCAAATCCCTACGGTTTGGGAGGAGATAGGTCCAGAAGCTTTGACAGCGCCAGCGGCCTTTACTTTTTTTTAGAATAGAGAGATACCCAAATTAAATTTCATGCTGTCCTGGAAACTCGCGGAATCTTTTCGCAATCGAAAGATTTCGTTTTGTGTACACAGCTATTCTCATGTCCATGCAAACGATTTATTTGTGAAAAAAAAAAATGATAATAAACTGTGTAATCTAGAAAATCTCTTTTAAACGAATTTGAATCCCAATTGAATGACGTCATATTCACTTGAAAAGGGTAATTTTGTCACGCAGATGATTTACTTTTTTGACTCTCGGAAATAAAATGGTGCTGAAAATAGCGAAAAATCGCTTAAAAAGGAGGGAACGGGTAGATTTTCAGATTTTTAAAGAAGCGCAGATTGTTTTCTATATTTTTATACATGATCATGAAAATTTTCAAGCGGATCGTGCAAACGGTGAAGAAGTTATTAGGCTTTTTGTGTTATCTTTGTAAATTTCAAGCGATTCTAGATACTTGGAAACGCTTTCTTGCAAAGGAATGAATGATTTTATGCCAAATCTGGCAACCATTCTGTTTATTGTTTCAGTTTTTTATTAATATCTTCTAAAATAATTCGATTTTCGAAATTTAAATCAGCTCATCAGGTTCCTCGGAATTTTTCGAATCTGTGGGCACCTTAGTTGAAACTTAAATCCCCACGGTTTATGAGGAAATAGGCCAACAAGCTTTGACAGCGCCAGCGGCCTTTACTTTTTTTTAGAATAGAGAGATACCCAAATTAAATTTCATGCTGTCCTGGAAACTCGCGGAATCTTTTCGCAATCGAAAGATTTCGTTTTGTGTACACAGCTATTCTCATGTCCATGCAAACGATTTATTTGTGAAAAAAAAATCTTTCAAGTGAATATGACGAAGTGAATATCACTATCAAGTGAATATCACTTTCAAGTGAATATGACGTCATACAATTGGGATTCAAATTCGTTTAAAAGAGATTTTCCAGATTACACAGTTTATTATCATTTTTTGAAGTAAAAAGTAAATCATTTGCGTGACAAGGGTAATTTTGTCACGCAAATGATTTACTTTTTTGACTCTCGGAAATAAAATGGTGCTGAAAATAGCGAAAAATCGCTTAAAAAGGAGGGAACGGGGTAGATTTTCAGATTTTTAAAGAAGCGCAGATTGTTTTCTATATTTTTATACATGATCATGAAAATTTTCAAGCGGATCGTGCAAACGGTGAAGAAGTTATTAGGCTTTTTGTGTTATCTTTGTAAATTTCAAGCGATTCTAGATACTTGGAAACGCTTTCTTGCAAAGGAATGAATGATTTTATGCCAAATCTGGCAACCATTCTGTTTATTGTTTCAGTTTTTTATTAATATCTTCTAAAATAATTCGATTTTCGAAATTTAAATCAGCTTAGCAGGTTCCTCGGATTTTTCGAATCTGTGGGTACCTTAGTCGAAACTCAAATCCCTACGGTTTGGGAGGAGATAGGTCCAGAAGCTTTGACAGCGCCAGCGGCCTTTACTTTTTTTTAGAATAGAGAGATACAAGTTGTTTCAAATAAGTTAATAAGGTCGAAGGTTTACAGCAGAAAGTGCTCATGATGCATGTACACATATTTTACATTGACCTAATTGCACGGTTACACAGACAACTTGGATGCACACATTGTTTTGGTGTGCTTTATTTACTTGACTGCATGTATAAAAAATACATTTGCGTTGGAAAATGTTTAATAATTGATTCACTTGTTATAAATTATCGTTCTGGCTTATAATAAGTTGTGTTGATATCCTATTTTAATGAACAGTCATTACTTATTTCATTATAGCAGTTATCGCAGACCATTAATTTAACAAGCTGTGATAAATTATTATAACTTTGAAAAATGAAGTTTGAATAAAATGTGACGCGTAAATGGCATATTCTTTTGAGATGAAAAAGGATGTTCAAAAATTTATGCAATTATTCGGAGGATGATAAATTAGACAACTTGTTTAATTTGTGGGTCCAGAGAATAAAACTTAAAGTCTAATCTTTACTGGAGACTGCCAGGATTTCGGACAAATTTTATGGGCCCTGTTTTAATATGTATATGACATTCTGAAGCAAAATTTACTGTAGACAATAATTAAAACCATTTACTAAAAAAAACCTGTATCTTTCTTTTCTTTGTACACCATCTAAAACCAAAGATATAGCTCAAGTTTCAATTTATTTATTTATTTATTTTGAAGGGCGAGTGGGGACCGTTCACTATCTCACCATGAAGAAAATGTCTGACCATAGTACCTTAAAAAAACGATACCGAAAAATGTGCTTTGTAAAATCGACAAAATTATCCGGTAAAGTAGCGCCAGCAAAATTTTTTGTTAAAGCAAGAAAATTATTTTGTCAAAATTATTTGGTTACTCAAACAAAACATTTTGTTAATTTAGCCAAATTATTTAGTTAAAATAAACAAATGATTTGTTAATTTAATCAAACTATTTGCTTGAATAAACGAAATGTTTTTAGTTAACTAGAGATTTAATGGCTCATGAAACAAAATTATTTTGTTGATTATTCTATGCTATGTCGTAAAAACTTTACAAAAAAAAAAAAAAAAAAAAAAATTCGTGGCTGCAAATTATACAATGTGCCGTATATTTTACAATTTATCTAAAATTCGTGTATTGTACGTTCTCAGAAAAACTCGTTTTATTACAAAAAATGATTTCTCATGTTTCAACGAATAATTTTCGTACTCCTGAAAACGTTATACTTCCGTGAATTCGAACCGAAAATCTGAAGAAGAGGAAAATAAATTCGTTGAATATCAAGAAGTTTTTCAATTTATTGGATAAAAAAGAAACGGATATTTGTCAAATAACGGATATTCCCACAGCACTGCTGTTTGTGCAAAATTTCCGTTAATGGAAGAAACTATTTTTGAGAGTACGGCTAAACCGTACAAGATGTCAAGTATGCAACTGTTTCAATGCAGAGAGTAAATAATTACCAACAACCATCACTAATCAAAGAGTTATCTAGTGATCAAAAGTGCATTTTTATTTCAGTTTTTTATATATATATATATAGAGTAAATTGAATGAAATTCAACTTTAGAAGGCGTGTGTGGGTTTCCTATAAGTCAAATTAGTAAGCTAATCAGACTATTCTAAACTCATTGCGTTTTTCTGTTAAATATTCACATTCAAAATAATTCAACACCAAAATTTTGGTCAATATTTAACACTTACACATACGAGTAAAAGCAATCAATATATGTGAATAAGAGTAGTGTTTCTAGTGAGAAGTCAAAATAACCTTTAACCGTAAATGTAAGTACAGTTCTTACAAATAACCTCGAAATTAATTATTTTAAATACGTGAAACGTCGTATAGGTATACTCCATACAAAATTAGATAAATTAAGGGGGGAATTCATTAAGAAAATGAAACATTTCTAATCGCCAATCCGACCGCTTCTGTAATTCTGATGCTAATAATAACAATAATAAATCGTGCCAAGCAAACTTATTTTGTAAAGTTATTTTTTAACGAAGTTTTCTCGTTTATATTGCATGCGCGTACGTTCTTGATATTTATAACTTGCTTGGGAGTATAGTTTAAGATTTAGTACTCATATATCTAATCAGAACGAATCACGAAAAATATTTGAAGCATGAGAAAACATAGAAGAGATTTTATTGTTTACGTGCTTTTAGTAAGCAGCAGGGATGATTTTTTTGGAAGAAGGATACAATAACATTCGATCTGAAATAGACGTGTAACCACTCGAGATAATCATAAAGCGAATAATATATTGGCGAATTCTTGTGTAAACAGTATTTCGAACTGCCACCTCGGCTTTCATTAAATGAAATAAACTTTTCTTTATAATGAGCCATTTAGTTTGAAAAAAGATATATATTTCTTTTATCACAAAAGTGAAGCAACGTAAAGACAATACAAAGTAAAAGAAAAACAAAGACAAAAGTGATTCTGATTACTTAAATTTATCTAACGGTGAAAACAAAAAAATCTGATATTGAGCCTTATAAAATTGCATATGTAGGTACATATAAAAGCACAGGAATAAAAATGTAAATTTTGATGAATAGAAAAAATAATTACACAGCTTTCGACAAACTCAATAAAAAAAAAAAAAACCATTCGATCAACAAAACGTTTTGTTAATTCAAAAAGGCATTTCGTTAAGTGTGTTTAGACAAATCTAAACGAAGGGTATCTGCCTATGGGGTGGAGTGACTTGAGTGAAGGACTTTCTAATGCGATGTTTCTAACATTTAGGCACGTATCATCTGGAGCAAAACTGCCAAAACTTCAGATCATTAGAGACCCTTCAGATCAACAGCTTCGCGGTAGGCTTGAACCCTGAATATTCACACCGGCATTTGTTAAATCGATTTCGTTCTGTCTGTTTGTGGGTTTGGTTGTTTGCTACTTTGCATAAATCCACAACGTTGGACAAATTGGCTTGAAAATCGGAAAAAAATCTGCAATAAATACAGAAAATCTACTGCCAGTTTTAAAAACCATAAAATGCAACCGTTTCCCGATTTTTAGAGTTATTTACTTAATTTTCACTCCAAGAAGGCTTCCCAATATCAGATAGAATTTGAAAATTTGATATCGTAAGCATAGAAATCCATTTATGATCACAGGCTATGACGCAGAAGTATGCCTCTGATGAAATAATTCTTCAAACTCGAGTTTTTAATTTGCCTTAAATTTTCGGTGCGAAAAAACTCTCAAGAAAAATTATTCCCTCCGGAATTCCGTCAGCAGGAAACGGAATACTGAAAATTTCACGTTTTAATTTTTCTTTTTGTTGAACGCATTTTTTTTTCTGAATCTGACATCTAAAAAGTTGTTTTTTCCGGTAAACGTAATTTCTGAGCATCTCAAGCAAAAATCAACTTCAAAGTTCTACAAAGCAAAGTGCAGTTTTTTTTTTGAAAATTTAGGTTAGCTATTCTGTTCAAAATGTTAACGTTAAGAACGAAACAATTTGGCAGTTTTGAAAATTCTACCCTGATTGAATAATCTTCGATTACGAGTAACAGAAAAATGCCGGCTTCCTCTCGTGCGAAGAATGGTTACTTCAGCAAGCAAATTTCAAATCTAAAATTATTCATTTGAGCGATAATGCATGTTCAGTCTTGGATTAAAAGAGCACTTTAAATAATACCAGTAAATGCTTTTATATTTGCTCGTAATTTTATATAGTTTTTAATTTTTATTTTAATAATCAATAATATGCAAATGGTTACTGGTTTTTAAAGCAAATTTATGCAGTAGGTGTCACTGGATGAGGTTCTTTATTTGTGTCAGTAAATATTTTTTGTTTACGTAGTGACAATAATTGTTAAAAAATAGGCATATTTGATACAAGTTTTAGTTTTAAATATTTGGATTTTTATAATCAGTATGAAAACAAAAATGCTTGGTTTTGTTCCATTAAATCTTGCACAATATATATTAATAGGTAGTCAAGCATTTTTTTGTACAGCGATAATTGAACCCAAGGGAAGCTTAAGGATAGTTGATCCAAATCATAGACTTGGACTTATACAGATTAAAGTTATTGAATGAACATTTTTATTTAAAAATATAAAGAATAATTCCAATAATACAGCTTAATGTTATTATATTTTTTGTTTGTTTAATGGCATTCATATTTATTAAATTGCAAAGATAATTTCCATGTTAATTTTTTACGTCTACTATTAAACAGAATCATCTCCATAAAAACAAATTAGCAACCACTATAAGCGAAATCTTTGATTTCGCATGACTAGAACTATAAAACTTAAACTTTCGTTAGCTAACATAAAGCTGAAAAATTATGCTTCCGTCGTTCGCAAATGCGGAAAATAACAAATGGAATGACACTAACAAACTGTTCATGATGAATTCTAGAGATCTTCCTCCAGCTCCATGGAACCACAAGTATCTATTTATAATTGGATAAATACCCTGCGTAACAGCTTTCCATTTCGCTGTAATTCAAGATTTCTTGTGTCTAAACTATTTTTTCAGAATAAACGAAAACATGTTTTCTTGTAAATAGCCGACTAAATATAAACTAGTGAGACAATTTGTTGCCATATCATACAAAATATGCTTCTGGGGCAGAGAAAATTTATTAGAAACGATGCACAAGAGGCCAAAACATTTTGGTTTTTCTATTTCATAAAGCTCTTATATTTTATAAAATAAATGTTTTCTTACCGACTTTTAACTTAAAAGGAAACAATCAATTCCAATAAATCTTAGAAAATACTTTTCCACACGTATTTTCTTTGCTGTATTATATTTAAAAAGCATGTACTGGAAATCTTCACTACACGAATAAGTACCAAAGAAGATTAAAAACATTTTTTTTAAATTAACATACTTTAAATAATAGTTTTTATCAGTCAGTTTAAAACACCGAGTTTTTTAAAGTTGAAGTGAACTTAAGAGTACTTTGTACACAAACTACTATTGTAGCTTAATCGGAAAAATTGATCTAATATATTTAAACATAATGTAATCTATTTTTCTATTTTGTATCACACCAGGCATTGCAAAACCATTGCGTTTTCATAAATACTAACGGAAAAATACGACAGTAGTGACTATTCCGATACAAAAAAAGGATTGAAATCACATCCATTTTCAATTTTGTTAAGAAATTTAAAACAGCTGCAATTTGGTTTTTGATATTATGTTAACTCTAGTAATAGAAATATTGTATTTTTAAAGTTAAAACTAACACTCTGGCGATCGGGATAATATATATTGGAATAAATAAGTCATTCGAGTTTATATTTGTATTGTACACAAAATCGAATGTAAAGAATGCAACTTTTAGCAGTTGGTCGTGAACTTTGAAGAAATAAGATACATTACATCTTTTGGCATAATTATTCTATTCGTTGATTTTATGTTTCTACCTGAATAAGAATAGTGACTAATTCAGAGGACCAAACTAAGCTAACTATCAACGTCAACTACCAATGAAAATTACAAAATAATTCTTGCACTATTTCTGTATGTGAGGATAAAATTTATTTTCAGTCATTTAACCTTTTTAAAAAATTTTGTTCTGGGAGACTTTTTATAAGGTTGCCTGGACTCATACTGTGTTGAATATTTAAGTTCTATTGAAAAAAAAACTTGCGGCTTCAAATAGCATTGTGTTGACAAACTAATTTCGATTTGTCAGTCCTAGCATAGACTACCTAAAATATTTATCGACTAGGACAAAATGTATATTTGTAATGCGGGGATTAAAATAGATATACAAAGATACATATGGTATTACTGTCACATATGTACTTATTCTTAATACAGCAAAATGTGATGAAAAATGTTTTTATCGGATAATCTTTCATAATCAATGAATTTTACAAGCTTTATCATTTACGCTCTTTCAGTTTTGACGGTACGACATCACAAGCAACCAATTTCTTATTTGAGCATTCAACTTTTCATGCTTTCTAAATTAAAAAGCAGAGATAAATAACTCAGACTTTGAAAAATGAAGTTAGAATAAAAAGAGACGCCACTAACATACACTTTAGAGAGTAAGAGGATTTTCGGGAATTTATGTAATTGCTCCAAAGGATGATCAATTAGAAAACTTACTTTGTTAATGGGTACAAAGAGTGAGACTTGATAGTAACGTGTTCCGAAAAATGCGAGGAGTTTGTAAAAAGAGTGGATAAGTGTGCAGACACGATGAGAAAGAAAAATTACGTGCGAAAATTTCAGCAGTTTTGATGTGTTCTTTTTTTGCTTGCCTGAGATTTTCACATTTCATTGATTGTGATCCTAAATAGTGTTGCAGAAATACCCTGTCTATTTTCCGGGTTCGTTGTTCTAAAGTCCAGTTGGTGTAGAAAGTTCTAGTAAAGAATCCACTTATCAGGATGGAACACAACTTTACAAAATTCACAGGCACTAACGGCCAATAGCTCGTTTATAACAGTCCACTGAGTGCCGAAGCTTTCACAAATGCTGTAATTCTCGCACAAAATTAAACACTTCCACAGGCTAAATTAGGCGGAAATATACAAGGGATATCGTACACAATCCCATAAGACCCACCAATGAAGAATTTACGCACAGCACTTAAAATCAGCTTCGAAAAGCAATTAGAAACACCGCTTCTATAGCGTCAGTACAAAGCGTAACACAGAAAACTCACTCGACGAGAGCTCAATGAACACTGACTGGACCGGGGCAGACCTCTTCCTTTTATACTTTCCGACGCGCCTTCCAGAAAACACGGGACATCTCTAACGAGTCCGCTTTTTTGACGAGAACTGGCTGTGCGGCACAGCCAGCTGTCGTCAAAAAAAGGTCTCTAGATCTGTGGCACGCGATGAACGTTTCGCTCGTCCGCCCTCTTGCTGGTCGTTAAGTCGAGCGATGGCAACGGCTGTCCTTTTATCGGCATTGGGAAATCTATCCAGCTGTTCTCGCATTCTTCCAGTTTTCAGCAGATGTCAGTGCTGTTAAAAAAGATCGTAACCATTTTTTGACGGGAAAGGACGTGCTAAAAAGGAAAGGATTCCCGTCGAGCTATGTCACCCGAAACTATTTTTATAGAAATCAAATCTAATTCTTCGTGACTGGCAACAGTCAAAACGTCAGAGTTGGGTGTTCCCAGAGCGGGAACACTGCGCGTTAAAGGGTTAATAGTGTAATCCAGTCGTAGGAGCCTTGAAATGAAATAATAATGTGCTTTTCATTGATTCTGCTCGAAACTGTTCTAGAAAAAAAATAATGATTTTTTTTTTTTTCAAAGTATAAAAAGCGTTAGTGGAAGCTAGTTTATTCGTCATGTCTATCAACACTTATAAAAAATAATCCTAAGTAAAAGATGTAAATAGAAATTTAAAAAAATAGATAAATGAGAGAAATACAGAAAAGGCTAAAACTGGAAACGAAAACTTTTTTCGTTAACTTTTAATCTGTATTCAGCATTTCTCAGTCATAAAGCCGAGTAATTACATCTGGAAACAACGAAAAAAGAAAAATACCTTTTAAATTTTATCTGGAAACATCATTCAGGACACTTCTCAAATGTGCATCACAAGAATTTGCAACAGAAGTAGTTTCGTTTGTCAGGCATTTTTATGAAACGTAAGCCCGTGATTCTACATATCCTGCATTAAACTTTTAAAAATAATGAAATCTCAATGGAATTTCTTTTCAGTTTTGTTTTCTTTTTTGACTATAAGTTTCTGGCTAAATGAAAAATACTTTATCTTTTGTTCAAGGATTTTTGTTGTCAGGAATTTTTGTCAGGGATTTTGGTTGTGGGATAAAAGTAGATACGATATAGGAAGCTAGATTTGTATATACTGAAGTATGCTAATTCGAAAAGTTGTTTTCATGAATACTGTTACCATTTTCAATTAACCCATTTATGCCTAGCGTCCCTTTTTTGGGACGGCATTTTCGCTATCAGTCGAAAACGTTATTTATTTTTCCTAGTCTTTATTCGCAAGTATTGAACCTCAATTCCACAAAATATTTTAATATGGCCAAGTAGGATGTTGACATTTCAATTTTTATACGTAATGATTTTAAATGAAATCATCCCTTGTTCAGAAAGTTGACATCAGAAATATATCAATTACTGCTGGTGTTAGCAAAAATCGAAGAAAGTCGCAAAAATATCCAGGCACGAATGGGTTAAAGACATTCAACATCCTTCACTTTTCTAAAAATTAGAGTACTTTTCTTTGTTTTGCGTTATGACTAGCTTAAACGAGGAGCATCTGCCTACGTGGAGGGATGCCTTGGCCAGAGGACTTTCTAAGGGATTCTAACGCATACTCACGTTACATCTGGAGAAAACCGACCGAAACTCCAGTCCGTTAGATCGATAGTCGCGTAGTAGGCCCGAACGAGGAACCTTCACACTTCAGTCGTCTACCACATTCCGTGTCTTATCCATTCGGCCAAGGTTGGGACAGAGCACTTTTGAAAAAAAAAAAAAAAAAACCACCACAGATTAAACTACATTTCAGAATATAGAAACCAGCTTCTTACGTAATCTGGACTTTCCTCTACAAAACAGCCCAACTGTAAATATCGAAGGAATATTAATTCAGGATTAAGCGTTCGAAAAATCAAAATTGTACCTTAACCACAGTAACACGTTTCCTGTTAAAAAAAAAAGATATATAAAGAAAAAAAAAAGAAAAGAAAATATGATCAAGCAAACATGGCTCACTTTTTGATGTGCACTAATTAGCGAACTTGATTATAAAGTGAGCAATTACTAGATATCGCTGGTCAAATTTTGAGTTGTTTTCAGTCTAGAAATGATTGCTAGAAAGCACACAACCGCCGGAGTACGTTGAGAAACCTCCACAAACCAGATGTGTGTTCCAAAAAATAAACTTAGTTAAACCTTATGTTGACCTACAAGAGATTAACAATTTTCTCTCCGAAACTTAAGTTACTTGAATCTTCTCGAGTCCTTGGAAACATCTTTGTGCAAAAAGCGCTTTTTGAAGCTCATAAGTTCACGGCTGAAGAACCTAAAAGTATTTCGAAAAATTTAACTACAAACAAAACACCTTCATCTTTTTTTCAGTGAGATGACCACATTTCAATCAGCTGACCGCACCTACAATCCTTTCCTTTCTGATTGCCTTTCGCAGGTCAGGAATCAACGAAAGGGACTGGAAGGCACGTAAAACTGTCCACTTTGCTCTTTGGCGTTATTTTTTAATTTTACTTTGAAAAATTAACTAAATAGCTTTGGTTTTCGATAATTTGCATAAGTGAATATCTTGTAAGATAAATATGAAATTTACTAGGAAATCTTAACTACAGCCATTTTCTGGAAAACTATTTTCTGTTGATGAGGACTCGGTGCTCAAAACTAATCTCTTGCGTCGTGGAATGTGCACGATAGAATAAGCGCGTTACATTATTCAGAATCATATTATATTTTGGAAATCATGCACTGTCCTCCAAAAGTTAAGGCTGAGCACCTTTTTCGAGGCTCACCATAAAAAATGGCAGCAATAATAAAAATCATAATTTAAATAAATGATAACAATGAACTTAAAAAAAAAAACTTATGGAGAACCGATAGCTATTACTTTTATTTTATAGAGGAGAAAAGGTATATATGAGTGAGATATAAACACGCAAATATCAGGCTTTCGTACACACATGTAACTTTTGTATAACATATGTAACTTTTGTTGATTTACAGCTCTTGCTGTCAGATTCTTTGAAAATAGGCAGTAAGTCCAGCAATGGCTAGGAGAAGCCGTTTGTTCGATTCGGTAATAGGGCGGTCGGTTGGATGGGTGTAAATATTGCTGTCACAGGCTGATGCTTCTGGTGTGCAAAACGTCTTATGTCACGCAGTGTGGACCAACTAATCTAGGATCAATATCAATCCGAAGATTCTGAGTCCAAAAGACATGCTCCAAGCCGACCACGAGCTACAACACCTGCAGAAGACCGTTTACTAGCTCTTTCGGCCAGAATGAGAAGCACTACTGCACCGCAGCTCGTTGCAGACCACTTGTAACATCAGGGAGAAAACTCTCCCTAGTATGGTGCAAAAACGCTTTTGCAATATAGGTCTCTATGCAAGGTGACCAGTTGTGTGGGTTCCTCTTAACGGTTAACAGATAAGGGGTCAGCTTATATTGGACAAGAGAACACGTTTCCTGAATCAGACAGCGATGGGCTTCACAAACGAGTGCAGATTCACATGGGAGAGCGTCTGCTGTTCTGGAAGGACCAACGCACCAGATACCATCAATCCAACTTTGTTGAGAGACACTGTTATAGAGGTAGTGGAATAATGGTTTGGGTAGGGACTCACTCGGATCACACATTGATCTGCATGTGCTCCATGGAGGGAGAAATTCTGACTGGTGTGAGATATCGGGATGAGATTTTTGATCCATATGTTTGCCCACATGCCAGTGCTACTGGCAAGGATTTCATTCTGATGGATGATAATGCACGGTTTCATTATGCTGTAGTTGTTGAGGACTATCTTGAGGGTCAAGGATTGGAGCGAATAGAATGGCCAGCTCAATCTCCAGACCTGAATCCATTCGAATATCTTTCGAATGAGATCGATGAGATCATCTTGGTAGACAAATTGCTTCTTTTAAGTCCTCCTCCAAGGTCGTTGGATAAGCTTGGAACAAGGTTTACTCCGTATCTGGCCATCGCTTCCCGTTTCGGTGTCCGATAACTTAATTGACAGCATGAAAAGTCGATGCCGCCAATACATTCAAGCTAGGGGTGAAAACATTCCTTAGAACTCATTTTTGTTATGTTTCCATGTCATTTTACCCCATAAAACTGCGATGTACTGTTTTTTTTTCCAAGAATGAACTTTTCCGCAAAGATTTCTTTTTTAGTTGTAAATCATTTTTGCGTTTAACTTATGTAAATTTCTATGTCGTATTCCATAAATAACTATTTAGTGCACATCTCCGTTTGTTGTCTCTACATTCATCCACTTGCAAATTAGACGCAGTAAGCTGGTTGTACCTTAACTTTTACGTAAAACATTATTTCATATTGCATTATTCCCAGCCATATACATCTCTCTAGCTGTCTTTCACACACTGATAACATACTTTGTCAAGCCTGCCACTGTTATTGAATTAAATTAAAAGTAATAGAACGCTTGCTTTATCTTGAGTAAAGCTCGGATATAGCTCTATGCGACTGTTTACAGGTGTTAATTTAAAACCCGATCATTGAATGCACCCTTTCTGCTCATCCGCGAAAATTTGGAAGAAGACGGAATTGATTTATAAATGAATCAAAATCAAGAAAAGTTGTTCTGAAACAAAAATTTGTAACATCCAAACACTTTTTAGTGGAGGCATCTATTTTGAAAATATATATATGTGTGTGTGTGTGTGTGTGTGTGTGTGTGTGTGTGTGTGTGTGTGTATGTATATGTATATGTATATATGTATAGGTATATATATATATATATAGTAAAAGGCATAACTTACGAATATATATATATATATATATATATATATATATATATATATATATATTTCTTTCAGGGAGTTTGAAGCTTTCGCATTCTTTGTGGAATACAATTATCATTTTCCCAAAGTATGGTGGCTTTTTCGTTTACAGAAAAGAGAAAAACAGATTCCAATTTTCCACCTTCAAAATATTTTCGCATCTATACATCTGCTACTGAAACTCCATGTCTAAGAAACAACAGTGAAATTGAAAAAGAAAAAAAAAATATGCGGTAGAATATGAAAATGTCTCTCCAAATAAGCTTTTAATCTGTAATCTGGGCTTCACAATCACAAACGTGGCAGTTATATCTGTGTTTGTAAAGAAAGAAGAATGCCTTCAACTTTATCCAAAATAAGAAAGTATTTCCATATCTTTCGGGAGGATGTAAAATGACTTTTTTTCTTTCTTTCTATCTCTCCCCCCCCCCCTAACTCTCTTTCTTGTGAATTAATTTTCCGACAGGGCTGTCAAAAAATCGCGGAAGAGTTGCAAAAAAGTGTGAAAAGTATCATAGACTTTCGAAGAATTTGCTTTGACACTATACATTTGTTCTTTTAACTAAAGTTTCTTGACGACATGAAAGAAAAGTAAAAATTTAAAAAATCTGAAACACTTACATATTTTAAATATGCACTAAAGTGCTATATATTGAAAGAATATCATAATTCATGCTTCGTTCCTTTGTTTCTTCCTTATTCCATTAAGTTGGAAAGGGTATCATTATTAATGGGTATGCCGTATTTTTCTTCCTTGTTCCATAAAACACTTTCTTAGAATCGAAATCTGCATTAAAATCGCTTACTAAAACTGCTTTACAATCTTCGCCAAACATATTCTAACCATACTTCAATTTTATAAATACTGTCTGTAACGTGCATCATAATCCATGAGTGTGCCTTGTTTGTTTTCCTTGTTCCGTGAAACATTTTTCAGAATTGAAATTTATCTTAATTCGCCTACCAAAACTATTTAACAGTCTTCGTCATATATATTTAATTTATACTTTGTAATAAACTGTAGTGTTTGTGCCAGTTTCTAGCCAAATTTGGAAGATATCGGCAAGCTTGGTTCAGTTTTGAGAACTTATTTTTGGGGGAACAACCAAGGCGATAAATCATCAAGCATTACATACTTTGGCAACTTTCATCATTTTATTCTCTTCCCCCTCACCTGCGCTATCCGTCACTTTTAAGTATTTCTCTCCATAGGCCGTAATATATGCGAAGTATTTTTTAAAAAATTATTATTATTTTTTTAACAAAAATATTTTAAAATTAATACGTATGAAATATGTACATATATACATATTTCATACGTATTAATTTTAATAATCTCTATTCCCGTGCGAAGAACGGGTATTCAGCTAGTATTTAATAAAATACACTTTTATTGATTGATAAGTAAATGATACATACTTTCACGAAAAGAGACTCAAAATTTAATTCATAGCTTTATTAAAAAAATAGTGAATACGAGAAAATTTGAAAAGCAGCATTGTACTAAATACTTTCAAACAGTACTTGATAATGCTACTTGAGAAAAGAGCTGTTACCGTGAAAGTCCGAAGTCTGGACAATGTCGACTTTTACCGGTGAATGTCAGCATTCACATAGTCGCTTGGTGTCTGTCCGCAATATTTGCTAAGTATCCTTATTTCTCACTTACACCGGCAAATGTCGACATTCAACATGCACTAATGGAGAAAATTGAATATGTCGGAGATTTGAATTTTCTTCTAAGCATTTAGGCGCTATAAAACGTCCCAAAGTTGACGTGCCCCGCAGTAGTCTGGGCGCTTAACTCCGTTCCCATTAGAACACGGCATGTGAAGCAGCAACAAGCTTGGACAGTGCTTAGGAGGGTCAACTTCCTCTCGGATCTACTACTGTGGGACCGTGTACGCTAAAGGGAGCTGGTGCACGTAAAATCTGTCGTGGCTCCAATGCCCTCCAAGTTGTTAAACGACACGTCGATTTCAGGGGGTGGGTACCTCCTCTGGAATGGATTCAAAATTAGGGAACCACGAGCTAAATCGTACTTCCTCCCACTGGGGCCCTAAAAATGGAAGGCGCACCCCTTCTGCCCATTGCCCCTCTTTGGGGGGGGGGGGATCTGGCACCTCAGTAGCGGTTGTCAAGAGGCATCAAAAACAACAAAGGTGACGTAACATGGGTAGCCAACCTACCTCATTAAAAATAGGTAGGGAATAACCTACCTTAACAGAATAAAAACACTTTTGCTAAGTTTTTATTTTCTGTCGACCCCGGCTTCTCTTTTCGACCTTCGCCAAATCACATCTGTGCTTGTCGACATAAGCAAATATAAGCAAATATTCGGTCTTTCACCGACGTATTTGATCTATGTGGACAGGGCATTCACCGGTGAAAGTCGACATTCTCCAATTTAGGTCTATCGGTGAATCTTCATTTATATAAAATTTGAGAATAAACAAATACAATAACGCTTTTCAAAATGCAGCAACATTTTATAGGATTTAACTATATTTCAAAAAGAATTTTTTGTACTAAAATTTGAGAAAGAAGTAAATATTTTTTAAACAGGTAAAGAAAAAGAGATTCATCCTAGATAAGTATAGCGGCACACTAAATAAATATAGTAGTATTTGAAATTAATAAATTATAATGGTTAAAATACGAGTATCAATAACACGTACATAATTTTCATTTGTAAACAGAATTTTTATATTCAATAATACGTATATCACATGAGACATTAAAAAGTTTCATAAAAGTTGTATTTGACACGATGTATGGTTCGATCGCTTGTGAATTACAGATCTTTTGCTTAGAGTAATAGAATCTTTATCAAAATAACAACCAAAAAACTGAAAATATTAAATTGAATTTGAATAGCTGCATGCTAAGGAATTGTAAGGATATGTGTTATAATATAGTAACTTAAAAACGAGCAAAGAAAAATATTGGTCTTAGTTTGAATAATTCAAATGATGAAATATTTTGCTATAGGGAATAAAGTAAAATTGTCAAAAGCTGCAAAAATATTTTACCCTTTACGATTTGCAAATTAAAATTAGAGAATGTTTTGAAATGTGTGGTTTATCGCACAGAGTTGGATTGTGTTATAACGAAGTAATAATTTTGTTTAACTCAATGCCAGTAAGTTTGTTAAGTCTTAATCGACTCTAGATTTTATACAATGCTTTATAAAATTTCCTTTACTGTTGTAAATTTTTTTTTTTTTTGCACTGGAATTTATTTTCTACTGGACCAATTACTGGCATCAAGACATATGACATAAAAATTGGAAATCTTATAATAGTTCGCTTCAATGCGTAGCAATAGACAAATGAATTTGACACTAAATCAAAACCTTCATCAAATTAATAATTGAAACATTTGTTCATTTGCCAAAGTACTAAAAGTAGCTTTTAAAATTTATGTACCATTTCTGAAGGAAGAGATGGAAATCCAAAGCAGAAGAATCTAGTGAGAAATCAACATTACATTGTTATCAATTTAGAATACCAGATAGAAATACAGACATTTTCAGAAAAGTGGCTTAACCCTTTCAAGCTCAAGCATTTTCACATCAATGCAGAAGACCAACTGGATAGACTGCCCAACGCTGAAAAAGTGCATCCGTTAAAGAAGTTTTCTGCTGTGGCCGCACACCCAGCTGTTTCAGAAAACTTCTTCAGCTCTGTGGTGGCAGATTAGCTGTTCGATCAACTGCCATTCTGTTGGTAGTTGAATGGACCGATGGCAACGGTTGCACTTTTTCAGAGCTGGGGCCATTTAACCCTATTTTTTGCAAGTAGCAGTGAAGGCGCTTATATAAGGTGGTTTCGCAGTGCAACCAAGGAGCGTCAAAGGGTTAAAAATGCCTTACCGATGTAAGAATTGACACAATTCTCATATAAAGTCGCTCGAGATAAAACACTTCATAGCTTAAATAACTATTACAATCATTTCGCTTTACAACTGAGTTTTTCTTTACACTTTTCTGTCTGTCTTTTTTGTGTCTTTTTACCAAATGTCTTTTTTCCAAATTATGAAATAACATTATTCAGAAATTTAAAATTTTAATGAAGTCACTGAGTTACAATTTTCCTTAAAAAAGATGGAAAAGTGGCGTTTTATTTCAGGAAACAAGAATCTTTCATTTATGTGCAATTAATTAATTCTACTGATAAAAAATAATTGAGTGTAATATCGTTTGTGATGCGTTAATACATTCAATCAAAATTTTGTTCTTGATCACAAGCCTAACGTGACTGAATTTTTTTAGGGGGCGGGGGGCACACAATACATGCGAGAGTAAAAAGAGTGAAATTTCTTCAGGGAATTGAGTGGTTTTCTAAACAAAATTGGGGGAGCGGGCACGTGCTTCGTGTCCCCACCGACACATACGCTTATGTTCTTGATACTTAATTTTCCTATCGCTGGATGTCATATAACTAACTGTAACAGACATTGGTTTTTTTATGCACACATAACTTTCAGAACTGCATTAAAATTATTCTTACATATAGACATACATGATTTCGCCTTACAGAAGGCAGAAATTACAACCTTTACATTCAGTGTACATCTGACTGATTAAGTTTAAATATTCGCGCACTATTTTTAAGTACAGTGCGCACCGGTTATAACGGACCTGGGATATAACGTACTGTCTGTTACAACGTAACTAGAAGCTAGGTCCCGATTGTCCCTATATTTAAAATGTTGAAGTCCTATATTTAAAATGTTGTTTAACTTCGGTTAAAACGTACTTGGCAAAAGTACGTACTTCGGCTACAACGTACATTTTATACCAAAGCCAAAAATAAAATTTTTGTTTTTCTTAAGCATTTTTATTTCCTTTTTCTCGGAAATTTCAGTACGTTCAGAAACACTCGTTGTCAGTTTTCAGAATCTGCTATCGAGATGAATTGTGTATGAATGAAGGGAGCGATCTTTTATTTTTTCCTCCTGCTAGGCAGGGCTAACAGCAAGACCATGTTTTCTCTTTGTCATTCAATGTAAATGCCTTCCGAAAAGCCCTACTAAAATGATTCTAATGATAGTGAAAAAGAAATAGAGGAGCCTATACCAAGCATACACGACGAATTACATGCTGAAAAAATATTACGATTTTTTGAATGCCGAAGTGATGATGCAGAGACTCTACAAAAGTCTATTATGGATATCCAAAACGGTATCTTAAAAGTAGCATCTGCTCATTTAAAAGAAAAGAAAATCACATATTATTTATCTCAATAAAAATTGTTAGTAATAAAAATTTTTCTCTGTTTTATATTCAATTTAAATTTAAAAAAATAAGACCTGTTTAAAACACACATTACAGTGAAATTATGAGCCCACTTTCTTTTTTTGTGTAATATTGAATCTTACTGCCGGTACTGCTTATAACGTACTTCGGCTATAACGTACAACTTTTTTAGGTCCCGTGAGAGTACGTTATATCCGGTGTCTACTGTATCCACAAGTTACGATTGCAATGAGTGCGAATTGCTCATATCGAATGTTGCGATGAGTAAGCCATAAGTAAGGAACAGCCCGACTGCCGACAATATTTGACTTGAGTCGATGGCAATAGAACCAAGAACTTTAAACCCTCCAAATCAATAAAAATTGTTAGTAATAAAAAAATTTTCTCTGTTTTTTTATTCAATTTAAATAAAAAAAAATAAGACCTGCTTAAAACACACATTACAGTGAAATTATGAGCCCACTTTCTTTTTTTTTTTGTGTAATATTGAATCTTACTGCCGGTACTGCTAATAACGTACTTCCGCTATAACGTGCAACTTTTTTAGGTCCCGTGAGAGTACGTTATATCCGGTGTCTACTGTATCCACAAGTTACGATTGCAATGAGTGCGAATTGCTCATATCGAATGTTGCGATGAGTAAGCCATAAGTAAGAAACAGCCCGACTGCCGACAATATTTGACTTGAGTCGATGGCAATAGAACCAAGAACTTTAAACCCTCCAAATCCGTCCTTCATCGTACTGAGAGTTTGTAGACTTCTTGGTTGTAGATCAGCGCACGAAAGCCGTCGAGTAGTAGACTGAATCTTCGAAATGGCATTTGTGACAGATGAGCCAGACATGCAGATCAGTGCAAAGTTCAGAAACATAAATAGAGCGTTAGCAAGTCGAATGATCGGCAGTTCCTCAATCGAAGTAAGTATGATATAACAAAAACGGAAACTTCTGGAAAATATAATGAAGAATGCTGTCAGCAGAAGAGGCTGCATCATAGCGTTGACGTGTGCAATGGTATCAGACACGTCGTTATATACATTGCATATGTATTCTAGTTCGCTTTCCCTGGAATTTTTAAGTCTCTCGTTCAAGCTGTCCAGTGTCTCTTTCAGCACGAAGCAAGTAAGAGTGAAGTAAGCCGTCACAGCTGGATATACGAAACTGTTAGTGCTCACAATCGACGACGCATAAAATAATGGTATCGCGTACGGTCCTTGCCTACTGCTGTATGCAGAATTTTCAGGATCATATATGTTAAACTGTTCGAAATATTTGCCTACTAAGAGAAAGAAGGCAATGTCGTTAATGAGAAGGAAAAGGATCAGTTTGAACTTGAAATGTTTCATAGATGTCTCGTTGATGGGTACTTTAGAATAAATATTAGATAATTGCTGCATAGTAATTTTTAGCTTCTGCCTATAGAAGAAAAACAAAAGCCTGTGTAAGAAGTTCGTGATCAAATACATTATAGTAAATGCAGTTGCCTTAATTTCTACATTTAGTTTTCGAAAATTAAAATATAATATCAATATTAAATTTCCATCGTACATAGTAGATAACAATAACGAGCTTGTCATCTCAAGTATGCCTTTAGTAGTAAATTTCATCCCATTTTGAAAGCCTATTCCATGAAACCATAAGTATATATTTATGACAGAGTATATGCCTTCTACCTGCTTTTGCACTGTGTTTTGTTTCAAAGGACATACAGTGTCTGAATGCTTTCTTTGAAATACGGGAATTCTTCTCAAAGTCATTCTAATACTTTTGAATTATTACGAAATCTTATTTTAAGGCAAGAGATGAACTATTTAATTTAAATATCACACTGCTACTTAAGAATTTTCGTGTATTTCTATGAGAATACTTACCAGAAATTTCAATACATTGCTTGTTAGCAATTTGCATTCACGTGGTACAAAGAAAAATATATCTTTTAATTATTCGGACTATTCGTTCCACTGCTAAGAAATAAAATTATTTTATCAGTTGTGAATTATTTTATTTTAACATCATTTTCCTTGCTGATTTTAGAAATACTCAATCAAATCGTTCTTTTTTAGAAACGCTAATTTCGTGTACGGTCAGGTATTTCTTTCATCCATAGAACTTTCCAACAAGAATTCAAAAACATTCAAATGAATCCAATCGAAGTTCAGTTCAGTTTGGAATAAAAATATCGTTCTGAATATTAGAACTTAATTAGCATATTTAATCAGTAGAACCGAATACTTAATCAGAATAATTTAATATAAAATTTGGCATTAAAATATAATATTTAAAAGGAGCATTTGGGACAATCTTTTGTAGTGGTGCATGAAACACAATCTAAAAGAGCAGAGCTCTGCAGAGTGTTTTTCTTATGGTGAACATTCTAGATTTTATCGATTAAATATATTAATGTATCATAGCACAAAGAAAAAAGCAGTGTAATAATCAATAGTAGCTGACAGTATAAAATGGATAGCAATCATGCGCGACATAATTTTAAGTACAAAACATACAAATTTAGTATATTAAAAACTTTCTTAAAAACATTCAATTTAACAAAAACTACTATGCTTTTAAGTTGCTATGATATCGTGTAAAATTAGAGGAAAATATATACCTGATTTTCGGATGTATAAGTCGACTTTTTAAAAAGCAAAAATAAATCAAAAACTGAGGATCGGTTTACCAGATATAAAAAATCTGATGTGTCCAACACATGACTTCCTTGCACGTCTATTAATTCAAAAATGTTTTTTACGCACTTCCTCTAAACTTATTTGTTTGAAAGAGAAAAAATATCAATAATAGTAAGGTATAGCGATTTCTAGCCAAATATTTCGATATCGCCAAGCTGAGATCAATTTGAAAGATTTCCTTCTGACACTTTATTTGGCGATATTTCACCAAAAGCCGACAAACTTGAGATAGTTTGCGAGATTTTAGGGATAGCCAAAGTAGTCATTGACCACCACTGACTTTCAATGAATTGAATGCATCCATATACCTTAATGTATTTAAAGTCATTTGGCTCACCCTGTAAATAAATTCCTAGTCGATTGCTGTCAAAAAAGATATTGAAAACAGTTAGATATTATAATATAGTTCTAAATACAAAAGTTCAAAATTCTACGGGTTAAAGTTTTAGAGTTATACAAAATACGAAATAATTTTTGGCGCCAAATTTGGCGATATTTCGGCGAAACTCGTCAATGTCGACGACATTTGGCGAGATTTTAAGCATGGACCAACAATGACAGATTATCGCCAAATTTGGCGATATTTCGCCAAAACTCGCCAAGAACGATGACAAATGGCGATACTTTGGGCATGGACCAAATGACTGACTATCGCCAAATTTGGCGACATTTCGGCAAAACTCGCCAAGGTCGAGGACAGACGGCGAGATTTTGGGCATGTACCAAACAATGACTGACTACAATTGTATTATATTGAAGATTTCCATAGACATTAAAGTACTGAAATTCTTTTTGGTGGTCCTGTAAAGAAACTCCAGTAGATTGGAACCAAAAATCGAGATGCACAACTAGATGTTACAACAATCTTACATATGAAATTTCATAATAGTTTTTGAGATTTGAGAGTTAAATATGCACACACGTACACCAAAAGTCGCCAAGCTTGGCGACTTTTGGCATAGTTCTTGAGGGAGGCACGTGACCGTGGTCGGACCATTACCTAACTTATGTGGTAGGACGGTATTGTGCTTGAAATGGATGAATACCCCTAAAATTGCCATTGACCGTAATGTATTGGAAATCTTTTGAGTGTTCCTGTAGCAGAACTGTAAATGATAAAGACACTTTTTTTAATGGAGAAATTCATTTTCTAACTCTTTACAGCATATATCACTCCTGAGTCGTTTGAAATAGCCCAAAACCTCTAAAAAACGCTTTGATGAATGTCGGCCCATAGAGCGTAATGTATTTCGAATCTTTTAGGCGGTTCTGTAGATAAACTGTCCAGTCGAATGGAACCGAAAGGGGAGGTGCACAACTAGATGTTACAACAATCCTAAATATAAAGTTTCAACATTCTACGCCTAATAGTTTTTGAGATATGCGAGTTTAATGAATTTCGGCCCATTGAGCGTAATGTATTTCGAATGTTTTGGGCGGTCCTGTAGATAAACTATCCAGTCGAATGGAACCAATAGGGGAGGTGCACAACAAGATGTTACAGCTATCCAAAATTTGAAGTTTCGACATTCTACGCCTATTAGTTTTTGAGTTAGGCGAGTTTAATGAATTTCGGCCCATAGAGCGTAATGTTTTTCGAATCTTTTGGGCGGTCCTGTACATAAACTATACATTCGATTGCGACCAAAAGGGGAGGTGCACAACTAGATCATAGAACAATCCTAAATATCAAATCTCAACATTCTACGACCCATAGTTTTTGAGATATGCGAGTTACAAACATACGTACGTACGTACGTACGTCATGGAAAAACTGACCACAATAGACTCGCCGCTCGTCAAAATGAGTTGCAGACGTGTTAATATGATCGTGCATGCTAGCTTACGATGAGATGCATCGAAAAAATTCTTAAAATTAAATTTAGAGGTAGTCAAAATCGGTTTTTTTGTCGAAATTTGGCCCCCAAAATTTTTCGGGATCACATTACTTCCTTATACTACGTACAAGGAAGTAAAAATCGATGCACCATGTATAAGATAGACTAGATTGATAGTGTTAAAGCATAAAACTACAATTTTTGAAGTATAACAAATTATCTGTTGATAGAAAATACGTTATTCAGAAATATACAGCGAATTTAAAAAATATATATATATTTAAAAATATACATGAACTGTTTTGCTCTGATTGGGTAAACTTTAATTACGCGTGTTAGAAAAATATCTATTTCCCCCTTTACGAAAAACGGATATTCTGCTAGTTACATATATTTATAAGGTTAGAAAATGCTAAGCCATAAGGATATGGACATACAGCTTTCATTTGCTCTTACTAGAACTCAGTATACTAGCTTTATTTATTTAAGTACCGTACAAAAATCTTGCTGAATTGCAATAATTAACTGAAAAATTATCCTGGCCACCTAAAACATTTGTGTCCATGTAGCTCACACGCTCGTTAAAGCTTTGGGGCTCAAAATTCCTATTGGTGAGTACAGTAGTAGGAGGTATTACGCTGTTCAGGAGAATATACTCTGTTAACCCTTTGAGGCGCAACCCTTTCCCAATGCTGAAAAAGGGGCATCCGTTGCCATCGCTCGACTTAACTACCAGCAAGATGGCGGACGATCGAAACGTTCATCGCGTGCCACAGATCTAGAGACCCTTTTATGACGACAGCTGGCTGTGCGCGCACATCCAGCTGCGTCAAAAAAGGATCTCTAGATCTGTGGCACGCGATGAACGTTCCGATCGTCCGCCATCTTGCTGGTAGTTAAGTCGAGCGATGGCAACGGATGCCCTTTTTTCAGCATTGGGCAATGTATCCAGCCGTTCTCGCATTCTTCCATTTTTCAGCAGATATCAGTGCTGTTAAAAATAATCGTGACCATTTTTTGACGGGAAAGGACGTGCTAAAAAGGAAAGGATTCTCGTGGAGCTATGTCACCCGCAACTATTTTTATAGAAATCCAATCTATCCTTCGTGACTGGCAACAGTCAAAACGTCAGAGTTGGGTGTTCCCAGAGCAGGATCACTGCGCCTCAAAGGATTTATAAAAGTAGCTTACATTTCACCATAAAAATGTGCTAAATTAGCTGCAACCTTTCTACGGAGAACCGTTGAACTATGATGTGGAGCTCAAACAAATCAATTGAACCGAATCATGGTGAAACGGTTCTCCACAGAAAGGATGCCGCTAATTTAGCTCCATTGTATGGTGAAGGTTAAACTAGTTCGATTAATCTCTACCCTAACTCTTATCTTATGATGATTTTTATAAATTTCTGTATAGGACGAAATTTTGTATGCAGCAGTCACCATAAAGATTTAGAGTTTTTAATCGGTGATGCAAACTGCGCTGTCATCCATGTAATTAGTAATGCATGTAACTAAATATCGAGCAATTGAAAATAATGTATTTGATAAATTATGCATTTAATACACGTCAAATCAGGTAATGTGTAAAATCAACATGATTTGTAAGGACTGATAAATTAAAACGAACCTGACTAGGGAATGATAGAAAAAATGCATAAAACCTGACGTGTTTTACACATTATCTAAGCGATTTAGCTTTCATCGGGCAATACTGTTTGATTTTTCGTTTAATTTATACAAGAAGATAAAGAAGTCAATTTAAACGCTAAATTCTTACAAAACTTTGTAAGAGAAAACTTTGTAAGAGTTAAAGAGAAGACTTTTAAAGCTCATGATTTGAATTCCTAAGAAGATTCATGAAATATCTAAAATATATGAAATATGCTATGCTCAATTCATTCATTTAAAAACTCTGAAATTTGTGATCATTTTTTTAAGTCACAAAATATTTCATTTACTTATTCTTCATTGTCACACTACAGAAATGTCCGTACTTAAAAGATGTGAGAAATTAATCAAATACTTTTCAGAAAACTTTGCAACCCCAAGGCATTATTTTCCAGAATACCTTGTCAGTTAAGGAATGGTAATATGATTTCTGAAGAAAGAAATTAAAAGCTTTAAACTTCGGGAAAGTAAACTGTGAAGAAAAGTATTTTAATCAATGTTCAATGCCTGTCAGGCTCTTTAACTATGTTGAAATATGTTTGTTCAGTTTAAAGTAAGCAATACGAGGACTAGTTTCAATAATAGAGATGCAGAGTCACTAAAAACGGCTTGTTTCAGACAGCACAGTCTGGTGAATACTGTGCTACTGAATAATTTTACATTATAATATATTACAGTATCTTACAGTAAACTGTATTCAATGAAATCTGTGTACTAAAAACTAAAAGCACTTTTGAAATCCCATTTTTCTATCAGTTCCCTTCAAAATTATACAGTGGCGTGGTGAGTTTTGTTTTCAAACAAGGAATTTCAATAAGGATTTAAATTTAATAAGATGCAGTTAATATTTCACTTCTAATTTCCAAGTCTCATGGGCTATGGCTGGCTCTTTGAAATTTCCGGGGACTTGAGACCCAGACATTTCAGTAGCATAACATACGTACGATACATTCCATAGATAAATGTTTATCAGACATGTCAATCAGAAACATATGTTGTTCGCAATGAATTCGATAAGTGATATTTTTTTCCTGCATTATAGGAATTCTATCCCCTAACTGCTTCCATATTTTTTGTATTATAGTATTTAAATTATTTTCATTATTTTTTTTTTCAAAAAAATAAATTGATAAATATTCAAATACGTCCTCAAAAGCAAGTTTCCAAGAAAGCAAAAGAAAGTCGAAAAGGAAGAAATTTTAAGAATATAATGCATCGAGTTTGCTGCACCCATGCGGTTGACAGCTGTTTAAGATTTAACTTTTAAAGCTGTAAAGTTTAGTGAAAGTTTGTGTTCTTTGTTTAGAATTCTTTTTACTAATTAAAGACACCAAAAAATGGAAGGATTTTCACGATGTAAACTTTAAACACTGAGAACAAAAATTCATTCGCTACAATTCTCAAAATTTACAGAAATTATTCATACAGGAAAAGGAAAATTTAATGATAGAAAGCGTTCCTTTTTATGTTTCAATGGCAAAATCAGCCCATTGCTAATTACTGACAGCACAGTAAATTAATCAATTTGATTCAAGAAAGCGAAAAAGCCCCTCGTGTTATTTTAAGGGATTTCTTTCTCGTTTGTAACGGCAAAAAGCGGCAAATTCGTTCTTTCAGAAGTAACGAAGATAAAACCGCTTCACAAATACTCTTTTCATTTGTATGCGAGAACTGTAAAAGCTGTTCACGTCTTAGGTAAAGCTTCAAAAATATTTTTTTCCTGTTTCAGGGAGAATAAAATAATGTTTTAAAATATATTTCTCTAATAATATTCTCGGATCTATCGAATTATTGATCGATCTATCTGTCTATGTGATGTCCAAAGGTGTTGCACTATAAGATGACCAAGTGAATTCTGGATGAGCATGAGGGTAACGTCAGAAGAAGGGGAGGGGGAGGAACTGGGGAATCATGTTCCCCATTAATTTTAAAACACTTTTTTTCATGTGTATACATATATTTGCAGCTTACGGCTACTTCGACGTCTCACAAGAAACACTATTTTTACCGATATTTGTTGGCTGCTTTTATGTGTAAGTGATAAACATTGACTAATTATTGGCATTAAATTATTTTCGAATATAAAAATACACTCGTCTTGAATTTTGAATATTCTGATTTCTTTTCCATGTTTGTGTTATAGAAAATAAAAATTCCTGACGTTGCATTTCAAAAAATTAAGATTTTAGATATAAAATACAAAAATAAAATTGTAAATTTTGACAAACAGGTAAATTATTTAGACTTTCCTCTGAAAACTTGAACCAACTGTTTGGTTGGTTTAACGAAATAACGTTGTAAAATTGACAAAACAGCTTTGTTACATGGCACACCAGTTAACAAAAACATATTATTTCAAGCAAATCATTTAACCAAATTTTGATTTTAACCAAATAAATCAAAAATTTAAACGAACAATGTATTTGTTAATTTTAATTAGATTATTTATTTAATTTGATAAAATGTTAATTTAGAGTAACCAAATAATTTCAGCAAAATTATTTTGCTGATTAGAAAAAAATGCTTGTATTATTTCAACCGAAGAATACTGTTGATTTAACAAATTTTTCTGGATTCAGCGAAACTTTTCGATTTTTTGGTATAGCTATTTTACACAGACACAATAAGTGAATGTTCAAAATTTTGCAATCTATAAACAATTAGAAGAGTTTCAACCCTTTCCGTACGGGCGCAGCCTACATGTGGCAGAGAGAAATTTACCGCAAAGGGCAACTAGCAGGCACGTGTAGTTGGAGATATCATGCAGAAAATAATTAATTTAGAAGGTTATGATTTTAGGATTTCATGTAAATAAACTTAAAACTGAAAATCTTCGGCCATGCAAGGTAATTTGCTCAGAGGCAGTTTCCATACCCGTGGTAACTTCTACAAAATTAGGTGTAAAAAAGCGTAATAAATTCATTATTTTAAGAGAAGATTTTTTGAGAAAATGTTTTTATGGATGTAAATCTAAGCCTATCTGATTGACGTTGATCAACATACCAGGCGGATAAAATATAAGTCCTGGATACATTTTGTCGTAGTTTTTAATGATCTAATAACGTTACGGCTTCTAGCAATCAAATTGGTGAAGTTGTATTACTTATGAACAATTTGTGTGTTAACTGAGAAAACAGGAAATGCTGAAAAAAATTCTTCGACAAAACATGGGTTAAACTGATACCCATTCAAAAAAAATATTAAAAAAAGACATAGAAATCATGGTGTTGTTTTGGCTTATTCATGAGGTCAAACCAAAGGCTAGACCAAGTCCAAAAGGTCTTGGATTTCAAGAAAGTCACACACGAGAAGAGGCGTGGCAAAATAGCCTCATGCAAGTCAGTAGGTGGTTAGGAGCTGAAGAACATTGAGTGCAAATTTGAAAAATTTTGTGCCCACTGGGAAATGCAAGGCTCCTGATATCTAGGATGTCAATTCCGATGGGAAATATTTCGCACTCGAGAAAGTAGTATTTTATTTTATTCTGTGGCATAGTGTGGAAGTAAGCAATACCCAGGAACTCCATGCCGATAGACAGCTACACGACAATATTTTATTGACATTATCAATAACGAAAAATTACATTCAGTCAGAGCGTTGGCTGGAAAAATGGCGACATGGAACCTGACCTTATTGGGCAGAGACCAAAGAGTTAAGAGAATGTGAAAAAGGTCCGAGAATCGAAAGCCAACCTGGCGATAGAGCTGAGCGCTAAAAGGGACTGCCGCCAAATAAATCGCCAGATTGTAAAAATAAAAAGCTTTAAGAGCTTTATACACGTGTGCTAAAATTTAACTGACACGCCACAGGGGTGATCAATACAGATAAAATGTAACCTAGGCAATATTATTAAGACCCTGTGGGAACGAAGAAATTTAAATGCATTCTCAGACTAAAGGTGCCAACACAGTTAAAATGCATTATGGGATATTTAAAAATGGCAAAGGGCATTACATTTAGAATAAGTAAAGAGAAATCATAAGTAATTATAAATGTATGATTAACTGTGTCAAAAGTAATTATAAATATGTGATTAACTGCTTCAAAATATCTCCACTCAGGCTCTGATTAGCGCGCAGGTGAGCTAGGCCTTGAAATGATTAAAATAGTTTTAAGCTCTTAAAAATAGCATAAAAAACAGGAATGACAATAAATAAAGAGATGCAATTTTACAACACATTCCGCTGTGCAAAAGTGTTTGTTTACGTTGTAATTATAGATAGAAGAAATGTTATGTTAACATCTTAAGCATTCTACCATGGAGCATTCGTGAACGCAAATTAATCGGAAGTATAACTTCTGAGCACTAGAATTTTATGGATTTCAACTTAAAATTAATTGGATAAAGGATAATTTGAATATAACCAAAAACAAAATTATTTCCAACAAAAATTTGTATTTACAACAAAAATTTGTCCCCAGTGACTATCTGAGATGAGGGGTGCCCGAACCGGGCTCGGGCTCTGAAATTCACGATTGTGTTCCGGCTCGTGAGAAATTTCTTCTTTATTGAACATCCTCCTTGTAAACAGATTTTAAAAAAATGATGGGAGAAATAAATAAATTATTATTATTTGATAAACTTGAATAAAGAATTAGAAAGTGCATTGAGAATTTGCTTTTATATTTGTCTTTTTGTACAAGATGTAAAATATATGATATTCTGTCAACGAAGTCATTGCCTTTTATTCCTCTATTAGCTGAAATCTCGGGCTCAGGCTTGGATTGGAAGTCCTCAGGCTCGGGCTTTAAAAATTGAGTCCTAACTCATTTCTAGTGACTATATATGTATCAACAAGGTATTATGATATAGGGCTCCCAAAAAGTGTTATGCCCAGGGCCTCTGTGTCCACTCATGAGCCTGCTGATGATGAGTGACCTCAACAGCTGTCACCCGTAACTATAAGGGCACTGAAAGGAGATTTTTTTTCAGATTATCAGGAATGCAGTGGAGATATCCTTCATGATCTCTGATTACTGACTTTTATTTTTGAGTACAATTCGGAAATGGCCACGCTAAGACCTGAGGTTGACACACTAGAGACACCGATTTTTTAATAAAATTGATGTCTCTCATGTAATGCATACATATATACCTTGCATTCAATAATGGCCAAATTATTGGATTCGGTTTGCCAAAAATGAAATGCAAAAGATATTTTTAGTCTGAATTCATTTTATGAATAGAAAGGACACTCCTCGATTACGGTCCCATGAAAAAAAAAAAAAAAAATTGACCATCTTCGCAAGTTTTAATGTTACTCCGTTTGAAAATTAACTGTGTGAAATAGCCAAGTAAACTGACTAAACTACCCAGGTTTCCTTTTTCGGCAATCGAAAACGTGACGTCATACATTAAAAAATTGCCTGGGATTCATAAATTCTGCCACAAACTTTGCTTGTTTGTTGTTTGATTACAGTGGATATAGGCGGATGGGTGGGATGCCCTCCGTCGGGGGTCTTTCTAAGGAGTCCAAACCCGTATCGAGTCTAAGTTTCGGAGGAAATCACGGAAAACTCCGAAAGGTCAGATCGACGGACGCCACCTGGTTTTGAACCGAGTACCTTCCGCCTCCCAGTTCCGAGTGCTATGAGCTAGGCCGCTGTTGGGGCGCCATAAAATCTGTCCTATTCGCAGTTGGTGCGATTCAAAATATCTCTTCGAGATGACGCAATTAGATATTTTCCCCGAAATTGAAACATGGCGGATTTAAATATTTAAACTGAGCTTTTAAGGGAAGAAAAGATGGACAGTATTAGTAGAGTTGCTAAAATACTATTGACCAAAGCTCAATATACCGTGTTAATACATGTTTCGTTAATTTAAAAGTGTTTATTCTAGTCATTATTTTTCAACGGGAGCTTTATAGCTAATTAAACGCTAAGTAAACCTACGTTAATTTACTTCCAGGTAGTTTCAACACAAGAGACCACATAAACGCTTCTTTTTTTCACTTGCCACTAATTGGTATCACCTTCTTCAAAAAAAGGTTATAGTCCCATTCGATTAAGAAAATCTAATAGAAACCATAATCTAAATAAATTTAATAAGATACTATTAAAACAAAGAAATGGATTTTACTTGAAATGAGCCTAGTAATTTAACTAATACTTTAGAAACAAAAAGTAATAATTTTTGATATAATGAAAATATCCTACTATGATAAAAAATAACACACGTTTTGAGTTTTTTTTTTTTTTTGAACACGCAATATTTTTATACATTATTTTTTTATGATTAAAAGAAACGGTAGTTCAAGATACTTTAGTTTTTATTACACAATCAAATTTGTGTGTATAGTAAAGCGCAGAGTTAAAAAAAAATTATAGTAGGTCACTCTTTTAAAATGAGCTTGCCTGTAAAGCTTTCCAATTTAACTAAAATAATTCTCAATTTAGAGCAAACTCTATTTGTATTAGCAAACATAACACTGTACTGAAGCGACAATATACTTACAATGCAAGGTTTGCAGATTGTAACATTGTGTTTCATGCAGTACTCACTCACTTACTGAAAAATAAAAGTCACTTCAATTAAAATATCGCTAAATTCTGACTGGCTGACATTTTTCTCTTAATACAAGACAAAAAGAGCAACAAAATCGGTTTTCGCTTTTACAATTCTCCTGCCCGAGACACATTGCGTCAGAAACAGAAGTGAAAATAAATCAAACGAAGGTAGAAGGAGGAGGAGGCCAAAGGGAAGGAAATATAAAGGTCGTTCCCGATGAAGATTTTAATCTATTCTCTGCTCTTCGCGTGTATATTTTGGAATAACAAAACGGCAAAAAGGAATAATCTCTCTCTCTATTTTTTTTTAACTTCTAGGAACATGAATGCGCATTGGTAAGGATTCAGACAAATGCAGGAAGATGATTTGAGAAAAAAAAAAAAAAAAAAAAAGAAAGAAATTTCTTCTTGTGAGGTGTTTTTCTGACAATGATTTCTTATGCCGCAATAAGGTTACAATGAAATATCAAAGGTAACGTCAACTTTCAAAAGAATTTGATGAAAAGTTTTTCAATTTTCTCTGCACAAAAGATTTTTGAAAAACGAAGATTTTTTTCCCCCTCTACAGATAAAGTATTTATGGAAAGTGGTTATACAACAATAATTACCAAGAAATATATTTTAAGACGTTAATATATTTTAAATAATAAATGGTTTCCTTTTTTTTTGTATTTTTGTTAATGCGAATTATCTGCAAGAAAAAACACATTTTAAGATTACGCTCAACAGAATTATATGAGCAAATACACCCTCCAAAAAAAGTATTCGAGCAAGAGAGAAATTTCCTATTTTAGATTTGCGAATAATAATTGAGTTTTTGAAAAACGCACCACCTGACAGAAGTATGGAAATTCATATTTATACATAGTCTAATTCATATTCTATGATAAATAAGTTTTAATATACGAAACTTTCGTAGGGAATTTCTCTCTTGCTCGAATACTTTTTTTGGAGGGTATACAAATTCAACTGGTTTATACCAGAAATAACTAAAAAATTGAATCACAATACATTTATGGAAGTTATGTCCTTAAATAACACATTGTAGTACGCATAGCATAATACATGCAACGGATGGCTCGGTGGTTGGTATTGTAGTCCCGCCGGGGCTTCACGTTAATAGTCGGAAAGACACTGAGAGTTACTCCACGATTAAGCACACATTCCGTATTAGCCCAAATACAGGGTAAGTCTAAAAAAGTGGTCGAAACTTTATTGGGGTGATAGAACGCGTCTACATGAGCAAATTTCGTCTTACAAAGTATGGACGGAGCGCAGACGCCTCTAGGTGGCATTGTAAATGGTGTTAATCGGATTAAAGCGGTGAGAAGTTAAATGGTACTTTTCCACTGGCGCATTTAAAGACATAACACGAGAATGAGAGGCGATACTTCAGTAAACATTGCATTAACAGTAATCGATTTGATGTACACGCTCCAAAAAAATCGCTCAAAAGAGCGTCCGACAGCTGTAATGCAGGCTTCACACCTAAGGTGGATTCGAGGACAGATCCCTTCATACCACTTATACACCATGGACACTTGAACGCCACCTTTCGGAGTTCAAGTGTCCATGTCGAAGGCCACCTAGCGGCGTCTGCGCTCCGTGTAAAGAAGTTATTTGCTTATGGTATATTTTAAATTATTAAGTTGCGTTGTGACACATGAAAATCCAGGTTCGATACACTTAGTTGCAATATAATAAAAAGACGTTAAAACACTAAAAAACTATTTTATTAAAAATATACTATTGAAATCTAAACTTATTACAACGGATGGTGGTGGCCCAGCGAAATAAAAAAATACGTCTTATTTAGACAGTGAAATTAAGGTGGAATGAATTAAAAATTACGTCAGCACAGAATTACACATTGGCGAGAACAAACACCTGGCTGAGATTAATAACGCCAATTCCAGAGCAACCCTAACAGTTAATTCAATAAAATTAAGATGACGTAATCGCGAGCAAATAATTTTAAAGATGTCACAGGCCAAAAAATAATAACTTACGCCAGCAGAATGCCAACAGGGGAAGCAGAACGTACGTTGATTTTGCAAACTGACGTAATATAATCTATTTTTAGCTCATAACGCCTCCACCGGGTCTCATTTCGAGAAACAAACAAATAAGAATAATGCATGCGGGAAAAGCGAAAATACAGATTTAAAAGCCGAAATGGCAGAAAAATGAAAACAGAAGTGATTTAGAATTCTTGATTTTGGATAGATTACATTAAAGAAAGCCAAAGTAAATGATTATTGAATTAGATAAGTGATCACCATCACACTCCGCTCATACTTTCTATGACGAAATTTGCTCGTGTAGACGCGTTCTATTACCCCATAAAGTTTTGACCACTTTTCAGACTCCTTTTACAGAAAGAAATCAAAATATAAAATAGTTTACTTAACAATACTTAATAATTATCAATGAAAACAAGCAAACAAGATAAAACAACTAAACTTAAAATCTAAGCGTTGTAGAACGATTTTCTTTGAATATAAAAGTTAATGACTTTGAAAAGAAATATCGTTGCTTGTATAACATGTTTCCATTTCAACTGCGGATAATGTTTGACTTGAATGAATTCCAAGTCAGTCCAGAACATTAGATCTTTCAAAGTCATCCTTCATTCTGCTGAATTCTGTTGACAGTTCGCAAATTTCTTGCTTTCAAAAGAAGTGAGTGACAGTTTCTGGGCTGTGAATTCAACATCTGATTTATGTCGTATTTATAACAGGAGAACTAAATTAACAAATCAGTACGAAGGGGTAAAATACAAAGAGACCATTTACGAGTCTAATTACTGGAATGTGGTCAAACGTGGAAAATATTTAAAAGCAAAGGTGGAAGACTGGGAAAATTGTGGACATGAATGTTGCCAATAGATACGGTTAAATGAAATTATTAATGGATAAAATTACGTTAGTTAAGTCACAGTATATATCAGGTGTCCGAAATTAAACGACCCTATTTTAAAGTTATCTACAGACGAAAACTATTGTTGATAAAGTTATCAAATTTTGTGTAGGACATAATGAAGGTTTGTAAATTTGTTTGAGCCCCCCCCCCCAAAAAAAAAATCAAATATTCGCCACCAGAGCGCATTTTTTAATGAATTACACATTTAGCACGCATTAATGATAGAGTTTAGACCCCGAATCCATGCGATTTTTGGTTTTGTGGGAGTTTGAAACATTGGGGAAGTCGTGATTAGTCCAAGGACTGGCCGATCTTAAAGACAGAATTTTACAACATGTTCGTAACAATTCCCCGAGCACATTGCGGTCAGCTGTGCAATGTGCTCTCTCACGATTCCAGATGGTAGATGACAAGGATGGCCATCGTGCTGGAACATGTTTCGTTGCAATCATGTTTGTAAACTATCATGAATGTCATTTTAAAAAGACGTCCCCTGGTGGCGAAGATTTTCACTAAATTTTTTTTTATTCGCTCGAACAATTTTCCATACCCTCATTATGTCCTACACAAAATTGCATATCTTTCTCAAACAATAATTTCGTTTGTAAACAACTTTAAAATAGTGTCGTCTAATTTCGTAGAACCTGCACAGTAGATAAAAAAAAAAAATCAAAATCCCTTTTTTGGCAATCTTTGAAGTTTTTGTTGAAATACTGCAGTACCTTTATAATTATAAAGCAAACACATGTGATGTAATCCGTGATAGCCGCTTTCTCAAAACTGGAAATAAGCACAGTAGCTGATACATAAGATATTGGTATGGCGCGTATGACATTGATAGTGCACAATAAGGTTTAGGCATAAGCTAAATAGCTGGAGAAAAATGCACAAAAATGTAAATGTTAATGTTAAAAATAACGTTTTGGTTCCCTCTACCACCCCTTACATGTTTTATACAAGACTTCTGAAGCACCCTGTATAGATAGGTATACCTATGAATACCAGATGAAGCAGAAGCACTCTGTATAGATATAAGTAAAACGATTTTCATTAATGTAGTATATTTGAATGCAATGTGTTATTTTTTATATTTTACATAATCTAAACAAATACATTAAACAGATGTTATCAGCTCATTTTAGTTGTGTTTTCTTTATGAGTATAAAAGAAAGAACATGCATTTAAATAAAATGTTTACATAAGAAAGGAATTTTTAAATCAATTGAGCTAAAATATACCAAACACTATAGTTTTAAAATTTAACTGAGATGTGATTCATTCAAAGAAAAAACATTAATTGTATCTTTTGCTAATTATTTCAGTGACATAAGCTGATTACTCAGAGCATGGGAAATCTAATCAAGTTGATCCAAGAAAGCTTTAAAGCCTCTGGGTGTTATTTTGAGGGATTTTTTTTTCATTTGCTACTGTAGAAATGGCAAATTCTTTCTTCCTTTTTTTAAGTAACAGACATAAACCTACTTCACTAATACAATTTTCATTTGTATGCTGCAGCCGAAAAAAAGCTGAATTCACATCCTTCAAAAGAATGCCTTAAAAATAAATCTTTTACGTCGTTGCTTCTATTATTATTCTTTCGTTGAAAAAGTGAAAAAGAAATCGTTTTAAAAAAAATATCTTTGTGTTTAGATTTATTTTTAAACGTTTCGAATGTTTGTTCAAATACTTTGTTGCTATTTTTCTGTCAGGCAGGAAGCTTACAAAAATATATTGTTAAAAAATTATGGTGATAACTTGTTTTTTAATTTTTGCTACAAAGTGAGATAAGCAAGTTAATTTATAAAAAAATTAAATTTCAACTTTATTCAACAGAACTGTTTTCGATTAAAGGAAAATTAAATTTGTCGAACTGGGATTTTGGACAGTTTGTATAACTACTCAAAAGTAATCGTAACATGAGTTTGTCATATTCTTGAACTATGTTATTGCTTACAACATGGGATACACCATAGATGGTCTCAGATAGGACAAGACAAGTTTCAATTTGAAAAAGACCTTTCACAACTGGTGATCGGTGTAGCTACAGTCAGTAAGATCTGAAGACCAACTGTCAGATTTTGAAAGACACCATCCCCATATTATAGAACACCAGTCAACACGATTTTTGGGTCTGACTTCTACATGTTAATTTTTAGTTTCTCCTGTGCTAAAACTAAGGAAAATATTTTTTTTTAAATAAAAGTTTGCTTTTGTAGAAATTAAAGCAAATTTTCCATTTTTTGGAAAAATCACTGATTTATATATATATATTTTTAACAATTCCACTCTAAATTAAGATCAGAAAAGTTTTTGCTGGCTATAAAAGTCTTTTTTATTCAAGATTTGTGATTAACAATAATATATAAATGTTAAATAACAAGAAATTAGTCCAAAAGTGAATATTTTTCGTATTTCTTTTATGTTCGTTTGAGGAAATAATAATACAAACAAATAATAATATTACAAATAATACTACAAATAATACTACAAGCAATACTACAGAGTTACAAATAATAATACAGTTTACTTTCGGGTTAATCAAAGTGCTGCCATCTTTCGTTTATGAAATGAATTAAAATATACTTATCGACGTAAATCAGACAAAAGCAAACTTTCAGGACTAAAAATGAAAATTTAAGTGTTTTTCAATGTCTAGAATCAGAATTTAAGCATGAGAACAGAAACAACAAAAAAATTTTTTTGTTGTTGAGCGGTGTAATTAAACGAAGCAGATCCAGTGGTGTCAGTACCTTAACATCAGATATAGTTTTAAATAACATTTCTGCAATTCATTTGAATCTATGTCTTAGTTTCCCGTTGAAATGCATCTCTTTTTCAATCTATTTTCTTTGATTGTTGACATCAGTACAGTTTCATTTACAACCAAAAGAAAGCTAAACTATTTAGCTTTCCAGTTCAGTTTCTTCAAACTAATGAATCAGTCTCTCATTTTTGAGCGTTGTTGGTCCATGATACTTTTCATCGGTCGTAGCATTTCATTTTCTGCTTTGAGCCTTTTGCGAAATTTTCAGGCATTTTCTCCTCGCTTCTCAACTGTGACATCGTAAATTATTGGATTAAAAAAAATAATAAAACATAAAAACATTTCACTTTTATGTTTGGAATATGTTGAAAACTAATTTATTGAACACCTTCGTAAACACGTTTCAAGAATTCTTATTCTTTTTTTTTCTTTTTTCTTTCTTAAACAAAGGCTCGTGTAGAATATGAAATAAATAATAAGCAAACTGAAGGCGTATGTAGCTGTTCCGACACTTTAAAGAGGAGTTTTAAAATGTTTATTGACATATTTAATTCTATATAAAATCTAAGATGAAGATCTGAGACAGAATCTGATATAGGGACATCCTAGATATGGGAATTTAATGAGATTTTTTTTTATATAGTTGAATTTTTACGTTGAAGATCTACGAGCACACAATAACTGTGCACAATTGAAGCCGAATTGCAAATTTATTAATAAACATTTTAAATATCATAATTAGTTTGAGGGCCCATGATCTTTCGTTGTTTTTTTTTTTTATCGTGAGTTGCGAAGCTACCAGAAGTCAATAACTAGATGGTTGGATATTTAATTAGCCAGCTGATTAATTATCGATTAACATGCAGTAAATGTTGGGTAAAAAAGAGAAGTCAAACATATTTCGAGCGAATATATGGCTTCTGTATGTCGCACGCAAAGTCACAAATGCTTTATGAAGAAAAATACGATTTTTTTAATTACTTTTCTTCGATATAGATAAAGAAAAACATTAAAATCGATTTAACCAGTTTTAAATGCATATACTACCTATACTCATTCTGAAAAATCACTTTATCTCTTTATACCCAAGTAATAACTCTCGTGAAGATACTTCTCGCATTTCAGCACTGAGTAATGGCAGACACTCGACGCGAAATTATTACAAATAGCTGTTCTTTTCATTTCTAAGTAACAAAAAAGTAAAGCAGTAAACTCAAGTCATAAGTTATGTACGGTAATAACACAAGTCGCTTGAAGAGGTTTTTTTCCCCATTAATGTGAAATCCCAATTATAGTTCATTAATCATTATTATGGTTCTTGTTGGTATACCGAGAGAATGTACGGTCATAAATTTACATTTGCATAAAACTGTTTTATGGAACGCAGTTAATACTTAGTATTCGGGCTTTAACCCTTTAATGCGCAGTGTTCCCGCTCTGGGAACACCCAACTCTGACGTTTTGACTGTTGCCAGTCACGAAGAATAGATTGGATTTCTATCAAAACAGTTGCGGGTGACATAGCACCACGAGAATCCTTTACTTTTTAGCTGGTCATTTCCCGTAAAAAATGGTCACGATCATTTTTAACAGCACTGACATCTGCTGAAAAATGGAAGAATGCGAGAACAGCTGGATAGATTGCCTGATGCTGAAAAAGGGCAGCCGTTGCCATCGCTCGACTTAACGACCAGCAAGATGGCGCACGATCGAAACGTTCATCGCGTGCCACAGATCTAGAGACCCTTTTTTGACGCAGCTGGCTGTGCCGCACAGCCAGTTGTCGTCAAAAAAGGGTCTCTAGATCTGTGGCACGCGATGTACGTTTCGATCGTCCGCCATCTTGCTGGTCGTTAAATCGAGCGATGGCAACGGCTGTCCTTTTTTCAGCATTGGAAAAGGGTTGCGCCTCAAAGGGTTAAAAAGATTATGTATATATATATGTATGTGTGTGCATATCTATGTTACTGTGAAAGACCGAAATTGGAGAATGTCGACTTTGACCGGTGAATGTCAACATACACCAAATGCGTTGGTGAAAGACCGTATATTTGCTTACATTCTAGTACTTTCGGACTACCACTGGTGTATGTCGACAAGCACAGGTGTGTCTGGCGGATGTCGAAATGAGAAACCGAGGTCAACAGAAAAGCAAAACTGTAGCAAAATAATTTTTAATCTGTTGGGGGAGGTTATTTTCCCATGAATCCATGGTTCCCTATGATTATAGAAGAAGGGTCCACTATAGTATGAAGGCCAAATTCTGTATTGGCTAAGTGTATAGTTAAATCTTAATGCTTAACATTTGTCTAAGTACATCTTCAATCATTATTAAGAAGGGAAGTGATATCGAGCATCCTTTCTTCTTCTCACGGAATCTAAAGCTACACGTCAAAAAAAAAAAAAAAAAAAAAAAAAAAAAAAAAGCAATCCCTGGCTGTCTTTTAAATCAATTACAGTTAGTCCAGCAGTGAAAGCTTCTCTAAAGAGTGACGAACCCCTGTCCTTACGGTGATTGGACACTCTTCTCAGCAAGAGAGCCGAGAACGTTACGTCACCCTTGGTTTTACCACACCTGAAATGCGGAAAAGAAAATGCAAATCTTCAATACTTTCAACATTCACCGTTAGTGCATGGTGAGTGTCGACATTTGCCGGTGAAAGTGAGAAATGATATTCACCAAATATTTCGGACACACACCAAACGACTATGTGAATGTTGACAGTCACCGGTGAAAGTCGACATTCTCTAAATTTCGGACTTTCACGGTAACATATATATGCACAGTGAAACTTCTATGAGCGACCACCTCTATTAAGCGACCGCTCTCCTCCAATGACCCATTTTTTAAAGCACCGATTTTTTACCCTATCTATTCAATGTTAAAAGGTCCTCTGGAAGAGACCACACGACCCTCTATAAGTGACCGGTCCTGGTTCAATGTCCGAAAATTTTCTTTCATTTTTCCGGAAATAAGGTGTACAAATACAGCATTTCAAACCAGTCGCTCTACTGTACATCGATAGCTGGTTTAAGTACACGTACATATCACGTACACCAATCTTGTATGTTATAGGGAAGAGACATGTATAAAGAAAAAAAAATCCAGTGATTTTACCGTTGAAGCAGCGCAGTGATGCGATAGAGTTACATGAAAAAGAAAATACAAGTGACTACTTTTGGTTATGGGAACACCCAAAAAGCAATTTAATCGTATACACGTTGAACGCATCTGCTATATGTATGTGGCCAAAATTCCACTACAATGAATTTAGCAGTTTTGAAGAAGTGTCATTACTCAAATATTCCATTCTTATTAATATTAGGATATTTAAACTGCAAACATTTCAACGACGGCTTCTATTATTTTGTTACACAAACTTGATATATCTATCAAACGCTGTATGTTTCATTACATATTGTGTTCCATGTTGCATTAGCCGCATGTTGTGTTCGCAAGATAATACTTACTTCCCCGCCGTGATTAAAGAACGATTGTTAGGCCTTGACCAAATCAAACTAACTTGCCTTAAACTTAGACTCGAGGAATCAAGTTTGATGTAAGGGTTTGACTAAACTTATCAAACCTGAAAGTAGCATTAATGGAAGCGTTTTGAGTCGTCACGGAAAATGACTTTCAAAAGAAAAATGTTTTAGATAAAGAAATAAAAATTTGAAATACAGTTTTCACGAACATACCTCATAAAAACAATAATTTTTAATACAAATCTTTTAAAATTTGCTTTAAAATTGAAAATTGAGATAACATAAATTGACATAGAAGACGTATTTAATTATTTATTTATTGACTACCCATCGAAGACATTATGTTTTAAACGCGTTCTGAACATTTAAAATGGCAAGGACTAAAAAAAAAAATTGAATTCAGTTTCCAGGAAAGAAAAAATAAAATAAATAAATAACACAGAAAAACACGATAAAATTCTAAGAATTGATTTAAAATGACGGAGAAAAAATTGAAATCCCAAGAGACGGTGAGAGATGGATCTTGCAGCAAATGTTGCTTAAAACAAATAAATTAATTAATCTATCTTATTTTTTTTTAATACAAAAAACTTTTCAATAAAATTTAAAATTCAACATGTTGAAAAGTTTAATTATTATTCTGAAATATTTCAAAACATCCTTTTCTTTAATCTGTACTTATTTAATTTGTACTTGATTTAACTTTTTTCCTAATTTTTCTAACATACACTTTTTAAAGCTTCGTCATTTAAGCAATTTATTATTTGAGGAGGAAAAATCTCATATTGTGTGTATATAAGGTACGTAAATTTCTTGATATGTTTTACATTTAACAGCATATATAAAGAAAATCACCAAATAAATATGTGTTTTAGAGATGTTGTCTTTCGTTTGTAATCTTCAACTGTAATATTTTAAACGATATATATTTACCAGTGAACGACAAATATGATAAGTACTTTTTCACTTATTATTGCTGTAAAAATGTTTCAAACTCACTCAAAATAACATTCATCTACAAATTACTTCATTAGAGGAAATTTCGGTAACGATCTCTATGTCGAAACCTAGAAATATTACTTGGCTATGATTTTTAAATTAAAAAAGCTAATGGAGGTTTCTTTTAGAAGAAATCTCGCAATAACTTTTGATTTGGGTATTTTTATTTCGGTTGTAAAGAAATAAATTCAGATTTCTTAAAATGAACTTCCTTTTGATTAAATAATTTATGTGTGTTACATTTTGAAAATGAAACTAAATTTATTATACTCATTCACTGAGTACACTGAAACTCTTTACAGCTCAAGTGATGGTATTAAAATATCCTAGTAAATTCCCTGGAGTCGAACCAAATAAATATCTGTTTTAGAGATGTTGTCTTTTGTTTGTAATTTTCAACTGTAATATTTTTAGCGATAAATATTTACTAGCGAACGGCAAATATGATAAGTACTTTTTCACTTATTACTGCTAAAAAAAAGTTTAAAAAAAAAGTAATGGAGGTTTCTTTTAGAAGCAATCTCACAATAACTTTTTACCAGGTATTTTTATTTCGGTTGTAAAGAAATAAATTCAGATTTCTTAAAATGAACTTCCTTTTGATTAAATAATTTATGTGTGTTACATTTTGAAAATGAAACTAAATTTATTATACTCATTCACTGAGTACACTGAAACTCTTTACAGCTCAAGTGATGGTATTAAAATATCCTAGTAAATTCCCTGGAGTCGAACCAAATAAATATCTGTTTTAGAGATGTTGTCTTTTGTTTGTAATTTTCAACTGTAATATTTTTAGCGATAAATATTTACTAGCGAACGGCAAATATGATAAGTACTTTTTCACTTATTACTGCTAAAAAAAAGTTTAAAAAAAAAGTAATGGAGGTTTCTTTTAGAAGCAATCTCGCAATAACTTTTTACCAGGTATTTTTATTTCGGTTGTAAAGAAATAAATTCAGATTTCTTAAAATGAACTTCCTTTTGATTAAATAATTTATGTGTGTTACATTTTGAAAATGAAACTAAATTTATTATACTCATTCACTGAGTACACTGAAACTCTTTACAGCTCAAGTGATGGTATTAAAATATCCTAGTAAATTCCCTGGAGTCGAACCAAATAAATATCTGTTTTAGAGATGTTGTCTTTTGTTTGTAATTTTCAACTGTAATATTTTTAGCGATAAATATTTACTAGCGAACGGCAAATATGATAAGTACTTTTTCACTTATTACTGCTAAAAAAAAGTTTTAAAAAAAGTAATGGAGGTTTCTTTTAGAAGCAATCTCGCAATAACTTTTTACCAAGTATTTTTATTTCGGTTGTAAAGAAATAAATTCAGATTTCTTAAAATGAACTTCCTTTTGATTAAATAATTTATGTGTGTTACATTTTGAAAATGAAACTAAATTTATTATACTCATTCACTGAGTACACTGAAACTCTTTACAGCTCAAGTGATGGTATTAAAATATCCTAGTAAATTCCCTGGAGTCGAACCAAATAAATATCTGTTTTAGAGATGTTGTCTTTTGTTTGTAATTTTCAACTGTAATATTTTAGCGATAAATATTTACTAGCGAACGGCAAATATGATAAGTACTTTTTCACTTATTACTGCTAAAAAAAAGTTTAAAAAAAAAGTAATGGAGGTTTCTTTTAGAAGCAATCTCGCAATAACTTTTTACCAGGTATTTTTATTTCGGTTGTAAAGAAATAAATTCAGATTTCTTAAAATGAACTTCCTTTTGATTAAATAATTTATGTGTGTTACATTTTGAAAATGAAACTAAATTTATTATACTCATTCACTGAGTACACTGAAACTCTTTACAGCTCAAGTGATGGTATTAAAATATCCTAGTAAATTCCCTGGAGTCGAACCAAATAAATATCTGTTTTAGAGATGTTGTCTTTTGTTTGTAATTTTCAACTGTAATATTTTTAGCGATAAATATTTACTAGCGAACGGCAAATATGATAAGTACTTTTTCACTTATTACTGCTAAAAAAAAGTTTAAAAAAAAAGTAATGGAGGTTTCTTTTAGAAGCAATCTCGCAATAACTTTTTACCAGGTATTTTTATTTCGGTTGTAAAGAAATAAATTCAGATTTCTTAAAATGAACTTCCTTTTGATTAAATAATTTATGTGTGTTACATTTTGAAAATGAAACTAAATTTATTATACTCATTCACTGAGTACACTGAAACTCTTTACAGCTCAAGTGATGGTATTAAAATATCCTAGTAAATTCCCTGGAGTCGAACCAAATAAATATCTGTTTTAGAGATGTTGTCTTTTGTTTGTAATTTTTAACTGTAATATTTTTAGCGATAAATATTTACTAGCGAACGGCAAATATGATAAGTACTTTTTCACTTATTACTGCTAAAAAAAAGTTTAAAAAAAAAGTAATGGAGGTTTCTTTTAGAAGCAATCTCGCAATAACTTTTTACCAGGTATTTTTATTTCGGTTGTAAAGAAATAAATTCAGATTTCTTAAAATGAACTTCCTTTTGATTAAATAATTTATGTGTGTTACATTTTGAAAATGAAACTAAATTTATTATACTCATTCACTGAGTACACTGAAACTCTTTACAGCTCAAGTGATGGTATTAAAATATCCTAGTAAATTCCCTGGAGTCGAACCAAATAAATATCTGTTTTAGAGATGTTGTCTTTTGTTTGTAATTTTCAACTGTAATATTTTAGCGATAAATATTTACTAGCGAACGGCAAATATGATAAGTACTTTTTCACTTATTACTGCTAAAAAAAAGTTTTAAAAAAAAGTAATGGAGGTTTCTTTTAGAAGCAATCTCGCAATAACTTTTTACCAGGTATTTTTATTTCGGTTGTAAAGAAATAAATTCAGATTTCTTAAAATGAACTTCCTTTTGATTAAATAATTTATGTGTGTTACATTTTGAAAATGAAACTAAATTTATTATACTCATTCACTGAGTACACTGAAACTCTTTACAGCTCAAGTGATGGTATTAAAATATCCTAGTAAATTCCCTGGAGTCGAACCAAATAAATATCTGTTTTAGAGATGTTGTCTTTTGTTTGTAATTTTCAACTGTAATATTTTTAGCGATAAATATTTACTAGCGAACGGCAAATATGATAAGTACTTTTTCACTTATTACTGCTAAAAAAAAGTTTAAAAAAAAAGTAATGGAGGTTTCTTTTAGAAGCAATCTCGCAATAACTTTTTACCAGGTATTTTTATTTCGGTTGTAAAGAAATAAATTCAGATTTCTTAAAATGAACTTCCTTTTGATTAAATAATTTATGTGTGTTACATTTTGAAAATGAAACTAAATTTATTATACTCATTCACTGAGTACACTGAAACTCTTTACAGCTCAAGTGATGGTATTAAAATATCCTAGTAAATTCCCTGGAGTCGAACCAAATAAATATCTGTTTTAGAGATGTTGTCTTTTGTTTGTAATTTTCAACTGTAATATTTTTAGCGATAAATATTTACTAGCGAACGGCAAATATGATAAGTACTTTTTCACTTATTACTGCTAAAAAAAAGTTTAAAAAAAAAGTAATGGAGGTTTCTTTTAGAAGCAATCTCGCAATAACTTTTTACCAGGTATTTTTATTTCGGTTGTAAAGAAATAAATTCAGATTTCTTAAAATGAACTTCCTTTTGATTAAATAATTTATGTGTGTTACATTTTGAAAATGAAACTAAATTTATTATACTCATTCACTGAGTACACTGAAACTCTTTACAGCTCAAGTGATGGTATTAAAATATCCTAGTAAATTCCCTGGAGTCGAACCAAATAAATATCTGTTTTAGAGATGTTGTCTTTTGTTTGTAATTTTTAACTGTAATATTTTTAGCGATAAATATTTACTAGCGAACGGCAAATATGATAAGTACTTTTTCACTTATTACTGCTAAAAAAAAGTTTAAAAAAAAAGTAATGGAGGTTTCTTTTAGAAGCAATCTCGCAATAACTTTTTACCAGGTATTTTTATTTCGGTTGTAAAGAAATAAATTCAGATTTCTTAAAATGAACTTCCTTTTGATTAAATAATTTATGTGTGTTACATTTTGAAAATGAAACTAAATTTATTATACTCATTCACTGAGTACACTGAAACTCTTTACAGCTCAAGTGATGGTATTAAAATATCCTAGTAAATTCCCTGGAGTCGAACCAAATAAATATCTGTTTTAGAGATGTTGTCTTTTGTTTGTAATTTTCAACTCTAATATTTTTAGCGATAAATATTTACTAGCGAACGGCAAATATGATAAGTACTTTTTCACTTATTACTGCTAAAAAAAAGTTTAAAAAAAAAGTAATGGAGGTTTCTTTTAGAAGCAATCTCGCAATAACTTTTTACCAGGTATTTTTATTTCGGTTGTAAAGAAATAAATTCAGATTTCTGAAAATGAACTTCCTTTAATCCTTATCCCCTTCCTTTATCCTTATTTAATTAATTAAATAATTAAATAATTAAATAATTTTTTAATCTTTTAATGATTAAATAATAATTTGTTACATTTTGAAAATGAAACTAAATTTATTATACTCATTCACTGAGTACACTGAAACTCTTTACAGCTCAAATGATGGCATTAAAATATCATAGTAAATTCCCTGGATTCGAGCTCACGCCCAATCACACCGTGGAATACCCAGCTGTCACCGCGAATTTAGTAACAATGGGAATGGTTCCACTCAACAACTCATTGTGGGAACAGTCCTGATGGACCATCATGATACACCAGTCCTGATGCAGCAACTTGACTACAGCTACGACAATGGTCAAGACCTTCGACGGAGTTCAGAGTCTACTCCATTTTCCTTTACTGGTCTCTGTTCTTTAATCGTCTATTCATGGACACGAGAACTACAACAGCAACAAAATAGCACATAGTTTATTTAGGCTGTGTTTTAAAATTTTTATTTAGAACACATATGCATTAACCCTTTGAGGTGCAACCCTTTCCCATTGCTGAAAAGAGGGCAGCCGTTGCCACCGCTCGACTTAACGACCAGCAAGATGGCGGACGATCGGAACGTTCATCGCGTGCCACAGATCTAGAGACCCTTTTTTGACGCAGCTGGCTGTGCCCGCGCACAGCCAGCTGCGTCAAAAAAGGGTCTCTAGATCTGTGGCACGCGATGAATGTTCCGATCGTCCGCCATCTTGCTGGTCGTTAAGTCGAGCGGTGGCAACGGCTGCCCTCTTTTCAGCACGGGGCAATCTATCCAGCTGTTGTCGCATTCTTCTATTGTTCAGCAGATGTCAGTGCTGTTAAAAATAATCGTGAAATTTTTTTTATGGGAAATGGCGTGCTAAAAAGTAAAGGATTCTCGTGGAGCTAGGTCACCCGCAACTGTTTTTATAGAAATCCAATCTATTCTTCGTGACGGGCAACAGTCAAAAACGTCAGAGTTGGGTGTTCCCAGAGCGGGAACACTGCGCGTTAAAGGGTTAACCCTTACCGGATTTGCCCGAGCTGAGTACGGATGGACGTGAGACGAAAATTTGGTGTCTCGCGTCTCGCAAAACAGACGAAAAGCTTTGTCTCGTCTCGCAAAAATCCCTATATCCTAATGTTAAAAATGCTTGTCTCGTCTCGCAAAAAAACTGTAAATCTCTGTCTCGTCTCGCAAAAAGTCGTCTCGCGTCCATCCCTAGAGCTGAGTTCGGACAGGTAAAACGTTCCATTCTGGATTATTCCGAGTGTAGCTCGGGCAATAGGAAATTTTTTATTTTTCACATAATCTTTCCTGAATTATTTCGTTTGGCTTTCAAGCACTTTTATTAACTTTTCTGCCCACTAGATTGTAGAACTATACACGATTTAGTAAATCTCATATGAGAATGGTGTTATTATGCTTTAAAAATGTATGTATGTATATATATATATATATATATATATATATACATATATATATATATATATATATATATATGCATTAAATAAAATTGACATTTTTTGACCCTCCAATTCGAAAAAAACATGAACCGGCAAGGGGTTAAGGACACATCATCCTCCATTTTATGGGAAGACTTTACCTGAGGATGAATCCTACAAAAAGCCAAAATCAGAAAAAGCTATTTTTACGTCAAGTACGAAATGTAAGAATACTAAAACAGGAAAAATCTTCAGAAAATGAACCGTGCAGCGTGCATAATTCAACCGAACCTGTATAACTGTACGTTTTTTCTGAGGAAACACGTGAAGATCAGCGAAATTCCTCCATTGATGCTAATGACTGCCATGGTACGACTGCGAAGGAAAAAAGAAAACACTCATAACTATAAACCAATTTAATAAATTGGCTAATAATAGTTAATTTGTTAATAAACTTAATTACTTAAGTTTAGTTAGGTAATAAACTTTTTAAATTACTTATTAATAATTTAACTCATTTTCTAAGAAGATTTAAAAGAGGATTTCCCTTTCAGAATGTAAAACCGTTTTCCTATGAAAATTAGGAATGGATTGAAATCTGTTTATTCATAAAAAATGCTGTCATAAGTGTTGTTCAGAGAGAAGATTGTCCAAAACTAAAATGAGCCATGTTCCGTTGAACCCGAATAACTGTAAAAGTTTTAATATTTTTGCTTAATTTTGCAAGTTCTGAAAATATCCTTTGATGATTAGTTTGAGCTATAACAATTATTCATGTGAAAATATGGTTTTTTCTTGATGTATTTTTCTGTCTTATTTACTTTACATTTTCAAAAACAAACTTAATGTCTAACACCTAATTTGAATCATTTCTACTCCTCAGTGTTTGAAGGATCAAGTATCCTAATAGAAAAAAAAAATATTACTTTTTAAAAATTTTGATTTTGAAAAAAAAAATTAAAAACTGTAAAAAAGAAATTAAGTGCCCCCTATAATTTAAAGATGTTAAAGGTAAAGGAAACATCTTATTGGGCTTTCTAGAGAAAGTTACGAATGTTTTTGTGTGTGATAAAATATATAAATCAAATTAAATAAATATATCATGCATAAACGTGTGAAATGTTGAGCAAGTGTTCTGGTAGCTTTGAAATTCCGTTTTTTTAAGACTCGAACGGTTTCAACTCTAAAAGGGAGAGTGAAACAAAACTAAACGATTGCTTAACAGCATCTATTTAAGGATATATTTGTTTACACAATTTCGGGGATAAGAAAACAGATTTTTCTTTTTCTTCTTCTGCTTTATCTTCTTCTTCTTCTTCTTTATCTTCTTCTTCTTCTTCTTCTCTCTCTCTCTGACTAAAAAAGAAATATAAGCGAATCTGTTAAAATAAATGTGAATCTATTAAATTCCTGTTCCTAATATTTAGACTTCGTGAAAATTTTTCACGAAGTCGTTCTGCATATTTTTCATTAGCTTTTCAGAAATCGAAAACAAAACAAATTCAGAGTTTCTCATTTAACTTGATGTAAAAAAATACAATACAACCGACCATCCTGAAAAAAAAGTGAGAAAAACGCCAAAAGCAAGCGCTTTCGTGCTCTATTTAAATGAATTAATTAAATTAATATTAAAAATAACTAAATTAATTTTTTACCTTTTTAAAATTATCTCTATTACTGTTTACTATACATTTTGTTTTAGGGAATCATATTCATACTAGCAACATGGCCCAGCGTTGCCCGTGCAATAGAAGAGAAATGCTCACTGACCTTGAATATAGATTGTAAAGGGAAGGAATGTGAATTCTCCCACTGCAATGATAAAAAAAGAACATGCGACTTCACGCTGCAACGAAAAAATATGAATACGGCGCCTGATAGCGTACAGAGGTTATCGGGAATTGGACGTGATTGCATTTTAACTAATAGTTTGGAAAATATCGACAAATATTGTCATAGTCACTTATATATATAAAATTAGACTTTTGTCTGCACATTGCTTAGAATTCAAAAATTTTGCGACTTCTATCTGTTTCAAATACCTGGAAATCCAGTAAGACCCTCAAAAAAATAGTTGTCTGTTTGTCATTCTGTCTACCTGTCATTCTGTTCGTGACGCTTTTTTTTTTGTTCGCACATCACGTAAAAACGACTGAAGCGAATAAAATGAAATTTGGTGACAGGATAGGTAGTCGCTCAACTTAAAATATAGGAGTCGAGTTTAAAAAAAATCTTGATTAGATTTTGAGATTTTGCGAAAATCGTTTCAAACTGCGTAAATTTTTGTTTGCGTATCACGTAATAACCACTAAAGCTAATGAAATGAAATTTGTAGAATTTTTAGGTGGTCACTCAACTTAAAATATAGGTGTCGAATTAAAAAAAAAATCTTGGTTAGATTTTCTGATTTTGCAAAAATAGCTTCAAACTACGTAAATATTTGTTCCTGCATCACATTATAACAAATGCGTATGAAATGAAATTTAGTGACATAATAGGTGTCGACTCAAACTATAGACTTCGAATTGTTTAAAATTTTTCATTAGATTTTGAGATTTTTCAAGATTGTTGAAAATATGAAAATATTAATCGATTACGTATAAATCACTGAAGCGAGTGAAATAAAATTTAGTGTCGTCACTGGTGGTCACTTGAACTCTTTGCGCCAAAGTATTTAATTTTTTTTTAATAGATTTTGAGAAGTTTTGAAAATTCACTACATGTATGCGCTATTCTTAAAAAATGGGAGTGGAATAGAATAAAATTTGGAATTATGTCAGATAAAAGTTAATTTGAACTCCAGATGCCAAAACACTTAAATATTTCATAGATTTTGAAATTTTGTGAAAATCGTATAAATGTTTGCTCTCGCATTCCTTAAAAAGGGATTAAGAGAACACAATGAAATTTTGCAACATGATCAACATCAGGGCAAAAACAGTGAAAATAGAAATATTTTGATAAAATTTAAATAAATTTTTAAGATGTCTATTTGCTTTTCTAGATTTTGTGAAGATTGCGCAAAATCTTTAGGAGGAATAATGTTAAAATTTGTTCAGTGAATCAAACAAAATTAATTTGCATGTTAGGAATGACCTCTTGACTTGAAAAACTCATTCAACCAGAATAAAATTAATTTTTTTAAATAGAAATAATTTCTCTATAATAGTCAAGTTTACTGATTACTTTGTTATTCCCAAACCTTGTGATCTTTTAACAATGCACAGAAGATATAATTTTTATTTCTATACTATTGATAATGTGCTATTTCCATTCTTTGTACACCTACAATGCTGATGAAGATTCAAGGTTTTTAAAAATTTACATTATTTACTAACCCGTCAAAGACTGGTACCTCAGCTAGTAGCATATATAAATATTACAGCTACTCATCACTAGCTTTTGTCTTAGAACAATACATTTTCTTATATGGTGGTAAACAGGTAAACTATTCTCAAGAACTGATCGGGAAAAAAAATGGTTGTATGGAAATGTTCTAAATTAGTCAAAAACAAAGATGTAAGTTTTAATACTTTTAAAATATTCGGGCTGCTTGTAAAATTAAATTTAAAGCTCCTCATTAGTAATCAATTTTTAAGAATAATAATGTATTAAATTGAAATATATTATTAAAGGTCATGTGGTATTGTTCATAAATCGTTTTTAAAATTTTGATCTATTTCTTCTCTGGTAAAAGTTCTTTATTTTTTTATGAGTTCAGTTTTGAGTGCACATAATTTGAAAGCTTACTTATTAATTTATCATCATTACACGCAAAACAAAAGGTCTAGTTAAAAATATTAATTCATTTTTTTCTATACACTCAGTGAAATACATTCTAAAAAGATTAATAATAATAAACTTTCCGTCTGTTTTCTTTTATACGTATACGTAATAGTTGCACAAAATACGTTTCAGAACTCTGCATAAATCATGAAAATTCATTTATAAATGCTAAACTTCATCTCGATATCAGAATTCGAAGTCATCAATTTTCCTTTCTTTAAAGTTTTACTTTAAGAATTTAGCTTTTTGTTTGTTTGTACCATTCAACAGCGGCTTAAAAGGTTTCCGATGTTCAGTAATTTAATTTGATAATCATTAATTTTTTTGGTGAATTTTTTTTCATGTTTGTTAAAACATTACGATATTTTTATTTTGTTTTAGTATCCAAAAAAAGTTTGCTGCGAGAAAATAAAAATTTGAAACATTGTTAGATCTTGTAAGAACTTAAGGGAAAAAAAAAAATGCTTAACTTTTTTTTTTTTTGGGGGGGGGGGAATGTCCTGTCAAGATCATACTTTAAAAAACTTACGTTAATAAAAAAAAATAAAAGTTCAAAAAGTCATTTTACACTATTTTAAGCCTATGATCTTTTTGATAGAGGGCACAAAAATATTGTTTTTAATTTATAGTAAATCCATATTATGGCAGGGTTTGATACGTGCTCAAAATTAAAAAAAAAAAAAAAAAAAGAAAAGAAAGAAGAAAAAAAAAAAAAAAAAAGAGATGATTCCCCTCATCTTCAAGAATTGCATATATCCCCAAGAGGAGAGATGGTCAGGACACTTGCTTTAAACACTGAGCTGGGCTTGGTCTTCATTCGTTAACTGGTGGCGGGCGTGGTACGTTGAAATATGACTGGCCGCCGCTTGTTGGTGTTGTAATCTGGCCGAAGATTCATGGAAGACCGCAGGGTGCTGGGGCATCCCCAATCCTCATGGCTGCGGCTGCAAACGTATCAAAGAAATACTCCTGGTCAGAACGTATTTATATTTATACAGCCGTGTTGCCATATAAATCTGTGTGATTTAATATGGCAACAGAGATCACGAAAAACCCGCTCTCTCGACGGTGTTTACACTTCTATTGTCTAGTGTCACCTGATTTATAAGCTAATCAGATGCTTAAGAAAGTTGCAATCATTGGCTATTAAAATACCCAAATCTCATAGCCCTTGCAAATTTCTGAGAACTGTAGCGACAATGAGACAGGGGAACGAGAGGAAAAATATCTGTTGCACTTTTATTAAATTTAGATCCCGATACAAATCCTTTGTTTGAAAACGAAAGCTGTTGCGTTCTTTTAAAACTTTGGAGGGAGCTAGCATTTTTTTTTTTGAGAGTCTATTCATTTTTTTGTGTTATATGAGAAGTGATATTTTTGTCAGGTGTGAAGAGGTTGAAAGATAATGACAGAGATAAAACTTAACTGATATTTAGTGAGAAATTACTCATAGAAATTTCTCTAGAGAAGCATAAGTTAACATGAATCACAATATTTGGCAGTTCTCTATTCTCTAAATACTCAAATTTATGAAAATTAGAAAATGTTTTAAAACTTAAGTCATCTCTTGTGGAATTTTTTCTCTTTGGTATAGCGCATGGTCTACTCGAACAGATATGCATATGTCACATCCTGATTTCATTCAATGTATCAAAGTGTCGATCAAGTCTTGGACACCCGTCGCCTGCTGCTTGGAAAATGAATTCTTTGAAGCTCTTAGGGCAGGCGATGGTAACCTCCAGAAGTCCAGGGTCGTGGAAACCGACCCCCCGACTGGCAAGGGGAGCGCACGCTACTCTTCGCAGCGTGGGCGTTTTTGAATGTTTTGGCACAGATTTTGGGACCAGCGTGTGACAGTGGGCCCTTTGGTACAGCTTTTGGAACCAGGGCGGACACATTTGTGCCTTACAGTGGGCCCTTGAGGAACATATTTGCTACAATGATATATACCGAAAGGGACTTTTGTTTGTTAGGGGGGAGGGGGGGTGCTAGAAGCCTGTCCGACGTTGTCCAATGTTTTAGACTCCGGCTATTTCGCACAGAGTTCTATTGAGTGGACTTACACTATGGGAATCAAACTTCCGTCCATTGGAGCTCAGAGTTCTGTTAACACTATGAGACTGAAGGCTGAGTTTTAGACTCCGGAAAGACCACATAGCGTGCTAAATATGGGACCCGTAGTGGAACTGATTCTGGGTTCTGAGAGAACTGTGGAAAGGTCATCAGACTTCTGGTGGATTCACGATTGAAAAAAGAAGACTGGATGGGACATAGCGTATCCCCTTCCTTTGGGAGAGCGAGGATGGATGCTTGTGGGGGGGTTTCACGAGCTGGGCTGCATTGTGACAGACTCTGTGACAAGAGGCACATAGAGTTCTATAGGAAGACAGGGAGCAAAATCTCCTGTCTAGATCACATGGCGTTCAGTGAGGGAAGATACTTTGTTGTGGGGACTTGTGTGGTTCAGACTCTGGTCAGCAACACACAGAGTTGAGTGTAATAAAAGCTGAAGGAGATTGAGACTCCGGAAGAGAGGCACGCAGACTTCTGATCGAGCGGAGAAAATGTGGGATCAAGGTAAACCTGGAGGTGCACATTGGAGATGACTACTTGGAGAACAGGGCTACACGAGGCTTCAGCAGGGCTACATGAGTTGCATATGAGGTTGTGCAGGAAGTGATAAATTTGTTTCAGCTTTCCATGCGCGACTTTGCTTGACAGGATGCTGTTCGTCCATTTTTGCCGATGATCGGCTGCTGGAGGTTTTATGCGGTATCTGCTAGTTAGTGGGTATGAGAACATATAATGGTCAGCGTCGGCTTGATCGCTGCCGCAGTCACAGGTGCCTGTATCGTGCCTTTCAAACCTGTGTAGGTATGAAGGGAAAGGGCCACGACCACTAAGGAAATCTGTGCAAATATGGGAAGGTGACACTGGATTTGTGTCTGGCTTTTGTAGGTATTTATGTGTATATCTTCCATTTTCTGTGTTGTCCAAGTGACTATGATATTGTTTTTTAGGTATGGAACTAGGTGAGATTTTGGAGTTGGGAGACTGTGTGTTACTGAGGGGAGTTGGGTTGCTTCCTTAGCAAGTTGGTCTGCCCTTTCTGCCCGTTGGTCTGCCCTCAGATGCCCACGTGTTCTCTCACGAAGCGTACAGAAACTTGCGGTAGCTTTAGTAGCAGCTTCTTAATCGTCTGTGACATAGGGTTGGCTGAAAGTTGCGACTTGATTGCCCACAGGCCTGACAGGATGTCACCGTAAATGGTAGCGGTGCTGTTGTTAGAGTTTCTTAGCCAGATTAAGGCCTCTGTTATGGCTAGTAATCTGCTTGAAATACACTATTTGTGTGATCGAGCCTTCCTTGCCACAATGCAATCTGCTGGTTGTCCCGAAGTACCACAAATGCCGAAGTACCACAAAGACTACTTCTGTTCCGTCTTCTGTCTTCGTTCCATCTGTGTAGATCGAAGTGTCTTGCGAGGGAGGATCTTTGGAAGGAGACAGGGCGATTCTACGAGGGTAAAGCGTGAGGCTGGAATGGATGGTCTACTTTGCTTGTTCCTTTTCGTAGGTGAGGTTAGGCAGTGTATAAGTACCTGTCACTGAGGGCGTATCTAGACGTGTGATGTGAGCTCTTACTGCTTCTGTCTCAAGCTCAGGGTGCAATGCGATCAAGTCTTGTTGAATTGCACGCCACTCTCACTCGCCAAGTTCACTTTTCAGCTTCTGGAAGATCGTGGGAGAAAACTGGCGCTGTGAAAATTCTGCGCTCTACAGCATCTAACACATGCTCATTTGGGTTAGATTTGGGGGAGTAAGTTGGCCAATCCATCTGTTTGTAAATATTCTGATACCACATAGGCTCGATGTGGGGCTGAGTTTTGTCATCCATTAGCAGAAAGTATGGTCAAGCAGCACCCCTAGACAGTCTAACTTAGTGGTCCAATACCTCGTTTGCATATTTCGAAGATCAAAACGCGTCTAGAATATGCGTTCTGACTATATCTGGAGTCACCAGTAAGCAATAATCGGGCCCAGTCTTCTTGACTCTACTGAAAATGACGACATCAACACGGCTGTCCAAATTTAAAACACAGTAAGTGACAAATTCAAAATCTTCCAGAAAATCAATAAAACATATTTTCTTTTAGCCGCACGAAATGGTATTTTAGCACAACAAATAAACCGTTGATTATTGTCACAGAATAGGATGACAACATGTAGAAAATAAAATAGCTTTTTAAAATTGTTGAAAGTGTTACTGAGTTTTAAATTTTGCAAATTGAAAAAAAAGGCACTTCCTAGGTTTATCAATTTTGATATCTATACGAAAAAATTAAATTATTGAACAGTACCAAGTAAATCATGTTCATACGACTCTCTTAGAACGAAAAATGCTAAAAAATCCAAGTTCCATCCAAAAAAATCCAAATCGTTCTAAGAGAGTCGTATGAACATGATTTACTTGGTTCTTTTCAATAATTTAATTTTTTCGTATAGATATCAAAATTGATAAACCTAGTAAGTGCCTTTTTTTTTAAATTTTTTCCCTTGCTGTGTTTTAAATTTGGGCAGCCGAACAGCTTAAGCGTCTTTTTTAGAAGCTCGAGTAGGCTACTATTGGATTTCTCATAAATGGTCTAACCTTGTTAAGCCTCCCTGAAGCAGTTAGAATAACTGATTCGAAGTTCATGTGGCAGTATGTATTGACAATGACAGAAAACGGTCTTCGGATTTAGTTTTTGCTCTTGATCGCCTTTAACCAAGTTGCCTGTTCACTGATCCAATGCTTGAAAAGCTTTTCCAAACCCTTGATATGCCACTTTGAGCGGTAACCAAATCTTGAATGACCTCCATTATGTCTTTGTATAGTAAAGTAGCCATGCGAAACAGAATGAAACCGTCTATTACGTCACCTGGTGGAAAACTGCGGAGTTAGCCTTCCTATCTCGAAAATGGAGCGAAATAAGGAAAAAAAAAAAAAAGGTTAAGCAAAGTTGTATAGCATCATAAATTAGTACGAAACGACACATTGTGGACATTAATGCGAAGAATAGAACGCGCATTTTTGTATTTTCGTGATTTTCTAGATAGTTACCTTTTTTCCCTACCTCGTTCCGTTTCCGAGATAGGAATGTTAACTCCGTAGCTTTCCACCAGGTGGCGCCGTAGGTTGTTTCATTCAGTAGCGCAGGCCTACTTTTTTTTAACCTAGACACCACTTTTATGAATATAGCAGCAGCCGTTCCGAAGTTAAGAAGGTGGCAAGGGAATAATATAGCGGCCAATACCGTGGACAGACGCTTATGACAGACGCTTATGGATTATATTTTGTTGAACATCAAAATGAAAAGATTTAACAATCATAGAGGGTTTCGCAAAATTACATAAATTTAATACAGTTTGAGTTTATATTCAAAATATCGTGAAATGTTTGCCAAATTTAGCGGCTACTAACAATATATCATTAAATTTGGCGCCAGTAGAAGTTACCCCAAGCTTTGATTTGCATTTAACAAAATGCAATAATTTATGGCTATTTCTCACATAGACTATTAATTTCAGTTTTAATCAAAGCTTAGAATAAATACATAATACATACATTATACATAACAATAAATTACTCTCTAATGACAGTGAGATTGTTTTTGAATTATTCCTGTACAATTTTATATGTACGTAAAATGTGATTGTGTTGGGAAGTATTTTAAAATCGATGCGTTTTGGCATGATTTATCTTTCTTGTTTAAATATATTTACTGAAATATTTTAAGTAGTAAAATTTCAAGAGGTTAACTTTTTCAGATGAGTTATTAGACATTCGCATTGCTTAGGGAAAAAAAGTACTCTTAATTGAATCGGTAAACTTATATGATTTATCGTTCAGTATTTAGTGCCGTAGTTATTGGAATTTTTTATGAGAATACTTATTTTCCACTCTTAATTGGCAATTTGTTTCACAATCAAGCGATTATATTTTTCTGCGAGGTAATTTCACAGAGCAATAATTTCATGATAGCTGCATATATCACTTGGTTGCCTTTCTTATTTAAAAAAAAGTGGTTCAAAAAGTTGCAAATACTATGAAATAAGTATCCATGTAATAAATTATTTAACCTCTAATAAAGTATCTATAACTTTTATTCGTTTATGAATATATTTTTTAAATAATAATTATGCAGTAAATACTTTACAGAAGGGGCAAAGTTAGGAGAAATTTTCATAATTTGTTCAGCCATCTGATCTGCAGTTTTTAAGCCTTAACTTTAGCTTATTTATTAGTGACAAAAACGGAATATTAATGATCTTGTAATAATAAGTGAAATGTTTTGTAACGTCTTATAGAGTTTTATTTTGGATTATTTTTTAAACGAATGCCTCGTTCTTTCATTTAGAAAGCTTTGCTATCATTCGTATACATTTTCAGATGGTGTAAGACTAGGAAGCTCTGACCTTCCTTTCACAATCAAACTTATCAGCTCTTAGATCTTTTGTTTATGAAGTCTCTGCCAAAGTTACGCACGAAGCGAAAAAATCGGTGAGTACAGTTTTAATTGACACGAAATTCGACAGAAAAATAACAAATATATTTATACTTGAAACAAAGTAAAAGAACAAAACAAAGATTAAAACAATATTGAATATTTTTGTAAATTATAAAATGAAGCCATACTGGAGTCGATAGCAAAAGGTATTGCAAGGTATTCATCCTATTATGAAGTTACGCTAATCCCTGACTTACTGACTTATTCCATAATAATTCTAGGCTATCACTCGAAGATAAAATTTTTACCCCCATTACTCCAAGAAGATTAAAATGCTTTTAAAAAGAAAAAAAGCGTAATAATATCTACACCGTTTGTACGATCCGCTTGAAATTTTTTCATAATTATGCATAAAGGTATAGAAAACAATTTGAGCTACTTTATAAATCTGAAAATCCACCCGTTCTCTCATTTTAAAGCTATTTTTCGCTCTTTTCAGCTCCATTTTATTTCCGAGAGTCAAAAAAGTGATCATTTGAGTGACAAAACAAGCTGTTTCAAGTGACAATGACGTCATACTGAAATCATGGTTATCAGGCTTTGAAAGGAAAATCGCGATTGCAATGCGTTTAAAATAGTTTTTCCAAATAACATAGTTTATTTTTTTTTTTCATTAAAATAATCGTCGGTTTGAAGCATTGATGTAAGAGGGACTGCGTACACAAAACGAAATCGTTCGAATGCGAAAAGTTTCCGCGCGTTTCCAGAAGCGCACGAAATCCGCTTTGGGTCTATAATAAAAATTGAATATGAAGTTATTCATTTTAAGTGGACGAAGATTATATTGAGTCTAGATATATTTTTGCCAAATGTTTGTTTTTTTAGCGCCCTATTTAATTGTCTCCACAACGGTCTTTTCCTTGTTGTTTAGAATATTTATAAAATAGGCGTTTATCAGTTAAAATTTTCAATCTATCGCACAAACAACAGGAAATATAAACCAGTTCAATCAGTAGCCACAAAAAGAAACACAACAAGAGTATAAACTGTATATATATTTCCTCTTCTTCATAAATCATTTTCCTAACAATATTTTTTCAACCTATAAAATCCACTATGCATAACAAAAACTCATAAGATGAAGGCTGAAGGCTCGAAGAAAGATTTCGATATCTTCTATAAGACATATTACTCTCTTCTTTCTCTCACATTGAAAAAAAAAAAAAAAAAAAACCGAGAAACTAGAAGAGAAAATCCTAGAGGCGAACAACTTTCAATTTATAAGAACTTTGCTTCGGGCTCTGATATAGTTGGAGGATAAATGGCCGCTTAGTGAAAGTAAGAAACAAGAGATTTATAGGATTTTTTTTCTAAAATTGAAAAATATTAGCTTTTTTTTCCCAAACGCTGACAGTATCCAGAGGTGGAGAATATTTAGTTATAAAAAGGGGGTATTACGGAGCATTATAAAAATACTTTTTTTGCAATTTCTGGAATTTCCTATAAATTGCAAACTATTGACGAAAACCAGTTTCACAGTGCTGGTAGTGTTGCTATGTGTATGAATTTTGTTCTTATGTGTATATCCTCTTTAGACTCGACAAAAATCTCTGATGGCAAAATTAAAGAGCAATCTCATAATTATTTAGAAAGAGTACAAGTAGAAATTTTTTGATTAATAATTTGACAAATACTTTTTGAAATAAAGCTTCATTCCCAATCACATTTTCAGTAGTAGAAAGTTGTTATCACCCATAAAGGAAGATTGGCAAGAAACATTTAAATTTAAAAGATGTCCTACCAGTTTTTTCCCGCTATTTGTATTCGCAAATAAGCAAAAATGTTAACAAATTCGACTTCGGAAATTTCAATAACATTAGAATATCATTTCGTGTAACGGCAAACGAAGATAAAAATAACGGCAAACTGTGTGTAAGATTTGCACATTCGTATGCGTTAACATCATTTATTCAAAATGAAAGCATCGACGCATATGTACAGCTGCGGAAAAAAAAGTCCCACTTGTACATTTTTCGGCCGTCGTTCGTCGCACAGAAAAGTTACAGATACCAATCGTTTACGATTGACGCACACTTTAATTTGCTGTGCATAAAAATTGCATAAGGGGCCATCTACATATTAAAATTCGCACCAACTTTTTTTTTCTCAATAGAAAACCCTAGATTTCACTTCATATTTCAAAAATTTAGCTCATTTTAACCCCGGACACCAATTTTCAATAAATTTGGACAGAAAATGTGTGAGTTATGAGCACCCAAAATCCCCCTCCCCCTATGTTAAAATATTTTTTCATACTTCAATTCATATCTCATATAATATTGGTAGTAAGAAGCTGATTTTTATTCGTACTATTAGAACTAAACGACCCAAACATAATTTAATGTTATTATGATTTTTAATAAATTATTAATATGAATTATGAATTATTAAATTAATATTCAAAAATATTATGAATAGCGACCTAGCCAAATTTCGATGGAAATAGATGCAGAAACTAATATTATATGGCTGTGCAAAATTTCAAATTTTTACGTTCAGTAGTTTAATTTATATTAAATAAAATGTATTATTTTCATGAGTTAGGGGACCCTATATAAATTTATTAAGTGAAAAGTTTTTGAAAATTGCATAAAATAAATGTAAATTAGATTTATTTTGTGCAAAAACACAGTAAAAGATACCAGTATTAAAAATATCAAGTTTGAAGCAAATGAATTAGAGGTTTTTACAGTTTGTTGGGGATTCTATAAAGCGTGTATTGTTGCGTCCGCTACCATATTCCCTCAAATAAAATATTTTTCAGCTATAGAATTAGATGCAGTAGATGTATGTCTTCTAATACAACGTCCCATTTCTGAAAAACTAACATCCTCAACTTTCCAGGCATGAATGTGACTTTTTTTAATATCGGAAATATTAGGTCTTTGGAATTCCCCATACTTTATCAAACATTCAAAATCACGTTTTTCTGTAAAAAAAATTTCATCTAACTATAAATTAAAACACCGCCAAAAGTCTTAAGAATATTGCACATTGCAGGCGATAGTATTAAATGAAGAAAGTGAAATAACAAACACAGTGATAATATTGGGTCGGCAAAAAAGTAATTGCGTTTTTTACATGAAATTCAAACAAATAAATTTTCAATCATGAAACCATTCTTTAAGTTCGACCATAGCTGAGTCGAGCAATATTCATGCTTGTAGTCAGAAGAGTAGGGAGCAGCCTCTCACTCCTGCCAACATTCCAGCTGTCTAAGAGAAACATCAAGGGAAACACTGAATAACAATTTCAAAATTACAAAGATTTTCAAAATCCTTAGCAGTCATTTTGCATTTTTCCCTTAAATCATGTGTACGAACCATGGAAGTTATGAACTCACGGGTCATTTGGACGACAGACTAAATATTCTATTCTACCCTTGATATTCTCAGTACAAAAAACTTTCAATGGGAACAATATTTTCCTTGAAAATAATATTAATTTCTTTTAATTCTCGCGAGCGAAATAAATGAAAGGCGAAAAGTCCGGAACCTACAAATAGCGTTTTTCAATTTGCAGAAAGTCCCTTAAAAACGCGCAAAAATGAATTCACAATATCTCCTGAAATTATCGTAGAAAATGGGTAAAAATTTATATTTAGGGTAATTTGAAGGTTTTCTTTCGTTTAATAAAGTCAAAATAGGGGGTTGTCATTGAGGAAAACGAAGTTGATGCAGAATTCAATTTGAAGACGGCCCCTTATGCAAATTAAATGAATAGTAAATTAAAGTACGCGTTATTTGCAAACGAATGGTATATATAACTTTGCTATACGACGAACGATGGCAAAATAAAGAGCAAGTGGGACTTTTTTTTCCGCAGCTGTAGAACTACAAAAAATTCTTGAAGACTCGTTTTAAGAATGGAAAGAAAATGTCCAAATATGTGTATCTCGGGACCGAAGAGGAAATAGAGAACATTTCGCTCTTATGGACATACATACATGTATGTATTATCGGGGCCACGTGATATTGGACTTTTTTCTACCGGACCGAAAAGCTTGCTTTTCATCACGTCACAGAGGACATCGTCTCTCGAGCGATAGGATTAGTATAGAAACTGGAGACGAAACTGGCTTTTAATCATGGTAATTGTATATAAATAAATATAGTCTCCGATTTCTATCGGAATCGGAATATTTCTGTGGGAATATAGTATGACAGTCAAAAAGAAGTTTGTATGTCTGTCGTTCTGTCATTCTGTCCGTGACGCTTTACGCATCACGTAAAGCGAACAATAAAAGCGACTAGGTACGACCAAAGCGTATGAAAAGAAATTTAGCAACAAGGTAGGTGATCATTCAACTTAAAGTATGGGCACTGAATTTTTTTTTAATTTTTTATTAGATTTTGAGACAATCTTTCTCAAATGTGTAAATTTTTGTTCACGCATCATGTAATAAGGATGAAAACAAATGGAATAAAATTTGGTGACATGATAGGTGATCACACTCAGCTTAAACTATATTCGTCAATCTTTGTTGATTGACTTCAGACATTTTGCAAAACTTTATTCAAAGTGCTCAAATATTTATTTGTTCAACCTATAAACCACTGAAGCGAATAAATTGAAATTTAGCATCATCTTAGGTGGTTACATAAACTATGTTAGGAGGCAAGTTTTTTAAAAAATATTTCGTGGATTTTGGGATTTTTGTGAAAATTGTGTAAATGTTTGTTCTCGTATCCCTCAAAAATGACTTAAGAGAGTAGGATGAAATACTGTAACATGATCAGCAACGACAAAAACAAAAAAAGTCGGAATTTTCGTAAACTTTGAACACATTTTAATACTTCGCACAAATTGACCTTTTTTTGAGGGGTGGAGGCACTTTAAGGCGTCTGGGGATAGTATATTAGGTGGCTATTCAACTTTAAAGAAATAATTTTTTTTAAATGTTTATTTGCTTTTTTAGATTATGTGAAAATTGTGGAACATTTTCTTGAAGCATAATATTAAAATATCCACAGTGAATCAAGCAAAATTTAGTTAAAGGCGAAGAATAGCCTCTTGATTTTAAAAGCTCATTCCACTAAAATAAAACTTTAATTTTGAAAGTAATATGTTTTTACTTTTGAAATTTTCACTCAACTCTTAGTTTTTTCCTAAACTTTAAAATTTAACAATACACAGAATTTCTAATTTTGTTCTTTATACTTTTACCAATCTGCAAATTCCATTATTTCCACTGATAATGCTGACGAAAACTCAGGCTTTTTGGAAATCTGCATTAGCTCCATCCCGTCAGTTTCAGGTATGTCAGCTATTAACAGCATATAGGAAACTTACAAACAAGCGTCGTACATTTTCTGTAACAAACCGGCTAAAAGTTCTAAGGATGCGAAAAAAATCTATATTTTCTTTACTTTAAAAAAAAAAATGCTAATTCTTGTATATCTATACTAATTCATATATATCTTTTCAGTGAGGTATTAAACATTAATAAAATTAAAACAGAACTAAATCACCAAGAGACACTGTTTTATTGAATTAATTAATTTTATTCAACAGAGATTGATAAATAATTTGTGAACATCAATTCAAAAATTCATATTTATTAAATTTCACACATACACAAACATATATATGCAGAAATATATATTACAAAATATTGCTGCTTTTGTTCATTGTATGAAATAGAAAATGGAGTGTGATGTTTTCAAAATGATACTAAGTAATATTTCATCAATCCGATAATAAATGTACATCCAGGGTGGAGAATATTTATGAATTAGGTACTTTATCTTAAGGAGTATTTTGAATGAAAATAATTCAATAAAACATTGTGATTTAAAAAACAATAATTTATTACTTTAAGTATAATGCTTGAGACGTTAGGTTAATGAGAATATGATAAAACCTTTTCATGTGAGAAAAATTTATGGTGATAAAATTAACATTAATAAAGAAAACAAGAAATGCATTATATAACCATTAGTCTTTGGAAGCTATATCCAAATTTTATTTATATTTCCAGTAGTATTCCCAGTTAATGCAAAACCTTATATATTATGTAAGATAGCCCTTAATATAATAAAACAATAAATTCTTGTGAGTTGGATGTAAATGAAAACCAATCAATATTTTTGTTTTCTCAAAAACATGAATTCGCCTTCCTTACCAAATACAAAAAATTCACATTAGGAAAGTAGAGTCCATGTTTTTTTTATAGTATCCAATTTTAGAATAATTATTTAAGAAACTATTTGGTGACACAGAAAAATAATATTTTATTACATTTTCTAAACATTGCGACAAACGTATGTTCTCATTGGAATGACTGATAAAAGGTCAATTTTTTCAAACACTAATTGATCTAATATTCGTACATATATATATTTATTTTGCTTTTACAATTCAGAAATATGTCTTCTTGTTCATAACTGATAAGATTAAAAAATACAGAATATGTCTCAACTGTTAATAGAAGTAGTAGATAAAAATCTTAACTTCGAAGTAGATAACACTAAAACTAAATATTTTTCTGTTATTGAAAGAGGGAATTTAAAATGACCCATAAAATCATTACTAGAGATTGTCGTGGACAAAGTTAATAGAAGTAGTTCAACATTTCACTAAAAATGGTGTTAAATTATCTGCATCCTTTTTATGGAGAAACGTTGTACCACGATTTGTTGTTTAAACTCAACACTGAAGCCAAGTCATGGTGAAATCTTTCTCCATTGAAAGACTGTAGTTAGTTTAGCACCATTTTTTGGTGAAATGTTGAGCTGCTTCTATTAACAGTGTCGACAACAATCTCGATTGATGATTTTGTGGACTGTTTTGAGTTTTCTCTATCAATAAGAGAAAAATATTCTTTAGTTTTAGTGTTATTTACTTCGAAACTTAGATTTTTATTTATGATTAAAATTTATGGCATTCTTGACATTTGTTTTAAATGTTTAATATCTGATATATTAGAATTAAAAGTTCCATATAATCTCAGGCATGGATATTTCTCCGTGAAACTCTTCTGGGTGTAATAATTCTATAGACTTTAATTTCATTTCACCTTCACTTTCAATGGATAAACTTAGAAAAGAAATGGTTTTAAATTTGTTTTCTGATTCAAAAACCTTCTCGCAAGATACACTATAATTACCTTTAGACATTTGTCGATATTGCCCAAATCTAGCTTTTAAAGAATCAATTTATAAATTTTTGAACGGAATAACTTTTGGATTATTTACATGAAAAGCATTAAAACTACTCTAAATTTTTCAAGACTGAAGCCAATTTTTATATTTGTGTTAAAAGTTTACATTATTATGATTCGGATTTTATATTGCGCTGCAAAAGTTATCATGAAATCTAGTACCTCTTTGTGAATGCTTTGCATTAACTATTTTCCAAAAAATGAAGAAATGCTAATGTGACATTATATTTATAGCCATTCGTTTTAAATCATTCGGAGGTAATGCAGTTCCTTCAGAGCAAATTTAGTTTTTTTTTTTAGCGAGTAAGTTAATCATAATTTTCCATATTCTTTTCGAGTTGTACGTTCACTGTAAAATACGAGGCACTTTGAAAATAGCAAATTGTAGTCATTTCTGAGTACTTTGTTATCTTGTAATTGGTCCAAGTACTTTACTCTTAAATTAAGCAGTACATGTACCCACTTTTTGAATTGTAATTTATATTTCAGTGTATCATGTACTTATTTATGACGCAAATGTACTTAAAATGTACGAGTACTCATTTTTAAGTAAATTTTTTAACAGTGTTCCTGAAACTAATTCTAAAGCTAAAATAGGAAATTTATAAATAACTGACACTCGAATACTTTTTATTAGAAGGTGCAGCTTCTAAAATTCGCTTCTAGAACAGGTGCAGTCACTACTGTCGCAGGTAAATGCATAGTCACATTTAGTACCAGCTAGACATCTTCTTCACAATTTCAGCAGTTTGAGTGCTTGCAGACTTCAAATTACAACCTGTATACTTCCAAAAAGAAATAATAAAATCACACACACATGAGGGAAAACTTTTCTATTCTAACCTATTCTCAATTCTAGATATTACTTAAACTAGTTCAATACAGAGTGAAAAATGAAACGCTCCAGCGCATTTTCATGTCAGGCACGTTCGGCGAAAGTACTTTATTGTTTCTCCAACCGTCTGAAACTATCCCTACACTTTAACACTGATCCAGAGATTTACATTAGTCTGAAGCACTTCACTTCAAAAAGAAACATTTTTCAAGCATTTCTCCAAGAAATCTTCTGATATACTCTTCTTAAGCCCGGGAACTTTTAGGAAGTTGCAGATCCGATTGTGAAATGGAGAACTAAGCTTAGAAACACTTTTAAAAAATATCTTAGGTCTTCTGTTTTTCAGCTGCTGAACAATTTTTGCATTACTTGAATTGTTTAATGCATCTCAGAGATTTACACGGATAGTATTTCAGTGAAGCATGTATTTAAAATATAAATGTTATGAGTGATTTATACTGAAAAATTTAACCATGACTAAGAACTGCCATTTGGATATATGTAGGGGAAGGGTGGACGAAATGGTGTACTTAAAGTTATTCCGGCCGATAACTCTGTAACAAATAGAAATAAATTAAGCAAGTAATATTTATTTCAACTTTACAACATTAGTTGTTATTCTGCAGTATTGAAACTTCAAATGCGATGAATATTTTGGGATCTATATCTCAATATATCCAGAGTTGCAAACTACCCCATTTTGCCCTATGGAAAAAATAGGCTATAGGACAAAACGGGGTAAAAACACAGCTTTCACAGTTCACAATTCACACAGTACACAGCTAATATGTAAACATATCATTGTCATCAACCAGCGCACAAGACATGACCCCATTTGTTCCATGCACTGACTTGAACCACCCTTCTCCTTATACGGATCTTGAATATATATCGCTACAGAACAAACATGCAACATTTACATCATCTGGGTTACTGTCAGACAGTTGTCGTCTGTTGGTAGAGTAGCAACGCGACGTCTTTGAGCTTATGAACTGTGCGACATCCAACGTTTTTACCATTCTGCTTCGGCACAGGCCATACACAGTCAGATATGGTACCCCCTTTTGCTTCACTTCGAGATACCCCGTTTTGCCTAACAAGCATCCATTCAAAAAAACTAGGGCTAACTAACTAATTGCACTGAATGTAGTTCTACTTTTTGATGCAATTTACTTGCAAAACTTCACTTTTATTAAATGTAAACTGTTGCGTTGATATCTGCATTCAAACCTAAAAAAAAATCCTAACAATACACTTACCTATGATCAGGGTAATACAACCCTGACAAAGATTTATTACTTTTTCTAAGTAATAAATCTTTGGAGCGTATCTGTTTGTGACTCTGCAAGCAGTTCCCACTTGGAAATCAAATATTTGACATGTTATGCACAAACTGTAGGAATGACATAAAGATGGCAGCACTTGATAAGTGAGAGAATCGAAAACCCCGTTTTGCCCTACCATCCGATTTTGCCCAACCTTCCCCTATGTGTAAAAAAATTACCCTCTTTTAGCACTTTTCAGTATAGTGGAAAAGTACAAGTTTGGTTTATCATTTAAATGCATTTTAGAATGTTTATTTTTTTTCAAATTTTACAAACTTAAAGTATATTTTTGAAGTTTATAAATTAAGGTTCTCCACCGAAATAGCGTCAGCGGCATTTATGGCTCTTTTACTCTGGTCTACAATTTTCATAATTTAGGCCTCTTAGGGCAATGATTAAAAACAAATATTTTACTCTCGAGCTTGTTTAAAGACTTGTTGAACTTTCTTTACGGTCAAACTTGTCGAGCGATTTTACGATACACGTTGACTCTACAGTCGAGTCACAATAGTCCTAGCATAAACTTTTCTGGACCACTCCCAGAAGACTTAATGTAGACAAGCTGACATTCCGTAAAACTACCAGGATTTCTTGATTCTCGTCTTCTTCGTTCCTTTTTTGCACTATGACGCCTTATGTACGAGAAGTGGCTATAAATTAACGAGACTGACGCTGCTGCTGACGAAATAAGCATGCGCCAAATTCCAGCCACTGACAACTGTTCATCGTTCTTCTCTTTCGAATGCAGTGCCTCTCACTTCGATAAACAAATCCGTATTGCCTTTGTTAGCGTTAGAATTTTTTTTCGTTAAAATGTAAATGTTATAATAAAGTAATGAATCGATGTGAAATTTCACATAAAAGTTGAAAAAACTGCTACTGATAATTTATTGAAAAAAGTGTATGGAAACGAATGTTTATTATGTGCAAAAAAAAGAAAAAAAAAAAAAAGGGTGGAGGGGTTTAAGCGTTTTCAAGATGGCCAAAAAGACGTTCAAGATAACTCACGTCTGTTACGCCCTACCACATCGAAAAGGGTTGACAAAATTGAAAAAAAAAATCAGAATGACCTACGGTAAATATTTTTGCAATGGCTGAAACTGTAGAAATTGATAAAGAATCCGCACCGTAAATTCTGCATAACAATTTTAACGTGCAAAAAGTGTGTGCCGAAATGGTGTACATAAATTTCACGTTTGAACAACAGGAAGATAGCAAAAATGTTTGTACTGACACAATGAATGCCTCTGAAAATGACGCAGGCTTATAAGAAAAGATAACATCCCTAGTAGCACAACTAGTTCAAAAAACGTTTAAATTACGTTGGAAACACGTTTTTTGACGTTAAAAAACGTGTTTTAAACGTTTTTTGGACTAATTGTGCTACTAGGGTTGCGAAAAATCGTGTTTTTTTTTTTACTTATGATCCTGAAACTAGTGCTAATTCATTCAATGGAAGAACCCATCTTTACCGAGAGCCAAAGAAACTCGAATGAGTAAATCAAAATTCAAAGTAATGATGATTGGTTTTTTTTTTCGATATTCTTGAGATTTTGTATCTTCGCTGGGTTCTCGAAGGCCAAATTATTAATCTACATCACTCCCTTCACGATTTTGCTGAAATCCTCAAAAGAATAAGGAAAACACAACCCAAATTGTCAAGCGTTCTCCACGAGTTGCTAAAAGTGAGAAGCTGTTCCCCCTCACCTGATCAATACGAACATGAAAGTTACTTACCGATAGCTGAACTTGAAGAATGATTTCATGCAAAACAGAGAAATAAGTATAAAATAATTTCCGCATATTAAACACACAAAAATGAGTGTTGAATATTATTTTCTAAAAAAAGGTGAGATGTGTCCGAAACGAAATTAACATGACTAAAGCGCCATCAAACTTTACAAATCTGAAATTTATTTGACACAGAATTTACTATTTTTAATACATCTAACATTTGCAATTTTTGTGCAAAATAAATCTAATTACTTTATCTATGTAAATATGCATTTCAAAGATTACTTTGTAACTTGATACATGCTATTGGCTTAAAAAATTAGTGGAGTCGAATAGATTAATAGAAGTTTCGTTGTTTTACCATTAGAGTTAAAAATACTTTTTTGACAACAATTCCTCAAGTTTTTCTGATTACGTTATGTAATAAATTTAAAATGTATTATATTAAATGAACGATGAATAACGTAACTGTTTCATATTTATTAAACAAAAACTTTTTTTTTTTGAAGGAAATATAGATTCGTATTTTCATAGAAAAAAAGAGTTTGTTTTAAGAGTTCAGTAAAAAAAATCTTTCATTCTCTGTTTTTGGAAATAGGCTCAGTGTTTCTACTTATTTTAAAATACTTTGAAGAGAAAATAATATTTTGAAAATTCTTATTTAAGTCCTAAGTTCATAAAAGGCTTAGAGCCAAGCAATTGTGGAAAATGACTTTCGCTTCTTTTATTGTATATTTGAAACATTTTTATGAAAAACTAAAGATTAATAAAAACAAACGTTGTACTTGTTTAAGAAATTTTCTAACACGGTAAGTATGGTTTGTAATATTAATAATCATAACAAGAATTATAATGCTGCTGTTTGAAGAAATCAGGATATATCTAGTGTAAAGTTTTATGAATTGGTAGTAAAAATCTTCATGCATTCAAAATCTATTTTTGAACACATTTTATAGGTCATATCTAAAAAGCAATGTATTCCGTTTCTCTAAAATATGCCAATACTACCATAATTTTACTTGCTTTACTGTTGCATTTTACTCAAATGCAAATATGACTGATTGCCAGAAATTTCAACTCATTAAATAACATACATTAAGGTTTTGATTAAGAAAATTATGTGTATGAAAGAAATTAGTTTGAAACTTCCGTCACCAACAAACAAAAGCAGCTGTATACTGTATTTAAACATTTCGAAAAAAATCTGATATGGACAACACATGCCTTTCTTGCAGGTTTATTAAATCAAAAATTTTTTTGGAGCACTACATTTAAACTTATTTTGTTTAAAAGAGATAAAATACTTCAGTAATACTAAGGGTGAGCGATTTCTAGCCAAATATTTTAGATATCGCCAAGCTGGGTTCAAATTGAAAAATTTGCTTCTGACACTTAATTTGACGATATTTCGCCAAAAGCCGCCGACAAGCTTGAAAGAGTTTGAGATTTTGGGGCTAGACAAAGTAGTAATTGACCAAGACTTTCAATGAATTGAATGTATCCATACACCTTAATGTATTTAAAGTCATTTGGGTGACCCTGTAAATAAATTAACCAGTCGATTGCAATGAAAAAGAGATGCACAGTTAGTTGTTACAATAGTTCTAAATAAAAAATTTCAACATTCTACGGTTAAAAGTTTTAGATTTATGAGAAATACGAAATTATTTTTGACGCCAGATTTGGCGATATTTCGACAAAACTCGCCAAGGTCAATGACAAATGGCGAGATTTGGGGCATGGACCCCTGTAAATAAATTTATGCAGTTTGAAAGGATTTTCGCAAAATCTCAAAATCCAATCAGGATTTTTTAAAAATTGGACCCCTATGTTTTAAGTTGAGTGACCACCTATCATGACACCCAATTTCATATCATTCGATTCAGTCGTTTTTGCGTGATGCTTGAACACAAATTTACGCAGTTTGAAACGATTTTCGCAAAATCTGAAAATCTAATCAAGATTTTTTAAAAATTCGACGCCTATGTTTTAAGTTGAGTGACCACCTATCATGACACCCAATTTCATATCATTCGCTTCAGTCGTTTTTATGTGATGCTTAAACAAAAAAAGCGTCACGGACAGAATGACAGAATGACAGAACGACAGAATGACAGAATGACAGACAGACAAACTTTTTTTTGAGGGTCGCATCGGATTCCCGGGTGCTTGAAACGGATATTAATCGCAAAATTTTTGAATTCCAAGAAATGTACAGACAAAAGTCTAATTTTATTTATATAGATTTCCATAGACATTAGTGTATGGAAATTCTTTTGGGTGGTCCTGTAAATAAACTCTCCAGTAGATTCGAACCAAAAATCGAGATGCACAACTAGATGTTACATCAAACTTATATATGAAATTTCAACATTCTACGACTAATAGTTTTTGAGATTTGAGAGTTAAATACATACACACACTTACACCAAAAGTCGCCAATTCTTGAGGGAGGTACGTGACCGTGGTCGTGCCATTACCTAACTATATGGTAGGACGGTATTGTGCTTGAAATGGATGAATGTCCCTAAAACTGCCATTGGCCGTAATGCGTCGGAAATACTTTGAGTGTTTCTGTAGCAGAACTATAAATGATAAAGACACTTTTTTCAACAGAGAAATTTATTTTGTAACCCTCAACAACATATATCACTTCTGAGCCGTTTGAAATAGCCTAGTAGTAACCCCTCGTTATAACGAGCCTCAGTATATCGCGCTCTGTGTCTCCCAATTTTGCATTTTGAACTCTTTTACTTTACATTAGAAGCATAAGTACATTTGAAAATGACAACTCCATCCACACAAAAGAGATACGATTAATAAATTTTCGCTTACTGATTTTTTGCTGAAAAGCAAGCAAGTCATGAGAGGAAAATCTAATCAAAATGACTTTGGATAGTTTCTCGATAGCAGGAAATGAAATGTGTATTTGAATACAAATTTTAAAAGGTAGATTAAACTTTCGTAGATTAAACTTCTACGTTTATTGTTTAAGTGATTATCTTACATTACAGTACTAATACTCTTAATTTTATTATAGTTTAACTGGATGTGACCATAAAAGTAAAATTTTATCTTATCATGCGTTACTACTCCTCCCCGCTACGCGTCCCGCTAAAATACGCTTTAATGAATTTCTGCCCATAGAGCGTACTGTATTTAAAACCTTTTGGGCGGCCCTGTACATAAACTATCCAGTCGATTGGGACCAAAAGAAAAGGTGCACAACTAGATGTTAGAATAATCCTAAATGTAAAGTTTCAACATTCTACGACCAATAATTTTTGAGATGTGCAAGTTTAATGAATTTCTGCCCATAGAGCGCGTAATGCATTTAAAATCTTTTGGGCGGCCCTGTAGATAAACTATCCAGTCGAATGGAACCGAAAGGGAAGATGCACAATTAGATGTTAAAACAATCCTAAATATAAAGTTTCAACATTCTACGACCATTAGTTTGAGATATGCGAGTTACATACGTAGGTACGTACAGACGGCATGGAAAAACCGGTCAAAATAGACTCGCGGTCGGTCAAAATGGGTTGCACACGCATTTATATGAACGTGCATGCTAGCATACGATGAAATAGATCGAAAAAATTCTTAAAAGTAAATTTAGACATATTCAAAATCCTTTTTTTTCGTAGAAATCTGGCCCTCCAAAATATTTTGCAATAGAATTACTTCCTTATATTCCGTACAAGGAAGTAAAAATGTATTCAAACATTTCTTGGGAAAAAGCGAAACTTTTTTAAGCTTCAATTGCATTTCTATTTCAAATGTCGCTTATATAAGTATACATTTTGCATATGTTTCTTTCTTGAACAAGCATTACAGCAAATCTAAACTCAGATTCAGCAAAGCCGTTGCAGTACTGAATGCTTGTTACATACACATAGCGAAATATTTACATTGTTTTCGCTATAGTACATCAAACTTTATATTCTTTCTTAAGCCTTAGTTTAATGATAAAGAATAACTTTTGTGATTCAAATGTTGTCATATTTACAACATAAACCTTTTTACAAATGAAATAGGAATCTTTTATATCATCTTCTTTGCTACAGTTAAGTTCGCATGCGTTTTTCAGTTTCCTGCAAATGAAATTAAAATCGCTGCTGAGGTAAATCCAATGATTTTTCAGGTTGAGCGACATTTAAATCAATGCATAAACAACAGGTATTTAGACTTTTACTGTTCAGTGGTATAATTATAGACAGAAATACGATTCTAGACCTATAGTAGTGTCTATACAGTTTTACGAAGTGATATAATAGACAGAAGAACGATTATATTATCTGCCGGCACTTCTTTAGACGATGATACAATGAAAGTAACATACAAAGCGAAGGATACGCAAGAAAACCCAGAAAAGCAAAATCATAAGAAGAAACTTGTCCAAAAGGAAAAAAAAATCTATACTTCAAAATATAATTTAACCCTTTGAATAGCAACCCTTTCCCAATGCTGAAAAAAGGGCAGCCGTTGCCATCGCTCGACTTAACTACCAGCAAGATGGCGGACGATCGAAACGTTCATCGCGTGCCGCCATCGCGCGCCCTTTTTTTCATGCAGCTGGACGTGCGGCACAGGGTCTCTAGATCTGTGGCACGCTATGAACGTTTCGATCGTCCGCCATCTTGCTGGTAATTAAGTCGAGCGATGGCAACGACTGCCCTTTTTTCAGCATTGGGCAATTATCGAGCTGGTCTCGCATTCTTCCATTTTTCAGCAGATGTCAGTGCTGTTAAAAATAATCGTGATCATTTTTTACACGAAATGACGTACTAAAAAGTAAAGGGTTCTCGTGGAGCTATGTCACCCGAGACTATTTTTGTAGAAATCCAATCTATTCTTCGTGACTGGCAACAGTCAGAACGTCAGAGTTTGGTGTTCTCAGAGCGGGATCACTGCGCGTTAAAGGGTTAAAAAGAAAACGATATATTCATCAGTTACATAAATTCCAGTTTTTTTTTCTGTGTAACAAGCAGTTTATCGATAACTCGTATCCCAATTAAGGTTTAATTTAACACGCTTTTATGTTAGTTACTATTAAATCGCACCAGTTAGCGTAACGTATGTTTTATTTTAATTTTTATCAAAAATATTCTGGATTGTTACTAAATCGTACTTAAATAATATATTTTAACTTTTTTAAATACATCATACTAAAATAATACTGTTTTATTTTCGTTTGTTTACCTCTTGATCAAAGTTGCATCTTTATACACTAAAATATACCTTTCCTTACAATCTTTAACTTAAATCTTACACACTGCATTTTCCATATCATTAATCACTGCCAAGTTGTACATCATTACAAATGTTAAAAAAAAAATATTCTTTCATTCTTAACTGGTGAGATAAATAGTGTTTGAGTAGATGCTTTAATTCGACTGTTATTGACAAACAGTGAGGTTTTAAGAAATCTCACAGAGAATCAGAGATATTGAATGAACTGCAACAAGAGCTAATACAACTAAAAATCACTTAATTTTCAATGTTTTATTGATTTGTGGGAATCTATACTGTTTATATTCTCAAGACAAAACCAGATGTATTTGATATTGATATCAAAATTGATGATAAATGCCTCTCCAGATAATTGCACGCGGAATTTTTCAGAATGCTTACTCATTTTAAAAATTAGAAAAAAAAAATTGACCATGTAAGTATACAGATATACTATAATATGTACAGAAGTTTGAAAATTTCAAAAGTCATATTTTGAAAGAATGATTACACGTTTTACTCGAAATCCACCTGAAGTCCCCGCGCCGAGAGCCGAGATGAACATATCAAGGAGAAGAGATTGGTTCCAGACAGTGACCAGTGCAGAGGTACTTTCCTCTGGTTTTGGGCAGGTATGGCCTGTATTTTGCCCAAACCCGCCATCTGACTGTTTAACTTCCAGCTCAAATCTTTTATGTGTTTTATGTGCCGTCTAATAAACTGTTTTGTGTGATCAAAAGGGCTCCATCTCTTTATTTAGGACGCCACAGTGCGTATTCTTATGACATGTCATAGTAAGAAGGTATGTATTCTATCGGTATGTAACGGTATGTCGTGTCGTGGTCAGGGCTGCCTCCTTCACATTTATTTTTTAAATTGAAAGACCTGGTCAAGTATTTAACAAATGTATCATACAATGAAAAGTGAAACATCCGATTTCTATTCCGGAATTTTCGCGTCCTTGGGGTGTAGTGATCAAAAGTTGAAATTACTATAGGAACTCTGTGCAATCAATCAAAATTTTATCTAAATCCATAATGCCAACACCTGATGCTCTGTTCCTAAGTAAACTGGTTGTGGATGCTAAGCCTTCAAAGCTGTTAGAAAGTAAGAATTGTTGAATTTTTCTTCAGGAATTTACCTATATATTTTTTAAATAAATAAGTTGTTCGTGACAAGCAACTATTTAAAAATATTAATTCTTAAAATTTAAAAAAAAAACTTTTTTTTTAGCCCACAAAGAATGTTTTCTACATACTCATGGCGAGTTGAGTTTCTTTAATTAACACCTAATTAAATCAATAATATACCTATTTCATTTATTATTACCACAAAGATATCTAGAAGCTCCCTTAGAAAATTTCAATAGTTTTATCGGCAATCCTACTAACTAGGAGGATCAGTAAGATGTAAATCAATCAACAGATTCAATTACTAAATTATTATACAATAGCATCACTGATTGGTGTCCCAGTGACAGCTGTATATTGCATTCAAAAAGAAAACACAAAAGCACTTATTCATTGTTAATCAGCACATTCATTCTGTTATCTGTTTAAATGGACATAAGTGGTAACCATACCAAAAATAAACAAATCAAACACAAAATAAATTTGATGATACCTTACGTTCTGTTTTTTTACTAATTTTCTCTTAAAGTTTATTTAATATTTATCCAAACGTAAAATTGAAGTGCATATAGTTAGTGCAATAGTTGCTAGTCACATTCTAATGAAGGAAATAAATAATGCTAATTTAAATAATACTTGCAAAATAATCTTTTAACTCCAACACATACCATCACAGACAAGTACTTCTAAGTAGCAAGTGTTTTCATCTGGATTCACGTTATGCATTATTTCGCTCATTTTCCTTCAAAACAGTATAAATTTCTAAATATTTATGCTTAATGGTGCATATATTTGAATACTTCAAATATAATTTTATTTAAGAGCTGCTAGAAATCCAATTCAAAAAAATATTAAATTTTAACTATGTATATCTTCGTTCACTTTACTGCAGACAAAAGCTATTGCAAAAAATCAAACGCTTGAATAATTTCTAATGAATCTACAAAATTTATTTTGGGTCCTAAATTATGTCTTCAAACATCCAAAATCAATCGTTTCTTCTTTATATCCCTATGGGTATGCTACCTTTGTTCCACATCAGCGAAAAATAACAAAATAAAATAAAAACTCTTCGAGATAAAATAGAAGTTAGATCATCAAGAAGTCTTTATTCCCAAGTGGAATTGCTTTGGGCTTTAAATTATTTGAAACCGTCTTCCTGAATTGTTATTTCCAGAATGTATTGGAAATAACATCTAGAACATTATAAAATTGAATTGTTTTCTTTTAAACTAATTTTAATTTTAAATTTTATAAATGTACAATTATTTTTTAATTAATATTTATAGGAAAATACGACTAACGTTTTAGAAGAAATGTCTGCAATAAAAAAGGGGAACTAAATTTACATAAAAATCGTACTTAAAATAGAGCAATAATTTATTCCTAAAGATTGATACACTTCTCGAAAATTATACATCCCTTTGAAATATGAATAAACATCATAAACTATGTAATATATAACAAACATAATGTGAATTTTAATAATTTTTTCTTTAGAGTAACCAAAAATGAAACAAACGTAGTTTGTAGTACTATCACGAAGAAGTAAAATCTTTAGATAAAGCACACACAAAGCATTTACACAAAGAAATATCTTCTCTTAAAGGTAAAGAACTCGCATGTAAAATTTTCTTCATTGATTGTCAAAAATGTTGCAATTTTATTCAGAATGAGGATTATTTTTTCAAAATATTTTTTCTTAAATTTTGGAATTTGTCATGTTTTTCATATTCTTTTATGTAGCTACATACTGGAGCCTAGTCATCGTGTACTATAGTTTATAGGTAGAACTTATTACACGAGAACAATGCTTTTTAAACCCTGTTATAAATTTATCACCAAACGTAGATCCTCATCAGAAGGTGGCGAATATGGACCTTCTTGATGTTAGCATCCTTCGAAAACTGCTATCGACCACCGACGACTTTCAGAACGACAGATGTACCTCATCTATTCGGTGGTCTTATCGAACCGTTGGAAATCGAACCCGTGATCTTCGGTTACAAGTATTTATGAGAAACGATTAGAGTTGAAAGTCAGATTCATATACTTTTAATTGCATGAGTAACAACTTGGGACATTCTAGAAACAGCAAGAATTCAATTTTATTTGCAAAATTTCATTGAACTTATAATTAATGTTTGTCATGCACGTTGGCTAAACATGAAAGACAAACTTTAAATTGTTTTGGCTAACCAAAGTATTTGAACAACTTCATAGCTTTAGGAATATTAGAAGACTTATTAAATGTGTAATTTAGCGTTTATCTAAAATAATCGAGTAAACTCGAAAATGATTTACATTAACTCGCATTCACCTATTTTCGAAAGCCTTAGCAGTTAAAATAAACACGATGACACCCAGAGCTAATTTACGGTACGATGATCACGATCAAATATTGCTAAAATTATGAAACGGACACTCATAACACAAAGTCTACTTTAATATAACGTTAAAGCATAAATAAACAGCTCTCTTTTAAATGCTTTAAAGTGAGCAAATGTAACAGAATCCAGAATTTTGGAAAAATGTAGAAAAGCGAGCTGAGACGATTTCCTTTACACGGTGGTATCAAAGTTAGCTTCGTTGGTAATACGTTTCCAACGATGAAAGTACGATTAGGTTAAAATATGCCAAAATTCTGCAAATCAAAATTTCTATTACCCAAAGATTCATCTCGAAAAACGAAGCTGATTTTAACAATTTTGTAATTTAAAATCAATCAGGTCTGGAAAAATACAGTCACTTACCAATGTTTATGGAAATATTACTATTTGTTTTATATAAAAGCGTGTTCACATAAGCTGTTTTGAGTGCAAACGCTGTTTAAAGAAACTCATAATTTAAATTAAAAATGAATTTTTAAAATATTTGACAGCATATGTCTTAAACATTACAAAAGTGTAATTAGGTAACCAGTTTTTGATTCTCGTGTAATATTCAATTGAGTAATATTAAATTACAGTTTTATACCTTTAGAATTAAAACAGTTAAATTTTGAGGTGAAAAAAGATTAATTCTTCTACATGCATACAAAGAGATAAATTATAAGATATAATTACAATTTTTTTATAATAAAAATAAGCTCGCATTTATTTTTGAAAATACTTTAAAAAATTCTGTGTTTCATACCTCTTTCAAATCATTTTAGCGTCAAAGTAATCTGATTTAAGATGTAAAGCAAAATTAATCTTTTTAAACAATTATTACTTTCCGAACATGTACCATGTAAGGAAAGTATTGTAATCATGAAAAAATTCGACTTCGAGATTTTGGTGTTTTTACACGTTTTGAGGGCTTCTGAATCCATTTATGCTATTTTCACGAGATGTGTGTGTGTGTGTGTGTGTGTGTGTGTGTGTGTGTGTGTGTGTGTGTGTGTGTGTGTGTGTGTGTGTGTGTGTGTGTGTGTGTGTGTGTGTGTGTGTGTGTGTGAGTGAACACGATAGCTCCTGAACGGAGCATTCGATTGAGCTCAAATTGGATATGTGTGTCATAAACCACCGTCGCAAGACCGGTATTGATTTTGGTGTGTATAGGACTTATAGTTTTTCTACAGGGCTACGACAAAGATTTCTTTTACATTATGGCCTATGGGGGGAATTTCTTGAAAGTGCGCTAGCGTTTAAACGGTAAATTAGATTGAGCTCAAATTGGGTATATATGTTATAAACCACTGTCGCAAGACCGGTGTTGATTTTGGTGTGTATAGGACTTATAGTTCTCCTACAGGGCTACTACGAAAATTTCTTTTATATTATGGCATAATGGCCTATGGGGAGAAATTCTTGAAAGTGCGCAAGCGTTTAAACGGTGCATTCGATTGAGTTTCAATTTGGTATATATGTTTGAATTATTCATCGATTAAAATTTATTTAAATGTTTCGTAATGATCTTAATCGTAAGTGTTCGGAAAGTCGAGTGGAGTCACTCCAGATTTTATTAATTTGTAATCAAAATCTTGCAAATGTTGTTTATTCATTTAAACAATCAAAAATAACATGTGGTACCGCCACGAATGATAAAAGTATACTTCCTTTTATGGCATAATCTAAACGTAACTCCTGAATCTCTGCATAATGAAATATGCATTCTTATATTTTGTAAAAACTCACTAAAATCTTAAACGAGCAATAAATCATTTTAAAACTAAAACGCCACACATTGGTTCTATGAACGTGACATTCTTATGTTGTTTAGAACACGTTCTTGTTCAGAATAGGCGCTTTCGAATATTCACCTGCATCAGGGGTTCCCAAACTTTTTACTACTTAGACACCCTTGGAAGATTTTGTTTTTCCAATAGACCCCCTAACTTTTTTAACACCTAAAAAATCCACCATGCAAGTACACTCTCGGAAAAATTCGTCTTTATACACTAACTTATTCCTCATTTTTCAACGAGTAATTTCTGTTATCCTCGAAAACGTAATATTTCAGTGAATTCTTCTTCCCCAAATCTGAAGAAGAGGAAAAAATTCGTTCAAATTTCGTCAATCTAGATTAACGAAGGGAGTTTTTTCATCTGGAAGTTCTTTCAAGTGACAGGAGAAAAAAAGATACGGATATTTGTCAAATAACGGAAATATTCCGGCAGCATTGCTGCCAGAAAAATTTCTGTGAATTGAAGAAACAGTTTTTGAGAGTGCGTCTTTATACACTAAATTATTCATCATTTTTCAACGGACAATTTCCGTACTCCTTGGAAACGTAATATTTCCATGAATCTTTCCCGAAAATCTGAAGAAGAGGAAAAAATTTCGTTAATTTTAAAGAAGTTTCTTCAATTGACAGGACACAAAAAAGACGGATATTCGTCAACTAACGGAAATATTCTGGCAGCACTGAATGCTGCAAAATTTCCGTGAATTGAAGAAATAGTTTTTGAGAGTGTAGCTAAAGGATAGTTAAAACTGCATTTTATCAAACCACTTTCAATTTTACAGAATTATATGTAACTGTAACGTATAAAGTATGCCCATTAAATTCCGTTCTCACCAGAATAATTTCTGAATGGTTAGATGTGGTTAGCGTTCTTTCTTGATCACATTGATGTTAAAAATTGAAGCCGTAATCTGAGTTGCAAAGAAAGTACCTGAATCATTTAACTGCATAAAAACGCAAATCAACAAAGTCATTAAAGAAAAGGATTTTATTTTGAAAGAATGTAAAGACTTTAAATTCCGTGGTGTTAAACGGATGAGATCTGCTTTTTAAAGTAAAAAACGAACTTGAAAAAAATGGTTGCTTCAGTGAAAAGTAAAAACTTAAAACAGGCACAAATTGTGTCTTTTTTTCAAAAAATGTAAGAAAGCATTCAGTAAAGTACTAGTTTCTCTTTAGATATGTTTTAAATTTCATTTTAAATAAGGAATATGTGTCAGGCTTGCTCTTATTACGCATTATAAGCAGTTATCAAATAATAGTAAATAAAACTTTCAGAGCGGCCACCTCCTCTGAGCGGCCAAATATTCTCGGTAAGGTGGGGTGGCCGCTCAGAGATTTTTCACTGTATATTCTATTACTTCCAGCAGAATTTGCAGACTAGCTTAAGCTTTAGGTACGTGAATTACACCGCAAATAGAAAATCTGTATTCAATTTATAAATAGTAAAACAAATATTATTATGAATTATATTCCTCAAAAAAATTTAAAAATTTAAAACAGAAAAATCATCATCGACTCCCAATAGACCCCTTAGAATACAACAGACCCTTTTAAAAGCTTCGTAGACCCCCCAAAGGGCCCAATTGGACATCGTTGGGAATCACTAAGCTACACAATACATTCTAGTCTACATTTTTCTTATGTACGACAATCACACATACAGGAATCTTACTCCACAGTTCGTCTTACAATTTACGTGCACTGCACGTTCTGAAGACGTTCAGTGTCGTACCGTGTGTTATACTGCTAGAGGGCCAGCTATTTTTCTGCATAGCAATGAATAAGAATGGCTAAAATGACCAAAATTTTTTAACATAGAACTGAAGATAATTTAAGACGTATGGTCACGTTCACAGAACCAGCGTGTTCAGCCTGGTTAAGAGTCACTGACCCAAAAAAAAAAAAAAAAAAAAAAAAAAAAAAAAAAAAAAAAAAATTTCCCCCGTTCATTATATGTTGAAAAAAAAATTTCCTTTTTTCTACAACTTTTATTCACAATTATCCAGAAAACTAGATCTTCTACTAAAATTTATTAAAATTCGTACACTTTTCTCACTGCCAAGTAAAAATTTTTTTAAAGATAAAGAATGTCCACTCTTTTTTATCAGATATTAATTATAAATATCTGCTTTATTATTTATGTATTAGTCAATAAGATTTTAAAACATTAATTATTAAATTTTAGCATTAATTTTACTAAGGCAATTTTAAAACATATTTAGGGACCCCTTTCCTTAAATGAATCATAACGCTATTCTAAAGCTTGATGTAGAATAAAACACTCAGTAAACAAACTTAATTTACGATATCCAGTGTACATTGGTATAATGCATGTGTGTGCTTAACTTTATATTTTTCTCACTGTAAACGTAGGTAAACAAAGCTCTCCACTTTAATTTCTGAACACAGCAAACTTTACTAAAACTTCCTTTCATGGTAGAGCTAATTATTGCCCAGTGAGCTGAAATTTCTGTTGTGCAAGAAAATTAGCATTGCAGTGACGACCTAGTTTCAGTTAATTTGAATGCCGATGTAAGCAACGAGATGTTATAATTATGCTTCAAATATTAAAATAGCTGACAAAAGCGAAGGCATTTGTTGAAACTGATGCGCTGGAGAAGAACAGCATCTTTTACACTATCCATGCTATTAATACAATTAATGCTTAAGGGCATTTCTCATATTTTCCTTAAAATTTACGTGATATTAGTATTAATTCATAAAATCTGAATAATAGGAATTGATGGATTTATATTTACTTTATGAGAATTGTAACTGAAGTGATAGTAAATTTTAAAGAGTAAATACATTTTCTAATGCAGACGTTTTAATTTATAATAACATAATAATTTTCTATGTAGGGGCTCAAAATTATCTTAGCGGGCAAAACGATCCACATATGTTTTCTTAGGTACAAATAGTGCTATATACCGGGTAACTCATAAACTAGTTGTGTTAAATGACGAAGAGGCAACGGCACTGTTCAAATGATCACAGTATTACGCGTCTAAATATAATTCTTCGAAAAATTGGGTTCTATAACATCTGTTATAAGGTAATCACTATCTTTCCTAGTTATTTAGATATATAGTATTTCATGTGCACAAATATTATTTGGTTTAATGAATGGAGTATGTTCTGTTCATAGACTAGAATTACACTTATTAAGTTGTAATATTTCTTGGTGTCATCCAGTAACATGACCTAAAGTGGGCAGCCATATTTGCCGGGTAAAATGATACATTGCCTGAAGAAACTCCAATACCGGGCCTTATCCATCATGGCAGCCTTTTAACCATTCTCAAAATATGTGACTCCCCGTTACATTGTTTAATTCCCTAGTAGCACAAATAGTTCAAAAAACGTTCAAATTAGGTTGTAAACACGTTTTTTAACGTTAGAAAACGTGTTTTAAACGTCTTTTGGACTAATTGTGCTATTAGGGTTTATTTCTGCGTTTATTTTGGGCCATAAACTCATGGAAGTTGACTTCGTGGCTGGAATATATGTAAAAATTTACTTTATCAATAATAACAAAGTTAACAAATATACACATATAATCTAACAAAATTAATTATGCATATTTTAAAATGTAAATAATGTATAGATATTTCTTGTATAGGTACACAATAACTGTAAACAATATTTTAAGCAAGATCTCTAAATATAAAGTTAAAATAATGATAAATAAGTTCAGTGAATAAAATGTTAAAAATTTCTTCGTTCATTTTTATCTTTCAAATAGCCATATGAGAAATGATATCTCACGAAATAAATAAATAAATAAATAAATAAATAAAATAACTCAATATAAATCTCATGAGAAAAGCAAGCGGTATACCCTTTCAGAAATATGTGTGCATTCAAGTTTTCTTTTGAATTTCTTTTTCAAATAAACACACATATCCGGCGAGAAAAAGGCATAGAAAGAAACATGTTACAAAATTATCACTTTGTGAAAAAGTGCACAAAACTCAGTATTTTTGTTTACGTAAATTTCAGTCGGAAAATTCTATTTTACAAGACTTTTTATACTAAAAAAATTGGAGCACGACTTAGCATATACAAAATAATATGTTAGAATTTAAAAAAAAACATAATTTTAGAAAACTCTTAATGTAAAATATCTTCTGCGGAAAATAATGTAAGAATTATTAGTTTCCTTTTTAGGAAACAGAATTAAGCTTGAAGGCAATTTTCTCGTGCGCCATTATGTTTCTTTTATATATGCGTACTGCTTCAAAACGTCCAAGAAGATTTGAGAATTATTCCCTAAAGAAATACAAAGTAACATAATTTTAGTCCTGTGAATGGAAGCAATCCTTGGGTAATTAAAAAATGCTAATGTTTCCTGAAAACAAGCTTTTCTGAATTTAAAAAAAAAAAAAAAAAAAAAAAAAAAAAAACAGAAATTTACCGGGTGATGACTTGGAATACTAGCTTATAAAAGAGCACTAAATTCTCCAGAATGTGTTGTGAGCACAGAAGATTAAACGAGAAAAGCCAAGTGAAAAAAGAATTCTGAAATGTGTATTCCTAATTCTTGAAAATGAAACAGAATGTCGTTTGGAAAAAGGCCAGTTAGTATAGGAAAACAGAAACCGAGAAAAAAAAAAACTGAGTACAAGGTATGTATAAATTTTTAAACATTTCTTTTTCATTTCAGAACTACATCTTTTTTCCTGAAATTAAACCCAAAGAATTATGAAATAAATTTCATACCAGCTTGAAATTATTACTACAGTAGAACTACATGAAGTTGTATATGGGCAAATGGACCAAAGTGCATAAGTGCTGCAAATTAAACTTTAGAAAAAGGTTTTTCTCCATTTCGAATTATTCTTGCAAATAATTTATCCTGTCTGCACATTTTTTTTTTTTTGTATTTTAGTGAAGTAAATTAAAAAAGCTCGTGTAAACATACTGGTATTGCTATGTAGGGGGAATAGGGCTTATGGAACGCCTTTTACATTTTCTGACGTAAAAAGGGCAATTCACTCGTTTTTTTCTTTTCAGACCTTTTATTCAAATAGTTTTCTGTTATTGCATAAAAATTGAAATCATTGTTTAATTATTAAAACGGAAATATTCATAGTTTTTAAAATGAAATTTTGGCGCATTAGATACCAACTCTAGGATCTAATAGGACTTGTCAGGGATCTAATGGGACATATTAGATAAGCAACCAAGCATTCAAACTTTGAAATATAACAACAAAAGACCCTAATGTTTATTATTGTATGTTGCACTATTATCGGGAAAAATAACACAATATGCCCTTTGCTTAGTGGAACAACCATTGTCTTATAGTGTTAAAATAATTTCATTATCATTTAAGTCAACCCAACACCTGTTTTTTCTGGCTATATACGCTCCGTGCAGTCATTTTTCTTTTTCAAAAAATATCTTATTCAAAAGATAATAATATTATTTTTAAAAGAACTTGGAATTTCTTTCTCTAGAAATTCACAACGTCGACACTAGCAACAAAGGAATTAGGTTTTTTTTTTCCAAAATAAAATTAACAGGAAATTATTTAGTTTAGTGCTAAAATATTTTATCTTTCTTTGATACGTCATGTAGAGACCTGATGCCACTGTTTTCTGTGTCGCTGTCATTCTTGTTTGTTTGTTTCTTAGGTATTTTCCGCACGAGTTGGCTTCTTCAAAATTTTTCTAAACGCTCTATAAACTTCCTTTCGATTTGGTGTGTTATTAGCAGTACCTTAACATAAAAATTAATTTATCTTTGTAGAACTAAACAATTTTAAAATCATAATTATCATGCAGTCTTGTTGAAAGCAAGCTTTCAAAATGACGCAAAATTAATAGAAATAAAGGAACGATTCATATTAAATTACTTGTACACAAAGAATAGTCGCCTCCCTCTTAACCGACCTCCGCTTAACCGAATTGCCTTTTTAACAGGCTGCAATTGGTTTAAACAAAAATATGAAAATAATAAGCTTTAAAAAATGTTACAACTGCAGTACAAGAGATAGACTTTTCTGTTAAGAACTTCTCGTCGACATTTCAGGTGTATTAATGGTGTCATTATGTCGATGTTAAAGGCGTGAACAAATGGTTAGGGGCTGACAGGGAATGTTAGAGAGAAATTTTGTCACATGCCGCTGATGTGGTCCGCTTTAACGAACGACTCTGACATCGGTATTCCCACAACGACCTCCGTCACATCAGATACAGATGCAGCAAAAACACTCGAAATTCGTTCATGCCATGTGGAACTACAAGTATGGGATTCCTCTATCGGTAGGATGCTATTTTTAAAATAGGTTATTTCGCCAGTAAGTCATCGAAATTCCAGTCTTCAGCAGAAAAAAAAAAATAAATAACTGATTTTTTAAAGTGTTCCTAATAGTGATATGTAAAACCTTTGAAATAAATTAACGCATGCATTGTTGTGCATTAATATTTTTTTCTCACTTTACTCTTTAATCGGAATTTCACTTAACCGGCTTACCCCCAGCCCCCAGTAGGCCGGTTAAGAGGGAGTCTACTGTATGTCAACTAAAATAAATATTGTATGTAATAATTTTGAAGGTTTTATCTTAACCCTTTGAGGCGCAACCCTTTCCCAATGCTGAAAAAGGGAAGCCGTTCCCATCGCTCGACTTAACTACCAGCAAGATGGCGGACGATCGAAACGTTCATTGCGTGCCACAGATCTAGAGACCCTTTTTTTTTTGACGCAGCTGGTTGTGCCGCATTATTTCGCTGGTTAAAGGGTGAAAACGCGGGATGCTCTCCTCAATACAGGAAGAAAAACACCTGCCAGCGAAAATCGCAGGATGAGCAAATTTTGCTACATTTGAATTGCCCGAGGAAATCACGGGATACGCAGCCAGAGGGTTAATACATGAAAAATCGTTGGCTTTGACTGTCCGTCTCAAGAATTCATTGTATTAATATTTTGTTGTTTAGTTATTCGGTTATTTATACGCAAAATTTTAATATTTATGTATGTACACATACCGTGCGGAAAATAATGGGAGATCTTGATTTAAAATGGACCCAGAAGAAACTTGTTTAAGCTAATATTTCTTTTTCAAGGTTTCCTAGTTTCCGCTGTATGTGTTGAGTTTTAAGGCATTATCTGTACGCTAATTTTTCATGACGAAAAGCGAGCAAATTACGACTGTGGACTATATTGATGTAGGAATGTAGGACTATATTAATTAATGTTTGTGTACATAAATAAAAATTTGAGTGTGGCAAGATGGTGAATTAAGGAACCGATGTTTGACATAATACAGTCCATTAAGTCTCGATCAGAAATGTATTAGCTGGTTATATGAACACTAATGCGCGGCTGTCGATCTAACGGTATGAAGTTTAGAGCGCGCCCCCCCCATACTGGACTGTTTGTGAATACATGTTAGAACCCCCTAAAAATCCCCCGCCGAAACCATCTCCCCCTAGGCAGATAGCCTTGGGCTAGCTTTGTCTTAACACAGTGACTCATCATATAAGAAAACTAAAAAACATTTGGTATTCAGAGGTAAAAATTAATAAAGATCTTTGTATATTTACAAAGATCTTTATTAATTTGTATTAATTATTTTATTTCATTAATTTTTATCATTAATTTGTATTAATTATTTTATGTTATTAATTTTTATTAATTTTAATTTTACACACATTTATAAAAATAGTACAATACAAACGTTCTAGTTGATACAAAGAGAACCGTCTTTCACTTAACCTGCCTATTTAGAAGTAGGAACTTTTTTAAGGTGATGAAGGGTGGACCCTTTGTACATCATACTGTACGATTTTTTTATACATGTACGTTATTTAGAAATGTTTTTAATAATTTTAAAATTGACTAGTACTTACAAAAATTGATAGTTGAAATGAAACGAAAATTTATATTCGAAATAATTCAGTTTTAATGAAATCTAAGTCAGTTTCAAAATCATTATTCATTATGACTCATAAAAATAATTAATACATCAGTTATTTTAGATGTTTCTGTGCGTCAATTAAAACCAAAAATAGCACTTGTGTTAATATTTTTAATATAAAAACAAAACATGTAACGACGTTAATTAATTATAATAAAATATTGTTTAACAAGTATATCATTATTTTTACGTATAAATGCATACAAAAAGCTTTAAATAATTAATAAACAGTTAAAATAAGAAATTTTGATCCTTTTTTTTTATAGAAACAATTTCTGATAGCATCGATTAACGATTCATGTCCGAAAAAAGAAATCTAATTAAAGATAAAGGCTACCAAACACTAATTTATGAACAGAAGCGTAAAATGTAGCAGATTTTCATCATAAAAACAAAGCAATCGAAAGAAAGTTATCATGAATGTTGTGGAAACATATTTCGAATTTTTTATGCAAGAAAAACTGTACAATTCAGACTTTACTTTTAAAGAATATTTTACACGCAGCAATTATCCTAACATAATTATGTTTTATCAGGGGTAACATTTTACTTTCAGAGAAAAGAAAGATTTAATTAATATTGTAATTTGAATTTAAAAAAATCTACATTATGGATATATTATCTGCTTAATTTGCATGTATGATTTGATTTCGGTTTTTTGCTTTATGTTTCATTTTTATACTTGTTTGAAGGAAATTACTGTTTAGGGAGAAAAAATTGACTTACGTTAATTAAATTCTAAAAAATTGTAAAATAATATGTTTCCACTGTAATGATGTAATTTAATTTTATACATTTTTAATAAATAATATCAGTAATTTTCTGAAAATTTCTTAGAAATTATAGCAAGTCATTTTAAGACATACCAAACATTTCCGTTGAACAACATTTTTACCAATTTACCTTTTCAAATCAACAATAAAAAAGTCTATCAGGAACTCTATAAATAAAGGCAGAAGTTTGAACCAATTATAAAATTGTAATTTATTTTCTATAATACATGCATTTAATAAATTGACTTGGAAACTTAGTAGAAAAACGCAAACAAAATGAATGGAATCTATGTACTCAAACATAATTGGTTGGTTTTCTCTGATTGAACTAGTGAATGGCTAATTCGTATGAATGTTATTTTGATGAGGGTGATAAGGGTGAAATTTTGATCAAAAGGGAGGTAAATCACTCACCTCTTTCTTGGCGTGAGTCCGATATCTTCTTCCAATGTCTGAAACAAAGGCTGAAAAACTAATATTTATTTTTATCATTGGTTTCATAATAATTCCGGACACTTGTAGCAGTCTAAATGATGTTCAATGCTGCAATTATCTTGATTATATTAAAATTATTTTAAGGATGACATGTGTGCTAGATTATCAGTTTAGCCGACATGGATGGTTGGCCGCTATGCAGCGAAAGAGAGATGCAAGTGGGGTAATAAACACAACACACATTTAAACTTCTACAGCTGGCAAGACCCAACGTGATGTGTACAAAATGAGGGGCCCCTTACTTTTGGTTCACGTGTTGAAACGGGAAGATGCTTCAGAAAGCATGCAAGAGAAATTGGGTCATAGAAAGAGATTGAAAGTTTCACAGTTTTACAATGCTCAACAAATTCATCAAGGAATAGCTTTGTCGCCAGGACGAAGCAGAAATTTTAATTCTCTTAACTTCTCATCGAACAATCTTAAATCATCGCTTAATTCACAAATACTAATTCACTATATAACAGTCAGACGGACGTAACAGCTTTAGAAGAAACTGCAATTCACAAAAAACGAGAAATATTCCTCAAATCAATAGTCAGTGGAACAAAATTCTTCACTGCTCCACATCGAAATAGAACGCAATTCACTAGTTGCCTTCGCAATACTACTTTACAAACATCGTAAAAGTGCAAAGCTTCAACTGCCGGAGACATTGTTTCAGTGATGATTGGCAGCTGACCAGCGACTCGACCAGCTCAACTTTTATATCTTTGGATAATCTTCTATGTTCCCTTTTCTGACGATTTTTAAACGTTTCCGGTATTTCGATTTCTCGAAAATTCTGCACTAATAAGAGTCTAACTATACAAGAGCCATTACCAAAATCACTGGAAATGCCTTCAAGCTTAGAAAGTTTGGTAAAATATCCCCTTATTTGGGGCCAAAAATAACACCCCCCCATCTGTCACTCATATTTTTGTAAAATCTCATTAAATTCTAATGTTATCGAATGGGATACTTAACAACATGTTGTGCTCTTTTCAATAAATTTGTATATTCAACAAAATGTAAACTGTGGCTATTCTAGGCTTAAAACATGAATGATGAACCAAAATTTTAGGAAAACAGATTTGTAAGAATAACCCATACCTTGTACATGTCATGAGAATCTATATCTTTGTATTATCAAACAAGTCATGAGAGTGAATGTCGATATAACAAATTTGGATCTTTTTAACTTTCGAAAGGCTAAAAACATACCTTTAAAATTAGGACTGGACGCAAGACCAAAAATAGAGCTCTCTGGTCTCGCAAAACAGCCGAAAAGCTTTGTTCGTCTCGGAAAATCCCTATATTGTAATGATAAGAATGTTGGCTTTGTCTAGCAAAAAAAGCTTTTAATATCTGTCTTGTCTCATCTCGCATCCACCCCTATTTAAAATATCACCTATATCAACAAAATAAATAAATGAATTAATAAAAATAAAATTATTATTTTGAGTACTTTTTTATGCTGGAGAGTTGGGATCCTTAATTACATTGAATCTTGTTGCATTACATTTGATACAACATATTCTCAGAAAATTTAAAAGTGTTTGGGGCTTACCCATCCAGTCTTTTCTAACTGCCCGTTCTTAAACTAATGTACATTTACGCCGATTTCTACGATATTTACGTATGTTATTGTTACATATAAGTACATCGAGAAATTCTCTCTTAAAAACAGGTTTATGAGTTTTTTACAGGAGCATCCAAACCGATTTTGAGAGCAATCATTCTTTAAAATGTATTTTAAAAAACGCACATCTATCCGAAACAAAACAAAATTATTGTACACATCTTTGAAATTTACAAAAGAATATTTTGTTTTTGTAATACTTGCAACTTTTTCAACAGCAATCGGATAAATATTGCAAAAATGAGACAAGCAACTTTAGAATAATGGGACAAATGATATAAACCTCATATTAGTAAGAACAGTACAAGACAAAATTATTCTAGGAAACTGAGAACTAAAAGTAAACACAAGACAAGTACACGGCAAAAAAGTCTGCCAAATTTACAGAAAAGAACTGTCAGCCAGTACGCTAGTTTATTTCAGTACATTTTACGATTCTCAGTTTATTTTACAGATATCTTCCGTATAAGGAAAAAAATACGGAATACTTCTGTAAAATATTTGGAAATAAACTGGCGTCCTGGCTGACAGTTTTTTTTTGTCTGTTCAACAGACTTTCTTTTGCAGTGTATTCATTCAGAAGAAGGAAAGAGTTTTAATTATTTATAACTCTCATGAGTGAGGCTGGCTAGAAGGGGTCTGTTTAAAATAAATATTCCAGTGTTTTATTTACTTTAACTTTTTTGCTCGTTACAAAGACTACAAAAATACGTTGTAAACGCCAATGAATTTCGTTCACATAAGAAATACCTTGAAATGCGGAACGTGTGAAACACAGAGAAGCGTATATGCAAAACAAACATTTTATTAACATTTGATATTCCCAATACAACAATGCTACAGTGTTTGAGTGAGTTTGAAAAAAAAACCCCATATAGTTATGATAAACGTTACATGTATATTTCGGGGACGCCGTTGGGTCATCTTACATTTAAGAATTCTCCAAATATTCTCGGACTTGCTGTTGGCCATTCTAAAACAGAGACACGTTTAGTACGTAGCCATATTTTTTATATATTCACTACATGTGGACTTGCGTTATCTTGTTTGAAAAGATATATATTAAGCAATAAACCTCATTATTCATACCAACTATCTTGCCAGACTTTATTTTCTTTTTCTGATTCTTTTTCCTGTTTTTTAACACTTTTCAACAAATTTGAAAAGTGTTTATGAATTTTTTTTGTCTGTATCTTCGTCTGTACTTTAACCTTTTCCGGTCCCATGTCTACTCGATAGTCACCTTTCTACTTTCTATTTGATCACAAGTAACTTTGACACAGTTCCTGTGCCATCATTTTGCAGTTACACTATATATCGTTTCAGGTAAATATATATATAAGGCAGAGTTCATATCACGAGTCACAGAATTTCGCACTCATTAATAATTCGTAACGAGGGAAACGAGCAAATCATTTCACATATAGGAACAGGAATACTATTTGATTCCTTCCGTGCGAAGAACGGGCTAGCAGCTAGCATGAAGCAAAATATAAAATTAAAGTTCATTTAATTTATTTCTAAAACATGTTGCGTCTTCCCTCAAAAATCGGATGACGATGCCGCACAAGCTGTTCTTCGTATTGCTGCAAGGTTGCGTCCATTTTGCGTATGTAACAGAATCCGTAACTTATTAAAAATTGCAAGTGCTATCTTATTTAAAATAAAACATATGTTTATGGACTTTAATTATTAGCAACAAAATGTTATAATGGCTCTACTCACGAGACTAAACGCTCACGAGATTAAAAAAATCTGGAGTGACTCCACTCGACTTTCCGAACACTTACGATTAAGATCATTACCAAGCATTTAAATAAATTTTAATCGATGAATCATTCAAATATATATACCAAATTTAAGCTCAATGGAATGTACCGTTTAAACGCTAGCGCACTTTCTAGAATTTCCCCCCATAGGCCATCATGTAAAAGAAATCTTTGTCGTAGCCCTGTAGAAAAACTATAAGACCTATACGCACCAAAATCAATACAGGTCTTGCGACGGTGGTTTATAACATATATACACTTTTTGAGCTCAATCGGAAGTACCGTTTAAACGCTAGCGCATTTTCAAGAATTTCTCCCTCTAGGCCATAATGTAAAAGAAATCTTTGTCGTAGCCCTGTAGAAAAACTATAAGTCCTATACACACCAAAATCAATACCGGTCTTGCGACGGTGGTTTATAACATATATACCCAATTTGAGCTCAATCGCATGCCCCGTTCAGGAGCTATCGTGTTCACTCACATACACACACACACACATACACACACACACACACACACACACACACACACACACACACACACACACACACACACACACACACACACACACACACACACACACATACATACACACATACATACATACATCTTGTAAAAACAGCATAAATGAATTCAGAAGACCCCAAAACGTGTCAATACACCAAAATCTCGAATTCGAATTTTTTCATGATTACAATACTTTCCTTACATGGTACATGTTCGGAAAGTAAAAAGGCGAATAAAGGTGATAAATTAAGATGAATTAATAACCCACGTATAGCGTTGCCAGGCGTCCGGATAAAGCCGGAAATAGTTAGGCTTTTTGATTGTGTGTGCGGTTTTTTAGTGATGACTTTGGCTTATTAGTGATAAAGTACTTGAACTGATTTGGTATTCGCGATGTTATTTATACTTCGTTAGAATTTATCAAGATTCATGGTAATCAAAATAGCTTGATTTTACATACAATTTTTTTTTGTCGTACCTATTAATACTGAGACAAAATACTCAATATTGTAAGGTGTCCGGCCTTTTTACCCAAATGTTCGGCTATTTGATTCAGCGACCTGGCAACCCTACCCACGTGTATTGCTATCTGTTGACATAAAAGTACTAGCAATAAATTTTCATCTTTCCCTAAATTACTTTAGGCTTTAAAACCCTCTGAGAGTCTTAGAAGTGGGCAAATAATGTAAAGTTGTTTTCACGGAAAAAATTTCAAGAGCCTTTAAAATTATTGAAAAACAAAAATAAATTTTGTTAGGAAGATTTGTAATTATTAAAAAATCAACTTCAAAATATGTTCAACATTAAGATTAATTTTTTTTTTCATAATACGGGAGAGTTATAAACAATTTAAATTGGAGATGCATTGCAGTGAAAACTGGAATGCAGTTGACGGGATTTTACGTCTCAGCCGCTTGGAGGGTTAAACCAAATAGGTAGACCGTTCCTGAAGGTAGTACCCTAGTATCCTATACCCTAGTAGCACAACCAGTTCAAAAAAGTTCAAATTACGTTGGAAACACGTTTTTTGACGTTAAAAAACGCGTTTTAAACGTCTTTTGGACTAATTGTTCTACTAGGGTAGTATCCTAAATTACCTTACTCGATATTTTTGTCCATGCAGACCTGTGCACACACATCTCTCTTCAAATTTGTTTAGTTTTGTTTGTGTAACATTTATTTTCGGATTTGTGTGCTTGGCTCGAAGTCCGCTTATAAATCTTCGTCAGAAGGAAACACAAGAGGGGATGCCCCCCGTAGGGGTCTTTCTAAGGAGTCCTAGCCCGTATTTACGCTACTTTCGGAGAAAGCCACAGAGAACTCCGAACGGTTAGGTCGGTGGACGCGATCTGGTTTTGAACCAGGCACCTTCCGTCTACCATTTCGAGTGACAGAACCATGGTAAGGCTCTCTTCAAATTTTCGTGCGGCACATACAAACCAAACGTGAAGGAAACCTTCATTTTACGTACATGAAATGAAGTTTCCTTCGCAACGATTATTTACATTTCAAATTATAGGAGTATATTTCATTCGGTTTAGGGAAATAATACCATGGGTCTTCTTTACCTGTTGGGTCCAATTTTTTCTTTAATCTGAAGTACGTACATTGACCACTCCAGAAAAATATACCTCGGAAAAATAAAGAAAATATTTATGCTTTGAGACCATTTATATTTTCAATAAATCTTTACAAAAATGGTCTCGCTTCTTACGTAAAGATAAACATTGAAAGTTTCCTTCTGAATAAAGCTTTCTAAAGAGGGAGAATGTTCTAAACATGTGTTTTTGGTTGGAAGAACGAAACTTGTTTTACGCATTTTGACTAGTTTAAAATAAAAAGACTTGAATATTAAATTATAAAGCCATGACGGTTTTGAAATTCTCTAAAAAGATTCTTATATTTAACAGCGCCGCAAAATATTCTGAAGCATGGCACGTCTAGCAATATATTGCATATTTAAGAATTTTCCTTCAAAGTTTTTAAACGTTATATGTTTATACTTTGTTTTAGTGTATAGTACAGCTTATGAATAAACAATACAACCTAGACATTTACACCAGTGCCTGGTGTTATTAATTTGTATTGGACACTGATAATAACCACAAGACTTTAATTCAGGAATATTTTCCTTCAGAATTGTCCGATGTATGGAAAAATATTTTTTGATCATCGTAAGTTATACTATTGTTCCGTTAGAAAACTAACTGGATGAACTAACCAAGTGATCCCACTAAACTGACCGGGATTTCTTTTACGGGAGTGAAAAACGTGACGTGACAAATTGAAAATTGCGTGAGATGTATAAGCTCTGCAACAAAATTTACGTCATGTATAAAAATAAATTAGCATTTTGTGCGATTCTAAATATATTCTAGAGATTACACAGTTTGATATTTTTCTCTATATGAAAATTAAAATAAATTATTGTCTCCTGCTATTCGATGGAGGATTTAAATATTCAATTTTTAACATCTCAAATAACACGTAATATTGTTTTTACTTTTGTACTCGAGCATGATCTTCAATCTTTTGAGCTATGTAATAGCAACACTAGATTGTGAATTTTACAAATAGAACCGGCTTCTTGTTAGAATAACACTGAATAAAGCACGATATACCGTGCAAATAAATTTTTCGTGTATGTGAAATTAAAAGTGTTTGTTTTACAAATTATTTTCTTGTACTGAGCGATGGAGGTTTTAAATAAGATACGATTTATGAGAGGTTTTGTTGCGATAATATGGATTAAAGCACAGTGTAGCGTATTTATAAATATGTCGTGTGTATTAAATGAAAAGGGTTTGTAATATTCGTCATTCTTAAACGAGCGTTTTTCTTTTTCAAGCCAGTTTTATTGTTACACGAAAGAGCATGCCTTAAACTGTTTTTCTACATAGTTTCCGCCCATGTTCAAATACTTGTCGTTGCGGGTTACCAGCTTTTCTATTCCTTCTTCATAGTTTTGTTGGGAGCAGTTCGATCACCCGCCTTACAGCCTAGACTTGGTGCCGTCCGACTAGCAATAGCTCCTGGACACGAAGCGCGAGATAGGCGGCAAACTCTTTGAATCCGTCGATGGATTGAAAAATGCTTTGGAGTCATAGTTATCGTCATTGGCGGGAAGTTTCTGTGAAGAAAAGCTGGTAACCCGCTACTATAAGTGTTTGAACATTGGTCGAAATTATGTAGAAAAATAGTTTAAGGTATGTTCTTTCATGTAAAAATAAAGTTGTCTTGAAAAAAATTCTTTTACTAATTTTTATTTTTTTTTTCAAAACGGAACTTACTTTCCGAATACGCCTCGTACATTTATATATATCACTAGCTGAAGTACCCGTCCTCGACGGGTTAGTGAATGAAAATTTCCAAAAAGCAAGAACTTTCGTCAGCATTGTAGGAGTACACAGAATGGATGTAGTATGTTGCCAAAGTAAAGAAAGCGAAGTTATCATTTTCATGTATTGTTAAAATATTACAGGTTAGAGAGTCACTAAGTAATATCATTTCATTCGCTTTAGTCGTAATTATGTGATGCGCGAACGAATATTGACGCATATTGAAATAATTTTCGCAAAATCTCAAAATTTAATCAACATTTTTGAAAAATTGGAAGCCTAGAATTTAAGTTGAGTGACAACGTATCATGTCACCCAAATTCGTTTCATTCCCTGCAGTCTTTATTTCGTGATGCCGGAACAAATTTTCAGCATTTTAAAACGATTTTCGAAAAATCTCAAAATGTAAGCAAAATATTTTTAAAATTCAACGCCTATTAATTAAGATTACCAACTACCTATCCTATCACTAAATTTCGTATCATTGATATGAGTCGTTATTACGTGATGTTTGAAGAAATATAAACGTATTTTGAGAGAATTTTCACAAAATCTCAAAAATCTAATAAAAATGTTTAAAAAATTGGACTCCTATAGTTTATGTTGAGCAGCCATCTATCATGTGACCAAATTTCATATCATTCGCTTTAGTCGTTATTACGTAATGCGTGAACAAAGATTCACTCTTTGAAATGATTTTCGCAAAATCTCGAAATCTGATCGATTTTTTAAAATTAGATGCTTATAGTTTAAGGTGAGTAACCACCTATCATTTCACCAAATATTATTTTTTCACCTTTGCAGTTATTACGTGATGCTTGAAGACAAATTTACGCAGTTTGAAAGGATTTTCACAAAATCCCAAAATCTAATGAAGATTTTTTAAAAATTCGACGCCTATGTTTTAAGTTGAGTGACCACCTATCATGACACCCAATTTCATATCATTCGCTTCAGTCGTTTTTACGTGATGCTTGAACACAAATTTACGCAGTTTAAAAGGATTTTCGCAAAATCCCAAAATCCAATGAAGATTTTTTAAAAATTCGACACCTATGTTTTAAGTTGAGTGACTACCAATCATGACACCCAATTTCATATCTTTCGCTTCAGTCGTTTTTACGTGATGCTTAAACAAAAAAAGCGTCACGGACAGAACGACAGAATGACAGAAGGACAGAATGACAGAATGACAGACAGACAAACTTTTTTTGAGGGTCGCATCGGATTCTCGGGTGCTTGAAACGGATAGAAATCGCAAAATTTTTGAATTCCAAGAAATGTACAGACAAAAGTCTAATTTTATTTATATAGATTATCAGATAACGATATGTATGTATATATATATATATCGTTATCAGATGAGAAATGGAAAGTACGAGGGATATTCGGAAACTAAGGTCCGAATCGTCGTAGCTAATCGAATGTCGCGCAAACATTGAAATGCGCATGCGTACCAACTCCCGGCATACCTTGCTCGTCAAACGACGCCATTTGCATTGGTATTGTTGCAGTGTGCTAAGTACAGTGCTACTTCAAAATGTTTAAAATAATCGATCAGCCCGCCGACTGTGAAATACGGTCAGTGATTCGGTTTTTGACAGCAAAGAACGTTTCAGCAGCGGAAATTCATAGACAGATAAGCGACGTGTTGCTGCATGACAATGCCAGACCCCATTCTGCCAATGACACACAAAATCTCATCAGATCTTTTGGATGGGAACAGATTGACCACCCACCGTACAGTCCAGACTTGGCTACGAGTGATTTTCACTTGTTTCGCTACCAAAAGAGTTTCTCGGCGGCAAGCGCTTCGACACAACTGACGAGGTGAAAGAAGAAGTTCAAGACTGGTTATCCTCAAAGGCGGCAGACTTCTACGACTTAGGCATACAGAAGCTCGTAGAACGTTAGGACAAATGTTTAAACAAATATGGAAACTATGAAGAAAAATAGAGACACATGTAAGGAATTTAAAATATAAAGTGTTTTGAAAAAATATGTAATGTTTTATGTTTTATAAGTAAACGGACCTTACTTTCCGAATATCCCTCATACTTTTCAAAATTCTCTAATCGATGAAGGAATAGGAAAAAGTTCAAAAGTACAAAGATTTTCGTATAACATAATACATTTTTTTTTTTTTTTCCCCACGAAAAACACAATTGCTTCTCTGAATCAACATGTAGCAATTTCCGTTTCCGTTTCCATATTCAGAATCCGAGAAGAATTCTTCGGAAATAATTTTGAGCCGAATATTCAAGAATTGTTCACGTTGAAAGTAGGAAAACGCTTTTTGTATTCAATTTTTGCGTTTCTCATCAAGATGCAGTAAAATTCTGAGCCAAGAACGATTGTTTCTCTCAGTTGGCGGCTCGTTATTAGGAGTCCAAGAGGCCCCGTCCCACCTTATCATTCAAACACTTTTTCGATTATACAACACGTTTACTGTAATCATATGCTTTTATTTAAAAAATGCACGAATTTTATACTACCGGGATATTATTAATTAAAAGGTATCTTAACCCTTTGAGGCGCAACCCTTTTCCAATGCTGAGAAAAAGGGCAGCCGTTGCCATCGCTCGACTTAACTAACAGCAAGAGAGCGGGCAATCATCGCGTGCCACAGATCCAGATACCCTTCTTTGACGACAGCTGGCTGTGCAGCTGCGTCAAAAAATGTTCTGTGGCACGCGATGAACGTTTCGATCGTCCGCCCTCTTTCTGGTAGTTAAATCGAGCGATGGCAACGGCTGCCCTCTTTTCAGCATTGGGCAATCGATCCAGGTGTTCTCGCATTCTCCCATTTTTCAGCAGATGTCAGTGCTGTTAAAAAGAATCGTGACCATTTTTTTGACGTGCGGAAATGACTGGCGGAATAATCTGATAATCCATCCGTTCATTCATTTTTAAGCGATTTTTTGATCTATTCAACTCCATTTTATTTCCGAGAGGGAAAAATGCGAATAATTTGCATAACGAAATTAGGCTCTGTAAGTGATAATGACGTCCTATTTGAAGTCACGGTCATCAGGCTTTGAAGGGAACGTTGCGATTTCAGTTCGTTTTAAACAGTTTTTCCACATAACATGGTTTATTTTTTTTTCATTAAAATGATCTTCTACTTGAAGCATTGATACAAGATCAATGCTTCAAGTTCTGAAAACGAAATCCGCTCGTTTTCAGAAGAGCATGAAATTCGATTTGGGTCTATAATAAAAATTCAAGGAACTTTAACACATATATCCTTCTCGGATGATGCACTTTTCTTTCAAAATTGTTTTAGAAAAAAAAAAATGCTTTAAAGAAAATTTTAAAAATTACTTTTCTCGAAAATGAATAAAACATTTTCCCGAAATAACGATCTCTCATAAGTCAAGATTGATGCAAATTCTCATCTCAACCGTACATTAAAATTATTTTCAATTTTCTATTGATAACCAAACTAATCTCGAAGATCCGCCGCGGCACGATATAGTCACATTAACGAGAAAATATCGATCGCGGATAAAATAAACGCACGAGAATTTTCTCGTAATCGAATAAAACTTTTCCAAAATGAAAATTTAAGTTTGCACAGGAGGCATTATTTGTACAACCCCTTTTCGGAATAGCTAAAACCAATAACTCTTATTTTGCATCGTGTAATACGTTGCAAAGGCGCCGTAGACATTACGGAAAGCCAAATGAGAATAATTTTCATGCCCAAAGCGTTATGAATTTTGTACTCGAAAGCAGTGATTTTGTGCCATGTAAATACACAAATGTGTGAAGCAAATTCTTATGAAAATGCAGTAGCGTGATTTGTGTTTGAATAGCTAAGCTTATGGTCGGAGTGCACAAAGCTGAAAGAAATACGCCTGATATTTATCACATTATAAACATACGCATATAAAATGAACTTGGTAACAGATTATATAAACATGCATGTATGTATCATAGCAATTTTATTTACATAAAGTAGTTTTATCCCTTAACCCTTTAACGGGCAGTGTTCCCGCTCTGGGAACACCAAACTCTGACGTTTTGACTGTTGCCAGTCACGAAGAATAGATTGGATTTCTATAATAATATTTACGGGTGACATAGCTCCATGAGAATCCTTTATTTTTTAGCATGTCATTTCCCGTCAAAAAAATTGTCACGATTATTTTTAACGGCACTGACATCTTCTGAAAAATGGAAGAATGCGAGAACAGCTTGATAGATTGCTCAATGCTGAAAAAAGGGCAGTCGTTGCCATCGCTTGACTTAACGACCAGCAAAAGGGCGGACGATCGAAACGTTCATCGCGTGCCACAGACCGAGAGACCCTTTTTGACGCAGCTGGCCGTGCCGCACAGCCATCTATCGTCAAAAAAAGGTCTTTAGATCTGTGGCACGCGATGAACGTTTCGATCACCCGCCATCTTGCTGGTCGTTAAGTCGAGCGATGACAACGGCTGCCCATTTTTCAGCATTGGGAAAGGGATGCGCCTCAAAGGGTTAAACGCGCAACTCGCATCTATATGGATGAACAACTTTATACAGAGCCCAACGCTGACAAAGTACACCTGTTGCCATCTCTCCAGATAACTACCATCAGCATGACGGTCTATCGAATCACCCATTGCGTGCTAAGCTGTGAGCCGCACAGCCGGCTGTGTCAAAACAGGACTTGAGCTCTGTAGCAAGCGATGGGCTATTCGATCGGTAGCTAATAGTTAGCTCGAGATATGGCAACGGATGCACTTTTTCGGCTTGGGGCCATTTAACCATATTTTTTGCGATAGGTGGCTTTACGAAGCAACCACCGAGCGTTGAAGGGTTAACTTAGTAAATTTAAATTGTAATACAGCTTTTCATAAATCCATCCTTTAGCAACCTTTCGATTTTAAATACGTTTTCTATTTAACTATTAAAATTTGTTTTCACTATAATCCTGATTTTTATGAAGAAAATAATTCAATAGACTTTTTAAATGTTTTGATGGTTTTAAATGATTTTAAAAAGGATCACGCAATGCACAAGAATAAAAATATCCATTTAAGTAAATTGTTAATTGAAAAAACTCACACAGTTTTTGAAGTAACAGTAATCTCATGTAAGAATCGCTTCCCTATCGAAAAGCAATTGTTCACATAAAATATTGCCTCCTTTGTAATAGCAGAATTTTACATGTTGTAAGTGCAACAAAACAGCCCATATCACACACTCCTACGCAGAATCGAAACTAAAATGACGACACAAAACATAGCCATTTGAGATTCACAATCAGATGTGGCTAAGATTTTAAGCACGTAAAAAATTGATAACTTAATTAGTTGACCAACCATCCTAAATAATGAACGTTGGTACCTCCTTCGGCGTTTTTACCTTGCGCTAAGTAAAACTTACGTTTCTTTATAGGCTACATATCTTGAAATGGACATTAATACGCTTTTGGATAGCTGATTGATGGGACAAATTGAATCCCTAAGTTGTACGTTTACCACAATAGCAGTTTTTGAGATAAACAACATTTTTTGAAAGGAAAATATGTGGATAAATAAATCGAAAAAATACATATAAAGCGCGTGAATCAAAATTTTGAGGTTTTTTTTTCTAACCTTTTTATGATATGTTAGCTTAGTTATGGTGTCAGCTATGGAAATAAATCTAAAAAATCTGGAGTGACTCCACTTTCCGAACACTTACGATTAAGATCATTACCAAGCATTTAAATAAATTTTAATCGATGAATAATTCAAATATATATACCAAAATGAAACTCAATCGAATGTATCGTTTAAACGCTAGCGCACTTTCAGGAATTTCTCCCCATAGGCTATAATGTAAAAGGAATTTTTGGCGTAGCCCTTTAGAAAAACTATAAGTCCTATACACATCAAAATCGATACCGGTCTTACGATGGTTGTTTATAACATGTACACCCAATTTGAGCTCAATCGAATGTACCGTTTAAACGCTAGCGCACTTTCAAGAATTTTCCCCCATAGGCCATTATGTAAAAGAAATCTTTGTCGTAGCCCTGTAGAAAAACTATAAGTCCTATACACACCAAAATCAATACCGGTCTTGCGACGGTGGTTTATAACATATATACCCAATTTGAGCTCAATCGCATGCCCCGTTCAGGAGCTATCGTGTTCACTCACATACACACAAACACACATACACACACACACGCACATACACACATACATACATACATCTCGTAAAAATAACATAAATGAATTCAGAAGTCCTCTAAGCGTGTAAATACACCAAAATCTCGAATTCGAATTTTTTCATGATTACAATACTTTCCTTATATGGTACATGTTCGGAAAGTAAAAATAGTGATAACTTGAACGGTTGACCAACGATTCTAAAGAATGAACGGGGTTGCATCATTTGACGTTTTTACCTGCGGGAAGTAAAACTTACCATTCTTTAAAAACTACATCTCTTGATATTGGACATCCATGCGGTTTTTGATAGCTGATTAACTGGGCAAGTTATATTTGTAGTATGTACGCTTACTTCAATAGTATTTTTTGACATAAAAATTTTTTGAAAGGAAAATGTAAATAAATTTTTAAAAAGTACACGCAAAGCGCGTGAATTAAAATTTTGAAATAATTTTGTAAATTTTCATGGTTACCTTATCTTAATTAGAGTATTAGCTATGAAAAATAATCAAAAATCGGTGTTAACTTGATTGGTTGGCTAACTATCCTAAAGTAGGAACGTGGGTGCATCCTTTGGCTTTTTTGTCTTCGCTAAATAAAACTCACCCTTCTTTACGAATTCCATTCCTTTGGGTGGAAATTAATACATTTTTAGGTAGCTGATTAATGGGAGAATTTTTTTAATATTTTGTACTCTTACTGCTTAATTATTTATTTAAAAAAGTATGATCTTTTGAAAGGAAACATGTGAATTAAAAATAAAAAAAAATACATGTAATGGCTCGAGAATTGAAATTTTAAGAGTTCTTTTGCACTTTTTATGATTCTGCTAGCTTAATTAGAGTTTCAGATATGAAAATAAGTTCAAATGAAATCTATTTAATAAGTAGATTGTTTTAAATTTGCACTTGAATGTCAAATTTTGGGTTATTAAAAAAGTTTAAAATTCATTTTTTCTGGAAAACTATTGATTTTCGGCCATACATATGGGGTAAAAATTATAGGAGCTTCACTCCCCTATCACATTTTAAAAGGAATACATCGCGTTACCAATAACCCTGTATATAGAACATTAGCTTGCTATTTATTTATTTTATTGAAGTACACGTCATGTAAACAAGATTTTAAAAGTTGGTTGAATACAATCATTCTGTGGTAGTTCAAGTATGTAATTTTCGAATTATGCTTTTATTACCGTTTCTGCATAACTCCAGTGCAATCGCTACAGTCTATCATTTTAATTTGTTTTTTCTTTTTCTTTTTAATGTTGAAAAAAAAATTACTTTTGCCTCTTTATAAAGAGAATTACTACTAACCTAGACAGCACAGCAAACTTGCATCAAACTTTCAGCAAGCTTGATTTATCAAGTCAATAAACTTGAATTAAACTTGAAAGTTTCAAGCGTGTAAGCTTAATGCAGGCTTGAATCAAGTGTTCAAGTTTACACTTACCCAGCTTGCATTAAGATTGACATAGCAAGCTTAATTTCAAGCTTAAAAAATTTTCCAAAAGAAAATTTCTTGGGGCGCCCGTCGACGAACTCGCCCCACATATTTTATTTTTCCACGCATTTTCCCCTCTATGCTGAAATTTCAAGATAATTTGATCTGTTTCCATCAAGCGTCCGCGGCTGGGATCGAACTCAGGACCTAAGGGTTGGGAGGCCAGCGTCCTAACCAGGCGCCTAACCAGCCAGGAAAAATTTCCGGGGGGGGGATATGCGCCTAGAAATATTTTCGGAGGGGGGGGATATGAACTTATATGTGTATAAATAGACGGAAATTTGATCACTAATCCAAAAATTTCGGAGGGGATATATCCCGATATCCCCCGCTCCTGGTCCTAACCATTCCGCCAATATGCTCGCGCTGGCATGACTAAAGTTTTAAGTGACTGTTATGGTTGTCACGCCGTTTTCTGGCGAGATCGATCAGTGCCCGTTGCCGATCTGTTTCTTTCATTTTTCAATGGGATGAATCAAAATTAAAATAATGTTATGTGTGATTTATAGACTCTACTAATAGGGAAATAAGCATAATATAAACTTAAAAGCAGCACACGTTTTAAAACTTTTAATATCGCGACACTCATGTTGGGCAATACTGGCCAATATCGAGACAAACGACTGATTTTGAAATCAATTTCGTAGCATAATTGTATTTTATTTTGAAGAATTTCCATATTTGGAAATATAGAATCTTTTTTTTTTAAATTCTATGGTCAGGTACATTTATGACTGATGATAAATTATTTGTTATGCGGATGTGGCTTTCCAAATGAAGCAGTCATCAAGTTGAATTCAAGCTCGACAGTTCAAATGACTTCTCCAAGCTTGCTGCAAGCATAAAATGAATTGAACTGTCAAGCTTGTATTAATACGTCAAATTCAAAGAAATGTCAAACTTGATTTAGGCTTATGTGCTGTCTGAGTGCCCCCCCCTATCCCCTCCTCTTGGCTGCGCCCCTGCTCCAGTGTAATCGCGGCAGGTTTTTTTTCTTTGTTTTCTTTCTGCTTCTTTTAATGTTGTAAAAGAAAATTTTTACTTTCACCTATTTATAAAGAGAATTACTAATAATATTAAAAATAATATTCGAAGAATCTGTATTTTAATTTAAGTGTGCCCACATAATAAAATATTTATAATGCTTTCACCGAATCGGTAAAGTTTTAAACGTGTCAGAACACAGCCTCTCGATTTTGACCTTTATTATATCAACAACATGTTCTGTCCAGAACTTAGACTTTCAGACGTGAGCATAATACGTCTATTATGAGAGCATAGTTATTTACAAAGGAACAGGCCATTCAGAAACGGGCACTTGAGGCATGTATAACGTTCTGAAATGCTAGACAGAATGTGAACTCCTTTGTCACGAGCCGACAGTATGCTGATTGTCTGTTTCTGATAGAGATGGCATAATTTACACTCTACTCGATTTACGCTTCATATTCTAGTTGCCTCCAAAGCGATGTGAGTGGATATCTTCACAAATATGTAATCTCTAGCTCCATATATGCACTGTGAGAAATATGTTGGCGAGCATTTAAATTACCTTTTTAATATTTTCTGAAATAGTGAGTTTATTTTGAAACTGACGTAAGTATTTATCGGAATTTGTATATGTTATTTATATGTACTGTACCCTGTATCTTGTTGAAAATGGTACTTATAGCATGAGTAGTTCTTTTACAGGATTATATAAAAGGATTCAAATACATTACGCTCTTTTCGGCGTGATTCCACGCAATCCAATGAGTAATTATCATAAATTAGCAAAGTGACTGACGAGTTTGTATTAATCAAGATATAAATTCTGACAATTTCTTCCAGAAATAGTTTATTTTAACCTAAAATTTAGAAAAAGAACCGACAAGTGTGAAAGAATAACGAATTATGCTCCAATGGCGGTGGTACCCAAATAATAAAGATACTTCGCAACATTTATCCATACTAGTCACACACACTGTGACCTTGTGACTTCGAGATATGTTTGCCGTGAAGTGCTCATCACAGAGAGCTTGTGGAGACCAACAAATGGCCGCGTGGTACAATTTTTGCGACATCACATGGTGACCATCATGAACGCCACATATCGACCCTACACGGAGTGAGAAACTACACACATTACAGGGCGCCACATTGTCATGTCTTCACATGACTTCACATTGTGTATCAGTTTCTCTGCAACGTCACTTGTCTGACACGAAGGAATGTCACGGAAGGCGTGCATCACGTTTATGATGCGACGAAAGTGACAAAATGTGACGTCGCCACAGCGTCACAGCCAACATGCTTGCTGAATGGGTAGGAGTACCATAGGGAATTTGTTTAGTTACACATGTACAATACAGGCAGTTGGGTTTAAAATTGTTTTATAATGCATGTGTTTGACATTCTTTTTTTTTCTCTTGTCTGTTGTTCGTGATATCTTAGTTTCTGGACTTGTGTGTTTTGATCTGAGGAACTCATCGGATAAAGTAAATGATATACTGAAGTCCTCTCTAGATAAAGTTAATAATATACTAAGAGTTTTTACTAACATGAAAACAAATAAATATAATCATGGCTCAAGTGCAACTAGAAAACCCACTTTATCCGATAACAGGCAAGTGACATACGAACTAAGCTTCTCAGGACTAAAACGTATCCTTGATTTCAATTTGTCTGCCCTATGATACTTGTATAAGACTATATTCTGACCACAATCTTCATCCGAAATTTAAGAAAGTTTGAAGAATGTAGAATCAATAGTTCTTTCATACGAGAGCAGGCAAAATATATTCACTACAGTCACTGTACAACATTTATTTATCGAACGATTTTTAAATGTATTATTTTAAGAACAGAACGGAATTAGTATAAGTTTTTAAGGGGAGGAGTTTTGCCATCCATGGCGAGTTATTTTTTGGGCGACTTACGCGTACGTAAAAATGATAATTATTTCCCTTTAAAAATTGCCAGTTCAATAGTACTCCATATTGTCGTTTTTCCAAACAATTTATCCATTATTAACACTTTTATTAACAGTTATTTAACAATATTCTGTCTGATTTATATTGCCCTTTTTTTTTTTTTTAGTATCACAGTTGACCGTATAATGCTTAGAGTCCCATAGCAGTCTTTTTATACGAAAATATGGTTTTGTAAACTCGTCATAATAGTCAAATAAGCGAAACCTCCAAAAAGTGCACATAGCAGATATACATGTGGCAACGACGATGTTTTTGGTTGATAAACTTTCAAATGCGGAAACTGAAAAGCGGCATTTTCGACATGTTTTGCTTTTTCTCTCTCGAAAAGGTAAAAATGCTGTTTAAGAAAGAAAAAATATGATCCGATGTGTGTCGAGAAGATGTAATTAGAGAACGCCCGTGCCAAAACTGGTTTTCAAAATTATGATCCGGCAGTTTTGATGTTGAAGATGCACCACATTCTGGAAGGCCAATTGAAGCTGATTAAAGACACATGAAAGGTATTCATGGATGAAAAACGGCGAATAACAAGTCGTGAGATCTCTGAAAGATTAAATTTATGGAATTCGACCCATTTATGAGCATTTGAATCACCTCAAAGCATCTACATACGGGTTCGTCGTGTTCTTAAAAAACGGAATGACTTTCCGAACAATCCAATAGGTTTTCAGAAAATACATTTCTTTGTCAGTGCGTTACGAGCAAAAATCATGTTCCCTTTAATTAGAATTCATGAAACAAAAATATTGTATTAGAAAACATTTTGCATTATTATAAATTATTTAACCCTTTGAGGGGCAGCCCTTTCCCAATGCTGAAAAAAGGGCAGCCGTTGCCATCGCTCGACTTAACGACCAGCAAGATAGCGGACGATCGAAACGTTCATCGCGTGCTACAGATCTAGAGGCCCTTTTTGACGACAGCTGGCTGTGTCGCACAGCTAGTTGTCGTCAAAAAGGGCCTCTAGATCTGTAGCACGGAATGAACGTTTCGATCGACCGCCATCTTCCTGGTAGTTAAGTCGAGCGATGGCAACGGCTGCCCTTTTTTCAGCATTGGGCCATCAATCCAGCTGTTCTCGCATTCTTCCCTTTTTCAGCAGATGTCAGTGCTGTTCAAAATAATCGTGACCATTTTTTGACGGGAAATGACGTGCTAAAAAGTAAAGGATTCTCTTGGAGCTAGGCCACCCGCAACTATTTTTTATAGAAATCCAATCTATTCTTCATGACTGGCAACAGTCAAAACGTCAGAGTTTGGTGTTCCCAGAGAGGGAACACTGCGTGTGAAAGGGTTAAAAACTCATTTTATTCATACTTAAACAGCTATAGTTAACAAGTGAATTTTTTTTTATCTAATGATAGCATAAAACACGATGATGATATTTTATGAAATGCATTATTTCTATTTAAAAATGTAAATAAACTTCAGCAATCAATGACAGTATAAAAAAAACCAAAACGTAAAATATTGCCAGTGGGCGAAAGAATTCTCTGTCTTAAGTTTTCAAGAAAATAGAGTCTCATCTTCCTTTAGTGGGACTGGATTGTGATAGCATCTTTCCCAAGAATTCGTCTCCTTAAATTGAATAAAAGTGTAATATTTTAGGAGCTCGGCTATTTTGAAGAGGCTTCATCAACGGAAGTATCTTTCGCGAATCTAAAAATGTGTTTTGTTGCTTGGGAATTCGGGAGGCATTTTCAGATTGATTACCCTTTTACTCTCCGGATACACTGAACGTTAGTTTCATCTAGGTACTGTTTCCCTTTAACTGGATGGAATATACGCGAGTGTAATTTTCCTCTGAACATACATAAATTATGCTCATTTTCTCAGTGTTTTTTTCAGTTTTCAATTTTAACTCGCGTCTAACATCTTAAATGAGCTAGCCACTGTCAAATTATGTGCTGATGTACCTTATTTCAGCGATGTCACTGCTAGTCGCAAAGTATATGGTTAAATGTTCCAGTGATAGAGATCACATATCTAGTTTTAATAATAATTTAATTTGGCTTTCTTTAATTTCATCGATCCAAAATCAAGAATTCTAAATCTTTTCTGTTCTCATTTTTCTGCCATTTCGGCTTTTAAATCCGTATATTCGCTTTTCCCGTATGCATTATTCTTAATTGTTTATTTCTCTTAATCAGACCTGGTGGCGTCGTTCTGAGCTAAAAATAGATTATATTACATCCGTTTGCAATCGCAACGTACATTTTTGCTTCCCCTCTTGGCATCCTGCTGGCGTAAGTTAATTTTCTGTTGCCCTGCCTCTTCTTTAAAATAATTTGCTCCCGATTCCTTCATTTTAATTTTATTGGATTAAGTTTTAGGGTTGCTCTGGGATTGGCGTTATTTATCGCAGCCAAGTGTTTGTTCTCGCCAATGTGTAATTCTCGGCTGGCGTAATTTTCAATTCATTCTATCTTAATTTCTCTGTCCATATAGGGCGTATTTTTAATTCGCTGAGCCACCACCACCACCACCCGTTGTAATAATGTTTCAATAGTTTCTTTTAAATAAAACAGTTTTAAGTATTTTAACGTCTTTACTGATACTAAGTGTCTCGAACCTGGATTTTTAGCCTTCTAAACGCAGTTTTAATACTTTAAAATACCGTAAGCAATTAACTTCGTTACAGCTCCCAATGCTGAAAAAATGCAGACGTTGCCATCGATCCATTTAACTACCAACAACATGGCAGGCGATTGAATAGGTCATCTGGAACAAGAGAGCTAAAGATGTCTTCCTGACACAGCCAGCTATGTCAGCTGGACAATGGATACTATAGGATACTACCTTCAGGAACGGCCTACCTATTTGGTTTAAAGCCTGTTTTAGTTCCAGAAGTGTCCTACTGTCCTGCTGAACACTAGCTCCAGGCTCAGGTCCAGCAAGCAGCGGTTTCCCTCATTTATATATTTATTTTTTTTTACAGCACAATTTTTGGATTACAATTGGTAAAATACATCAGTGCTATACAATATAAAAGCAGAGGTTACAATGGTTTACAATGGTTTACAATTGCTCACAATATTGTTCTTAGTAACATTTGACCATAGATACATATATTTAACCCGTTCTTTTTTTTTACAATTTTGAAAGTTGAAAAAATAAATAAATGGATGTTAAACAAGAAAATTAAATGATGATGAAAGGTTTTAGTATAAGCTTCAGTGGCGCACACTAGCTAATAGAGAATAGGTTAAGTGCCATGGGAGACACTTCAAAGAATGTGCATATTTCTATTGCGAGACTGATGCAAATGAAAGAAGCATTTCTCTCATCGTTTCAATGACGTGAAGGCAGCGCAAAACAGTTATTGGATAATGTGATTTATGCATAAAAATGGGGTTTTCAACATTTTGTTTCAGCTTTAATATGTTCATTATGATCCAAATAACTAATGCAGCTCGATTCGCCTTAAAAAGATGAACATGGTAATATAAATAAATCAATAAATTTTATTACAACAGGATGCCAATCCGAATGTAGTGTCAGACAATGCACCTTTTCACATTAGTTATTAAGTATAAGGTATGATTTGTTTTCATCTAACAAAACGCATACGATTATTTTAGTATTTAAGATTTGAGAAATGCATAAATTTTGTCAATGCGCGATTTTATGAGCTACTTGTTTATTTAAACTCATTATAGCAAAGTGAATACCGGTGTCATCAAAGAATTCAGATTTAAGAATGTCATTAAAAATTAATCCTTAATTTTTACATGAATATTAGACAAATTAAAGAGAGTTGTGATAGCATTATATCGTTGAATTGAAAACAAGTATTATCAAACGGAATAAGATGTTTTAAAAAGAAAATATTTTAGTGAAGCAAACAATCAAAGCGCATACTAAAAATGACTTAACAGCCAAAATATAAATAAAATAAGTAGATAGAATTAAATAGAATAACAAGAAGCAAGGCCAGGTTATTATGCTTTTAAAATACAACCTCCTGTTCAAAAAGTTCGATGAAGCATAAATTTTGTAAAAGGCAATCACACATATCATCCAACAAGGTTTGGGATGAAAATATACATCGATATAGAAGTAAAACTAGACAGACTGCCCAGTGCCGAAAAAGTGCAGCTGATTGCATCGCTCGATTTAATTATCAGCAACATGGCGGTTGAACAAATCACCCATCACGTGCCATAAGACCATTTTTGACACAGCTGGCTATGCGGCCACTGTATTTTTGTTATCACCGATAGTCTTTGTCCTTTCAAGGTTCTTTTCAGTAACAGTATTAAAAATAATCCACGGGAGCCAAATCAGGTGAATAGGGGAAAGAGGGGGGGGAGGGAGCAAGTGGCAAAATATTTGACATGGAGAAAGATTTTTGATGATTGATAACGTTTAATTATACTTGACTGCTGCACTGAAATGTATACCAGAAGACGCCTTCTCAAAAGAAACTTCTTTATTAGAATATGAAAAATCAAGAATTAAATATTTATATAGTTATAATAATAAACTAAGTGCTACACCCAAGAAATGCATAGTTAAATCTGAATTGTACTGATTCACTTATAACGGAAATGAATACTGTATTATGTGTTGCTTGATATTATCCATAACAATATTGCATTTAATCTGGTTAATTTTTTGTTTACAAGATTAAATACATTTGAATCAACTGAATTCGCTTACATAATCGACAATAAACTCGTCTCTATATAGATAGTGGAAGGACTCCATATCTATTATACAGAAACTCACTATCTGTTCAAGAAATCTGAATAATCAGGTCAAGCTAAATTCAAACACTCCCCAAATTGTCACGTCTGTAAGCAAGTAGCATTAGAGTTGTATTTACTGATTATTATGTAATAGTACGCTTTTCAAGATAACAGGTGAAAGCAGACTGTGCCAGATAATAATGGGTGAAATAGCCAGCATACGTGTTAGTGTAATTTTCTAGAATTGAAGCGGATTAAACACATTAGGTTGCTTATGCATAATTTAACTACTGTCGCCCAAATATTACATATTCCTGAACCGTTAAAAAATATAATACGAACTTATTTATAGAGAATATTATACTTTCGTAGACTTTGTTCAGCAAAAATAAATGAATGAGATATTTACTGTGTTTTGTCGTTTAAGAATAAAATGCGTATTTCAACTTGTTCCTTCCCAAGTTAACGTATATACTACATCTTTATTCGCCACACACATAAGCCATTTTAAAATTTAAGCATCAGGAAAATGTATGTTTTGAGAAACTTAGATAGCGTCACATTAACATTTTAAATTATACATGAGTAGTACTACAGAGGATCAATTTAAAAGAGTACCCGTTGGTTTTTCTTACTACCCTTAAATTTGCGGATGCGGCAACTATTCTAACACTGAAGTATAATTTTGCAGATGTGGCAAATATTCTAACACTGAAGTATAATTTGAGGATGTGGCAACTATTCTATTAGTGAGGTATAATTTGGCGCATGTGGCAACTATTCTAACACTGAGGTGTAATTTGCGGATGTGGTGACTATTCCAACACTGAAGTATAATTTGCGGATGTGGCAACTATTCTAACATTGAAGTATAATTTGCGGAAGTGGCAACTATTCTAACGCTGAAGTATAATCGTGTGAACCTTATTTATGTGTGGGAGACAATTTCCAACACTGTGGGACTGTTAAAATTTTATTAATGAGGTATAACAGATATGGAGACGCACAATGTTACTTAATCCTGTAATAATTTTATTTTAAAAAAACATATTTTAATTCAAAATTTTCACGTTATCATTACTTACAGGAAATACTGAAAATATTCGCTGCCATCTTGAATGCAAACATGAACTCGTCGAACCCCGATTTTCGAAACACTTCGCAACATTGTTGGTGTTATTTCTGCAGCTGCGGTTTGTTTCAATTCATCAGTGTTTGAAAGACTTATCAGTAAAACTCTCTCTTTAAGATAACCTCCCCCCCCAAAAAAAAATATATCTAATGGGTTTAGGATTAATTAATAATGGAATGATAATGTAAAAAATTGAATTAAATTATGTTTTATAAAAATAAAATTATCACAAGATTAGGTAACTTTGAACGTATCCATTCCCTTTTTCACCTCACAAACAAAGTTATGACAGTCTAAGAGTGTTTCAAATTATCTCCCACACTTAAACAAGGTTCAAACAACTATATTTTGGTGTTAGAATAGTTGCCACATCCGTGAGATTTAATAGTACCAAAAACAAAAAAAAAAACCCATCGGGAACTCCACCCTGTATAATTTCTGTTATCTTTTTTTATTTCCCTATTCACTGCGTTCGTATTCCCAACGTATTCACTTTGAAGCACAACGTATTAACTTTTAAGAAACAGCCCTTTGAAGGAACGGCATATTTTGCAGAGTTTTTGACAAGAGTAAAATTTAGGTAAATGCGTAAGGTATTTTTTTTAAAAAGGGCTTTTTCTAGCAAATGTAATGTGAAGAACAAAAGTTTCTAAATTTCCGTCTGCTTTAAAACAAAATATCGATACAACAGACTTCACTTTTATGAATCAATTATTTCTGTGAAAGAAAACCATGTAGTAAAATTTCAGCCATATTGAAATGCCCCTGGAATTTGCTATATCAAGATTATTAGCAACTCTGATGATCAGAGAATAATGATTTATTATAAAACTTTTATAAAAAATACTTATAGGAAACAAATTAAGCAGAAATATTTTCTGGTTTTTTGAACTTCAAACTTATTGTTATACTCTAATTAAACTAAAAAATAACTTACAGTGAAAAGGCTTAATCCTTTTCAGGACAATGTTACCGTATATGTCTAAAGAAAAGTGTAAATCAAAAAATATATTTTCCAAAATATTATAGATTGATAAAAATATTTAAATGGACTAATTGAAACGTATTTTGGTCTTAACAAAATTAGGTGAATGCACTGGTAAATAGATTAAAGTGAAGCAGCCGTTTTCGAAAGTTTAACCAAAAATTTGAGTTAAGAAAGTCCGTGCCTATGACGTCATATACAAGAAAAAATTACATAAATTTTGAAACAGCAATTTCAGCAACAATTCTTTTTTCTTTTTGAGCAGCGTTCGTGAAATAAAGTTTATATTTTGAGAGAATGTTCTGGGTGTTCTTTCAAATGACTGATTTTAAGAAAGATACAAAATCGTGATTTACTGAAATCTCGCCTGAGGAATTATGTTATACGGTAAGGAATGTGGTTTCACATATATATAGTATCTATTACAAAATGTAAGGACTATTAGACGTTCAATAGGACAAGTTCACACACATTTTACCACATGAAACTGATAAACGGTATTTGATTTTTAAAAAAAGAAGGAAAAAGGAAAACATTACGCATAATGATATTGATCTTCTAATACAGTTGTTTTTAGGAACGTAGCGAAGTTTTTCATGCTAACCCTTTGAAGCTCAAGCATTTTAGCACCAACATAGTAGGCCAACTGGATAGACTGTCCAATGCTGAAAAAGTGCAGAAAAAAATATTAACGTTTCTCGACGTACATATATTGTTGTACCCACACAGCCATCTGTGTCAGAAAACTTCTTTAGCTTTGTGGCACCAGTTGGGCGATTCGATCGAGTTGCCATGTTGCTGGTAGTTAAATAGATCAATGGCAACGGTGCACTTTTTCAGCATTGGGACCATTTAAATATATATTTTTTTGCGTCCAGCAATGAAAGCACTGAAATAAAGTGGTTTCACGGCGCAACCACCGATCGTCGAAGTCGAAATTAGGTGTCATTAGAGCGGCTTTTGTTCAATGACCAATGGTGAATACCACGGGGTCTCCAAAATTTTCTGCCGGTGGGCCACATTAACTATCAAACAACAGTTTGTTGGTCGGATACTAGTTCCAGGTCCACAATAAAAAAAATCAAAACATATATGTCGTTTAATATTATTTTATAAATTTACTAGCACTGATGCCTTATCCCTTACTCTTAACCCATTTATGTCCAAACTGAAAAAAATATTTTTTTGAATTGACAACAATATTGTTAAATCAATAAAATTATCCCGTTGAAATAGCGTCAACAAACTTTTGTTAATTTAACTTAACTATTTGTTTAAATGATTTATATGGTTAAAATCAACTAAATTATTTGTTTGAATTAAGAAACATTTTTTGTTTACTGTTACGTTCATGGTTCATGTACTAAAATTATTTTGTTATTTTTGTTATTTTTGTAACCTATCAAACCGCTGATTGAAAGCTCCAAAGGTAAGACTAATTTATTTATTTATCCATCAAAAATTACATTTGTTTTTATACACTTATAATTTTAATTAAGAAATTCAAGTCACTTTCTTTTCTTTTCTTTCTTTTTTTTTTTCTTTTTTTTTTGTTGCTGTTGTTCATAAGACAGACAGTTAGAATCGCTCTTCGGCTCATTTAAAATAAGTATGTAATTTTTAACCCATTAAGCGCCAAAGCTCCCGTTACGGGAACATCTATTATATCTATTTTTTCTTAAAATATTTTAACGCAATTTGCGAAATACACATTTTATATAAACATTTACACTATAGGGTGTGCTATATAGTCTAAATGTTCATATAAAATGTGTATTTCGTAAATTGCGTTAAAATATTTTAAGAAAAATAATATATAATAGATGTTCCCGTAACGGGAGCTTTGGCGCTTAATGGGTTAATACTAAATAATACCCCCGATTGCAGCTTAATTTATAAAAGTGTTTAACAAAGCTTATTTCTTATTGTGCTTTTTTAATGGAGTTGTCACGCTTTAGATGAATGTGAAGCATACATCAAATATGTAACTTCGACGTGCAGTTCCAAATTTAGATTTAATGCTGCAAATAAAGGTTCATTATTGCAATGGATAGTGAAAACAAAATATTTCTTCTCCCATCTCTTATCTCTCTCTTTCCTCCCCCTTTCCATCTGCGAATCTTAAATCTCGGAATGGTTATTTATATAATCACAGCGCTAAAGACTTATTAATTTACGATTTGTCCAATTTTTTTTCACTTGCACATTCCAAATATTAAACTGTTATTGCAAGCTTCAATAAAAATACAAGAGATATTTTATCGGGACACGTATGTCGCTCTAGTTGTTGCCAAAACATTAGTTGCTTTAACCTAATTTTTATAGAAACACTAAAATAAAAATGTAGATTTCAATGGACAGATGAAATAATTAGACTTTAATTTGAAACTTTCATGTAATTCAGAAAAAATCCAAATGAATAGTTTTGTATTTGATGTATTTGATATCACCCATTCATAGATGTTCTTGCAGGTACTGCAAATACTTTGTTTTCGTCTAATGAAAGGGCTTTGAAAAACCCGGGCGCCCAGGCAACTAAAAAGTATTCCTTGCGACATTAATATAATTCAATATATATCTGGCTCCTAAATATTTTTTCTGGCTCCTGAGATTTTACAAGTTTTGTCGATCCCTTCTAATGAAAATGGACGTTCTCTTATCTCCTCTCCTCTGGCTTGGAGCTGTCTTGCGCATGTCCTTGACGCATACGTAAATTGACAGTTCAACGATTACAAATGCCATTGGCTCTGAGTTTTGAAAAAAGGTTTTGTCTATTCAAAAAGACATTTTGTTTAATGAATTTGGTTGAATCAAACATGAATCAACATAATGTAGCTGCTAAGCTGTTTAGCCAAAGACATTTTGTTAAATTCAACAAAATAGATTTTAGTATGTAGTGTCCCTTTTTCGGGACCTTCAAATTTTAGCATTTTCGCTGTTAGTCGCAAAAGTTTGCACACGTTACTTCGTTTTCCGAACCTTAATTCATAAGTATAAATTCTCGATTGGACAAAACACTTAACCTGACGAATCAATACGTAAAGTTTTCGCTTTCTATACATTAAAAAAAATTAATTATCACTTGTTCATGCAGTTGGTGTTTTGCGACTAACAGCGAAAATGCTAAAATTTGAGGGTCCCGAAAGAAATTTATCTGTTATTGTTGACATCAACAAAGACTGGAAAAAGTCATGCAAACAGTCTAAGCACAAATGGGATAATTCTGAAGACTCAAATCTCTCACTGCCTTCAACAACGTTTCTTTGACATTTTTTAATTATTCGGTAGAATGTTTTAGATAAAAATGTTTATCGAGAGGCTCCCTCTCTTGGACTAAGGAATAGTTCCTTTGAAGTTTCTTCTCGTGATTTTTTTTTGGACCCTACCCGGGATAAAATTCTGGATACGTGCTTATGTACTGCAGAAAAATGTTTCAGTACTCTACATAAAGTTCAGTCGTAGGTAAAATCAACTATGACTCATGAGGCATTGCAAGAACTTTGCATACTGAGTGTTAATCCAGAGAAAGAAATGAATGATGATTTGGAACAGTCCATACTGTAGGTTTGTTTTACGTGGTTGCAGTTTTCACTGCAACCATGTTAGCTATAATGTTTACTCCGCTAGCTATACTTCACATTTTCTATAGTATTCCTTTTTAATTCAATTTTTCTAAGGTAAATCTTTCAAAAAGTTATCGGAACATTACGAATTTATGCATTTTTATTCCATGATGTATTTAACCAAAATTACTGGTTTAATATCAAACTGAAAAAAAGAATTGACCAGATTTCATCCTTTTTATATCTATTTTATATTGAATGATTTTTTCACGCAAGTGTGAGCAAATGCCCATAATTGCTCATAATTGCCGGAGACCATGAGCGTCATTGTTATGATTCTCAAACAGAGGCAGCGGTTGCACTTTTGGATTACTTTGTGGTGCCTTCAAAATTACCAGTACAGAGTCTGGGACAGTTTTAAATTTTAAATTCAAATTTATTTGTATTCTGATTAGAATTTCTGAAAAACAAACCGTGACCCAAGGACATAGACTAGTGTAAACAGCACAGTACATCTACGACACAGAGAAGAGTTTATAAATATCTCACGAAATGGTGAAATCGATTTTGAAAGACTGAGAAAAAAAACACTCAGACATCACAAATGGCCTATCAAATTACATTGTACCAAGTAGACTCAAACGAGACGATTGTACCAGCTGGATGTAAAAAAAAAACTTCCGATATTAAAAATTTATGATATCGCAAGCATGAGTAATCGATTATAACTGAATTGGACGGGATTTGGTTCTAATTTACATTATATTTGGCTGGTTAAGGTGACTGACGGTCTGTTATATACATTGAAAACATGTCAAGACAAATCTCTTGATTTAAGAACTCTAGATTGTCTAACTGCTTAACCTTTTACGAGTGTCTTAAAATAGTTAATGAAGACGTCAACGAAACTTTACGAATTCATTTATATAAACGAAAAGCGGTGAGATAAAAATCATAATGTTACATGGCTTATTTTGAAATTATCTAATATGTTTCAAATTATTCATTTTCCAGAGAGTTCATCGCTTAAAAAATTTAGCAGCGTTTGAAAAAAACGATTGCGGTGGTGAAATTGTGATCTGAAATCAGTGAGATATTGTTTATGGTCTGCAAGAACTGAAACTAAATTTTCTATTAAAAACTGCTGATTCAAAATTATATAAAAGTATATACGATATACATAATAATTCTAACAAAGCCTTTCTTCTATCTGCAATAAATGCTGGAAAATAACGACGAAATGAAAAAGAAAAAATGAAATGAATATAGAAATATTGAAACGTCACTTATATATTGTGAAAGTGCAATTTTATTTAAAGCAGTTTTCGGTCGTTCCAAAAAAATCTGTTGTCTTTATATGAACTAGAAGCTATTTTCCATCCTAAATGAAGTTTTTTTTAAAACAAACGAACTAAAGCTGGTAAAGACATAAATATCTAATGCTTTCCTAAATTTTAGCCAAATGTTAGGTAATATTATGTTTTTACTTGAATGTATTGTTTTTTCTTAATTATCTCTACCTAAAAAGGTTCACAAAAATAAATGAGTAACATGTTTGGAACTAAGTTTATTATTTTATAAGTGTAGGATAAAATATTTATTAATGACAGTTTAAATATTAATAGATAGATCATATTAACATCGTATTATGAAAGTTTTATACCTTTATGTTACTAAGCATTATTGTAACTATACATTAATGTTCAAGCATTATATACTTAATGAGAGTGTACGAAGAAAATAATGTTTTAGTCTCTTCAAAGTTTATTATGCATTTAATGATTGCATTCAAAGACTAATTTATATACATTGAATACTTTCATACTGCTTAAAAAATTTTTTAGTGTGCATTTAAAAAAAGAAGAGCAACTTAATGTCATAAATTGTATGCCATGTAAACATGTCACATGCCATTTATGTATTAGCTGGTTTACGAAGTAATGGTAGTCATTTACATTTTCTATACTGTTCACATTTTCATGAATGCTCAAAGTATTACGATTTATATTGTCTTATGATTAATTTTTGCCAAAGAAATATATTTTCAATGCTTAATTTCTATAATTCAAATTTCAGGTATCATTTAATTCTATTCAAAATTGTTTATTAAAATTTTCTAAAGCTATATTAGAGCATATATGATTTATATTATCTTTCTATTTAAGAAAATTACTTTTTACACGTAAGAAAGAAATGGTAGGAAAAAAGAATGAGGTGCGTAATTTAAAATGTCGGTTACATTTTTTAACACCAAATTTTAATCTTCATTAAAACATCTGTCACTTTTTTCCACACGAGAAGCTTTACTGCTGCGTGAAACACATAGAATACATTAACTGTAGACTTTTAGTATCATGCTTTGTTTAACATACTGAGATATTACAAACTTTTACTGTTTATATTGGAATGAAATGATTCATTTTTCTCCGATTCCGATTGCTATAAATAGGTGAAGAAAAATAAGTAAATCTCACTTTAAGAAATTTATCTTGCATTTGATTATTTAAAGTACTTAACGAAAGAAACAGTGAGAGAGTTAGAAAAGTCGTATAACATGACAAAGAAAATCTATTCACACAAAATCATGAGATTCGTTACTGCGATCGCACCCAATTTAAAGCCGTACGCTGCTAAAGGCAAATATGGAGAAGACATTTACGTAATCGACGCAGAAATCGTCCGAATTATCGCAAAGTACCTCGGAGTGCAATACGAAATAGTTATGCCTCCAGACGGCGAGTACGGCACTAGACTTCCAGATGGCAACTGGACCGGAATGATTGGAATGATTCAACGCGAAGAAGCAGACGTAGCGATGGGTCCAGCAGTGACTGCGGAAAGATTTGGAGCCGTCAACTACAGCTACCCGTACATTTATTCTACACTCAGTTTCATGACAGATGCACTGAAGCCATTGCCCAAGAATTTGGTCATTTTTTATCCCTTTTCGTTCGCCTTGTGGATAACGCTCACATTGCTTACGATTACGATGTCATTGGTCTTCTACCTCCTTCTGGAGAGAAGACAACCCTACCAGAAGGTGCTGCTGAACATGGTGGGGAGCACACTGGAAAGAGCCTTTGTCTTCAGGCTCAATCGACCAGCCGTCAAGATGGCAGCGTGCGGCTGGATTCTAGGCATGCTCGTCGTCACCAGTTGCTACAAGGCAGTCCTTTTGTCGTTCCTCTCCTTACCGACGATGATCGGCATCCAGAACATTCCGGAACTGTCGAGAGCCGCCGCGGTCGAATCCTTCAAGTGCTTCACGTATCCGGGTTCGTACCTTAATCAAGACCTCGTCAAGAGCGATGACCCTTCGTGGAAGGCTATTGGAGAGTGTCTTATTCGAAACAAGTTACCCGGAGACCCGCTGGAGAATTTCGCAGCTGCTCCGTACGGTAAAGCATACGTCGGGAGCAAAATCATGGCAACTGCTCACGGAAGGCGTTACTTCGTATCCGAAGACGATTTCTTCATCGAACAGTACGGCGCTGCAATCTCGAAGACGTTCTGCTGCCCGGCAGATCTGAATCGAGTTCTTCATCGTCTCTTTGCAGCAGATCTAATCGGGAAAGTGTACAGGGACGTTGATTTCTTCGTGGTTCTGCAAAACCCGTCGTTGACGCCGGACTCTGCCGAAACGTTCCGAATCGTAAGTCTTGGTGACATCTCTGGTGCTTTCTATATACTCATATCGGGTTGGTTTGGAGGCTTCGGAGCACTTTTAATTGAAATTTTCATACAAAAATACACCAATTAATGGTTGCTGGAGGCGATTTTATTGACTTTTTCCGCAATTTCTACCATCTGTTCATGACAAATTATCACACGATGCAAGGTGTCATTATTCAATTATATTATACTAGCTGAAGTACCCGTCCTTGACGGGTTAGTGAATGCAAATTTCCAAAAAGTAAGAACTTTCGTCAGCATTGTAGGAGTACACAGAACGGATGGAGTATGTTGCCAAAGTAAAGAAAGCGAAGTTATAATTATTATGTACTAGCTGAAGTACCCGCCCTCGACGGGTTAGTGAATGAAAATTTCCAAAAAGCAAGAACTTTCGTCAGCATTTTAGGAGTACACAGAATGGATGTAGTATGTTGCCGAAGTAAAGAAAGCGAAGTTATTATTTTCATGTATTGTTAAAATATTACAGGTTAGAGAGTAACTAAGTAATATCATTTCATTCGCTTTAGTCGTAATTATGGGATGCGCGAACGAATATTTACGCATATTGAAATAATTTTCGCAAAATCTCAAAATTTAATCAACATTTTTGAAAAATTTGACGCCTAGAATTTAAGTTGAGTAACAACCTATCATGTCACCCAAATTCGTTCCATTCCCTGCAGTCTTTATTTCGTGATGCTCGAACAAATTTTCAGCATTTTAAAACAATTTTAGAAAAATCTCAAAATGTAAGCAAAGTATTTTTAAAATTCAACGCCTATAAATTAGGATTAGCAACTACCTATCCTATCACTCAATTTCGTATCATTCGTATTAGTCGTTATTACGTGATGTTTGAAGAAACATAGACGTATTTTGAGAGAATTTTCACAAAATCTCAAAATCTAATAAAAATGTTTAAAAAATTGGATACCTATAGTTTATGTTGAGCAACCATCTATCATGTGACCAAATTTCATATCATTCGCTTTAGTCGTTATTACGTAATGCGGGAACAAAGATTCACTCAGTTTTAAACGATTTTCACAAAATCTCGAAATCTGATAGATTTTTTTTTAATTAGATGCTTATAGTTTAACGTGAGTGACCACCTATCATTTCACCCAATATAATTTTTTCACCTTTGCAGTTATTACGTGATACTTGAACACAAATTTACGCAGTTTGAAAGGATTTTCGCAAAATCTCAAAATCCAATCAGAATTTTTTAAAAATTGGACGCCTATGTTTTAAGTTGAGTGGCCACCTATCATGACACCCAATTTCATATAATTCGCTTAAGTCGTTTTTGCTTGATGCTTGAACACAAATTTACGCAGTTTGAAAGGATTTTCGCAAAATCTGAAAATCTACTCAAGATTTTTTAAAAATTGGACGCCTATGTTTTAAGTTGAGTGACCACCTATCATGACACCCAATTTCATATCATTCGCTTCAGTCGTTTTTACGTGATGCTTAAACAAAAAAAGCGTCACGGACAGAATGACAGAATGACAGAAGGACAGAATGACAGAATATTCTCTCCCCTCTCGACAAAAGAAAAATCTTAGCGCAATATATTGAGTTTTAATTGTCGCAGGAATGTACTGTTTCGATTTATGCTTGAACTAGCTGCATGCCAATTCTTCGCACGGTAGGAAACGAAAATTTTTCTTACATATGTAATTCGAATTAATTCCAGTGATGTGGTATCTAAAGAAAAGCAAAATGATTTGGCTATTGACGTAAAGTTTGCGTCATACGTACTAACCTGAGATCATCGCAATATCATGACACTAAAAGCTATGTCAGTGTCATTTGCGATCAAAAATGAAAAGTTTGACAATTCTCAGAGAAAAATCCCCACTTTCGAAATGCCTTATTTCTACATGATACTGTTTTTTTAGGTTTAAGTTGCACCATTAATACCTCAGACACTATATGATGTGGGCAACCGTTTATTTTAAAATAGCTATGCACCCACTCTTCATACGGAAAGAAGCGAATATTTTACTAAAATATGATCATGATTGCATGAGGCAAAACAGAATCTAAAAAAAAAAAGTTCAGATAATCTCCTCTGTTGAAATCACTGCGATATATATTAAAGCAAATTAGAATTATTTATCGCTTAGTTAGTTGTAAGACAACGATTGAAAAAGAATTAATAGAACACTTTTGATGTTATTAAATATTTATTAACGTGGTATATTGTGATTTATTCATATTATCCTTGCAAAACTATTAACTCTACCTATTACCTACGCATAAGCAATAAAATGATTATTACTTATGTTAATACGCATAAGCAATAATCATTTTAAATTTGGTTGCCATTACGGAAGCTCTCCATATATATTTAATTTATGCTTAATTCTTGTCAGATTGACGTATTTAGCAGGGCAAAACATTTCATTTCGCCGTGGTGGAAAATATCCAAGAGGTACCAATTAATAATAGCGATCAATACAACGATATCTTATTAATCCTCCATGGTTTTGTCTCGTGAAAACATTAAACTGTGTAATTTTGAGGAGCTATTTAGAATAGCTTTAATTGCGAAAAGGCTTGTAGCGTGTGACGTCACACTTCCTCTTGGTAGGCATAACTAACCAGTAGGCTTGTTCTACGGGACGTCTGGTATTCAAAAGTAACCAATAGACTTACTCTACATGATGTCACTCAGCTATTTGTTAGTAAACATGGTAAAAGCCTACAAGACGTTCGTGTTGCAAAGTTTACAAATTTCAAGCATTTTTAATTTATGACGTCACAGTTTAACTGCCGTAAAAGATACCACAGGCAGTTAATCTGACTATTCAAACATTAGTTTTCAAATGGCATAGTATTGAAATTTACAATGACGTTGAAAAATTTCTTGCTTTATACAGGACTATTATCGAGGAAAGTATAATCCAACGTAAAAAAAAACTATATTCTCAATATGCATTTGTTAGGAAACATATATGGCTGTGGCATGGCAAAAATAAAGAAGTAAATAAAACAATTTTAATATATCGCGCTTTAAAACAAATTTTGTAAATTTTAAATTGAACATTTCAATTTTTAAATCTAAGCAACGGATTAAAATACCACTTATAGTAATAATCGTGAATTTCTTCTTTTAGTTTATTTCTATGGTAAGTTTTAGTAAAAATATCATCACCTTGTGTTAAAAAATAGAGCGAGAATAAATTGCGTTAAGATTAGAGTTCCTTTAATACATATAAGTAGCCTTAGTTAAGACTGTGGCGTAATTTTTACGTATTCATAGAACGGAAAACTTTTCAAAAAAATTTTTCTAATGTATCTTAAATCACTTGATGCCACAGAAGTTGATGTCATTTACGATTTGATAAACAGTGTCTCATTTAAAAACTCTATCGATAGGCTGAAAAAACGGAGTTTTTATAATTCTTTCTTTGGCAACCATACATAAAAACTCGTATCCTGACTAATCGTGACTGACTGATATAATGACGTTACGTCACATTAAAATTTCGTAAACAATTACCCAATTTATATAAGTTTTTATTTTTTTTCCTTTTAAAAGAAGATCAAATTAATATTTTATCATTTGTAAAAATATCAAAAAGTTATGACGGATAGAATTCAAGATGCGATAGTTTTGAAAGTCTTTTGGGAAAATTTTCGTCAAAATTGAGTTAACAAAATTTTTAAAAATCTGCAAATTATGTTACATATTCAGAGCAAACTGTTTTTGAAAGAAAATTTTCTCCTCTATCTAATGATGGAAATTCCGTTTTGCTGCAAGCGTAATTACTGCTGTTATTACTCATTAGGTGAGAAAGAATGCTAAAAATCGCATAAAACATAAAATTCGAATTTTGAAACGAATCGCTTTGAAAAGAATTGAGAAGACTTCATGTTTAGAACTTCCTATGCACCAAATTAGGTAATTCTACGTGTAGCCGTTTGTCCGTAAGGCCGCCGACAAACAGATATCTTTTACAATAAGGTCAGATTATTTAATAACACTTTGATACATTGCCCATGAACACCTGCATTACTGGGAATGCTGAAATTGTTTCTTAAATGCCGTAATCTGGCTTTAGATTTGATGTCTGTAACATCAACAGTGGCTGAGAATATTATCAGACAAGTTTGCTTTTCTACGATAGGCTTCAAGTTCGTTATATCATAACAATAACACTGACTGTGAACAGAGTGTAAAGTAAGCCTCACGAAATAAGGTTTTGCAAAAGTAGTCATTTGTTGGAAAGCACAGCGCACTTTTGCGCTCTTCTATTTTAATTCGGTTAAAATGTAATGTCCAGGTAAGTGGCGGCTGATCTTGGCAGGATACACGTAAATTTTCGTAGTTTGGAGACCCCCTGGTTTACACTATTCTTTTGTTCCCAAGACATTATTGGTTGGGAGATGTTAGACTCATAAGCATGGAGGTGTGACCCAATGTTTTTGAAATCAAGTACTTTCAGCAGACAAATACCAATTTAATGTAGAATATGAAAATCCAATGGAGAGAAAGAAGAACTCTAACTTAGTAAGTGCAGACGCAGTAGAGAAAAAATTAGCCTAGATGTCCCTTTTACTCTCCAGAAGTGTGCAGGCCTGATATTTATATCTCGTGTCGAATTTAATGCCACATTAATAGGCAAATGCTTATTTTCTTAATTCACGAAAGTGCCACAATTCATAACTCGACTTGTTGAGGGCGTACTTGATACAAGTGAGTACTGGACACTTAATCCTTCATATCTCAATGACTGAAATTTTGTTAATTTTTTACTGCAATGTGCAGGTGCAGATTACAAACATACTGAAAGTTTTTATTTTCCAGTTTTGTAATTCATGTAAAAGTTTATTAACCAAAATGTGTTTCTTATACAGTTCAATAAAATAGTTATTTTTATTTTGGCATTTCTCCAAAATATATGTGTAGTATACCAAAATGTTACTGAAGGGTTTGTGAACAGTTAAAGCTGAGAACTTTTTTTAAAAATCATTAACATTCTTGTACCGTTGATCTAAAAAACACTGTAACTGCTTGGGAAAACCCAATAGTGCGACTGCTGAATTACAAAATGCAGTTTATTGTTACAACGTTCATGTTAAATATCACGATAATTATAATTAAATATCACAAACTTTTCACATTGCTTTAAAATTATTTTATGCTCACGATATGCTACCCCCCCCCCACAAAAAAAAACCAGTCAGTCAAATATTTGTAATACACTATGATTATTTTATACAGCTTTAATTGGTGCGTTCCAAATTTGCATCCCGGTGATACAGAAGGTTAAACAACTCTTTGCTGCTACTCGGATATCGCCGTTAACAGTCAGTTGGAAATTGCACTTCTTGAAGTATGGATCAGAATTCACCAAAGATTTATCGGCATCCTCGACATGTCCATTATAAGGAAGAAGTATGTAGGTAAAGTCTGACCTATTCAAAGAAATCGCACATCGTATTGAAAATTCTTCCTCATATCAAACAAATTGATTAATTGATTGATTGATTTTTTTATCATTTTATTGCATCCAAATTGGTGCCTTAAATAGTTTCTTCAATATTTTGCTATCGTTTCAAAACTTTAAAATCTCGATATATAATATTGCAATATCTTGTTTACTGTACCATGCTTTAATACAGTAAACAAGACATACATTATGTATACTTCAGACTTTGGGCTATATGAGATGGTTTGGTTAATTACTTTTAATTTTTTCGGACAATTCATTATGAGAAAACACCCGTTCAAATAATGCTCCATCAGTTTAATCAATATTTGATCATTACCAATTAAATGTCCAATGACTATTTTTACTCGATTCATTAATAAATTTCCGTTTAATGTTTTGTTTATATAACTTTAGTTTGTATTAAAAAGCGTTAATAAATTAATTAATTCCGTAATTTTAATATAGTTGCATAATTTCAGAATATTTAGTTAAACACACAGCTTACGTTTAAAAAAAACTATTAATATTTCTCGACGCATATATTCTCAATTCAACGTATTTATTTATGTTTCAGCCGTATTAGTTTTATTTACTTCAAATCGTTTCTGAAAAACACGCATTTTCTGAAGCATTGGCCCAAAATCTTACTGTATACCTTTAGACAACCTTTACAAACGATCCAGTTTTTACGTGAACGCATTATTTCTGTTCAATCTTTAAATATATTGCTAGAAATCACGTAACAGCGTAAGTGGTTATGGCCTACTGATACTCCCGTAGAAGATGAAAACCGATTGTTTCCGGAAATGCCTATACCACGATCTAGTCTTAGTCATAGAACCTCTCAGAAAATATCAGACAACAGTTTTGTTTGTTGTCCATAGATGAGATCAACAAATTCTGGAATAATTCTAAGTAGAAAGATCTTTTCAGTAATCGAATCTTGCACACGTGGATAGTTACGCAATCATGAAATTTCTGAAGACCCCACACAAATTTTGGTAAAGTTTATCAGCAGGAGTAGTTTTCAATAAAGTAGGTAATAAGGGAGTAACAGTCTCAGTGGCATTTGTTAGATCAATTGGTCGAATAACTGTATAATATGAGAAAAATAAAATAAAATACAAAGAGTAACATGATCCCATTAAAGTCCAAATGGTTTAACTTCATTTTTTTGAATTTATTGGGTTAGGATCACAGAAATGTTCAATAAAAGACATTATATTAAGTCCAGAAGTGGTTGTAACTCTTTTAGCAAACCGTGTAGGGAAAAAAAAGTTTAAAAAGTGTATTGCCGAATTTACTATAATAACCTTGATAAAACTTTAAATATCGCAAAACCAAAAAAATGTGAGTTAGACCACTAGGCCTTAAAGGGCTCATATATTTATATGAGCTATTTCGACCATAAATTTCCATAAGGTCTGGGGCTTTTTGTTACATTTTATGATTTTTAAAAAGATGCATTGAAGATGTATATTTTAAGAATTTTTAAAATTATAAACTTCAAACTCTTCTTATTCGTAATGGAGGAACCATTTAAATGTACTAAAAATTAATATTTAAAATACTAAAAATTAATAAAGGCCACTTGCGCTGTCAAAACTTGTTGGCCTATCTCCTCCTAAACCGTGGGGATTTGAGTTTCATAAATTTCCATGAGGTCTGGGGCTTCGTTACCTATTTCTTTTATTTTCAAATCGTTGAGGTGATTTAAAATGATTACGTACCTCCCACACACTCCCCAACAAATAACAATAATCTCTCTATTCTAAACAAAAAGTAAAGGCCGCTGGCGCTGTCAAAGCTTGTTGGCCTATCTCCTCCTAAACCGTGGGGATTTGAGCTTCATAAATTCCATGAGGTATGGAGCTTTTTGTTACATTTTATGATTTTTAAAAAGATGCATTGAAGATGTATATTTTAAGAATTTTTAAAATTATAAACTTCAAAATGTTTTTATTCGTAATTGAGGAACCATTTAAATGTACTAAAAATTAATATTTAAAATACTAAAAACTAATAAAGACCACTGGCGCTGTCAAAGCTTGTTGGCCTATCTCCTCCTAAACCGTTGGGATTTTAGTTTCGACTAAGGTGCCCACAGGTTCGAAAAATTCCGAGGAACCTGCTAAGCTGACTTCAATTTCGAAAATCGAATTATTTTAGAAGATATTAATAAAAAACTGAAAAAATAAACAGAATGGTTGCCAGATTTGGCATAAAATTATTCATTCCTTTGCAACAAAGCGTTTCAAACTATGTAGTATCGCGTGAAATTGTCAAACATGAGTTAGAATTACGCCCATTTTACGCCAAAATAAAAACTATATGAAATAAGTAACTCAAAATGTGTTACACAAAGTTGACAATTTTCAAATAGTAAGTTCCCTTAGACAACAGGAATTTAGAATGAGCGATTATTCGTTTTTCCGAAACAGAATAACTAATATCTTGAAAATGAAAAATAATTAAAATGTAGATTCTTTTAAAGCCAGTTCAAAATGTAGATTATTTTAAAGTTTGTAGATTATTTTAAAGCCCCCATTATGTAAATGAAAATATGGATAACAGTTGTCCGGTAAGCGTAAATGAACAGTCATTATAGGTTGTGAGCATGCGTAAAGCCAAATAATGAAAACTCGCCATGGGTGGCAAGCTATCCTATCTGTTCCGTAGCTTTTATTAACTTTACATGTACGCAAGTCGCCAAATAATGAAAAATCGGCATGGGTGGCCAATTCGCAAGGTGTCCAATAGGTTTTACATTATTAAAAATACAGCTGAAACAGATGTTCTGATTTTATTACGCTTTAGCTCCTAATTAATATAACTTTTGAATGGCAACATTGAATATCATTGTGTTTCTGAGGAGTGCAAATAATTTTAATAGCGAATATAAGGGGAGTCCGCACTCCAGGTGGAGTATAGCTCAGGACCCGTACAACACGGATTCCCATAACAAAATATCTTCCGTGTTATGAGGGTTAGGGGGTCTACTGTAGTGTGAAGTTTAAATTTTTATGTACCAATGAACATGCAAGAACCAAGCAATGTGTAGCTCAGTAACATTCTATCTGATCCAATCTTCGGGTTTTGTCTGTTGAAATTATGTCTTTTCTACGAATAAGCCTTATTAGGAGCCGAATGCCTCATACGAAAAGCGAGCGTAGCGAGTCTGGGGGCCTTGAACCCTAGTTATTAAAAAAAAAAAAAAAAAAAAAAAAACTTCACAAGGCAAACACGTTAAACAAATCATGTTTGGCAATATCATAATTTCAATCTCTCTATCACAGATGCATATGACTATGACAAATAAAATGCTGATAAATAAAATTTTAGCCTATTATAAACATTCTTCCAAGAATTTTTTTTTCTGAAAATGTAAACCTAATCCATGGCATTTTCAATGAAAAAGCATTTAAAAAGGCTAAAGGAAATCGAAATATTGATAGAATCACTTAATCCCAGTTGTGTGGGACGAAATATTCAGCATTCGTTTTAAAGCTTTAAATGACTTAAAAGAATGGCAAACTATAAAAAAAATAAAATTCGTTATTTTAGGATCTTTTATTTGCTTAATAGCTCTATATTTGTGAATTAAATAAAAAGTCTTATACGTGGTCCATAATATATTTTATTTGTTAAAAGACCTATTGATATTGCACAGAAAAGTTCATATAATATATTTGTTTCACGAAAAATTATTCTTTCATTTGATTAGTAATTAAAAAACTAAAATTACCGATATATTAGCTGGTTGATTCTTGATAGCGAGTATTGGCTGGTCAACCCTGTTGTATGTTTTAGCAACTATGTTGTCGTTGTATGTTTTAGTAACTATAGTCTTCAGATAAATAGAGGAGAGGAGGGCATTATGGAATAGCCGGGAAATATGGAATACCCAGGTTTCGTCTCCGTTAAATGCTGTTGTCACATGGGAATACCATGAGCTAATCAAGAAAGATTCCCATGTTACAATGCTGTGAGAGTTGACCTCTTGTGTTGTCATACCACTTGCTACAGAGAAAACTGCCTTTTGGGATTTTCAAAAACTTTTTGCAGATAAGTTTCAAATATTTTAACCTACTAGTACACACGTGACTTGAACACATATGTTACGCATATTGTGCACCAAAATAACTGTAGTTCGCTGAGCTGTGGTTGATTTTTTAGCTAACAGTGTTTTGCCCATCCGTTTAAAGGTTCATTTTCCTAGATTGCGTGGAAGGTATTATGGAATACTAGAAAATATTGTAATGGGCTTCATACCGTCAACTAAAGAACTGGAAAACAAAGACGATGAATAAATCTTCTGTAACGGAAAAGTCTCCGAAAATCAAACAGGAGAAATTTGGATTCATGCTTCAGATGTTCTCTGTGGGCTCAACTTCTCTGTATCGGAGCAGAAGATTATATCTGCGACAATAACTCGAAGCATAAATGACTTGAACATAATCTTATAAATATGTTTATAATAAATAAAAAATCTTTTATGATGTACAATTAGTCTTTCAACGGTATAAACCACCTATTCCATAATACCCGACTATTTCGTATTAACCTCCATTGGTAACTGCTTCAAAAATATTTTTTTCTATAGCAGCAAAATAAAGTGTTTTTCTTTCCAAGTGGCATTTCATTACAATTAGTTATAGCATATACGCATGATGATTTTCTAAATGGTATTCCAATCCACTCTCCTCTCCTCAACCATGTAACTAACACAAGACTATTTATAAATGAAAGAGCATGTCTTCACTCTCAGAAAAATTTGTATTTATACATTGATTTACCCTTCATTTTTCAACGAATAATTTCCATACTTTATGAGAACGTAATATAATCGTGAATTCTCGTTCCTGAAATGTGAAGAGTTGGAAAAATTCATTGAATCTGAAAAAGCTTCTTCAATTGACAGGAGAAAAAACGAAAAGGATAATCGTACAATAACGGAAATATTCTGGCAGCACCGACTCCAAAAAATGTTCGTGAACTGAAGAAATGATTTTCGAGAGTGCTTCTTAATTCACTAATTTATCCGTCATTTTTCAACGAATAATTTACGTACTCCTTGGAAACTTTACATTTCCGTGAAGTCTTCTCGAAAATCTGAAGAGGAAAACATTTCGTTGAATTAAGATTTTTCTTCAATTGACAGGAGAAAAAATAAACGGGGATGTTCAGGCAGTACTGCTGCCAAATTTCCGCGGAATGAGGAACAAATTTTTAAGAGTGTTCTATCGGAAATTCACCAATACTCCTGTTTACCGTAAACCCTTGCAAACACGTCAGTCTCAAAACATAGAATGGGGAATTTTAAAGATTATTTGGATGTACGGGAAGAAAGCAAGTGAGAATTTGCAGTTGTGAATTTTCCACTCACTGCCTCCCTGTTACCATAAAAGTCTCTCTACTTCAATTATTCCTGCATATTCTTCGATAAATAGTTAATATTCGAACTTTTTAATGTAGCTCTAACCTGTCAATGGTATAAGTTAATTATTCTTAATAAGTGCTTTATTTAAATAAAAAAAGCCTTGTGATGGAAAAGGTACAGTGCATTTTTAATATGCTTAGGGTTAAATATGTAATTTTTCTTGGAAGAAAAGAAATAAACTTATGAAACGGCAACGAATGAAATCGAAAAAGAGTATTTGTGAAAAGTAATAGTTCTGTACCTGAAATTTGTGTGAAGAAAACATCTTAAACGAGAAAGCAATTCATTAATAAAATATAAATGAACTAATTCTAGATTTTAAGCCAAGAAATTTATTAGCAGGTTTTACTGTATACATTAAAAATTATAAATAGAAGACTTATGTACATTAAAATACTTTTTAAATACATTATTTTAGATAACATCTGGACCTCTGTTATAAATTTCTGTTTTTAGGGTTTTTTAACATGTTTTCTCCTAAACGCCATATGAACTGTTATAACACAAATCTAAAATTATGTGAAAAAAGCTAATAAATGCATATCTATATTAAATGCTTTTAAATTAACATTAAGATAACTTTTGTTAAAACTTGCATAATTAAATATAGGACTTAACATGAAAGAGTAAATTACTACACTAATCGCCTTTAAAAGGATGCGTAGAATTGCAATTTATTACACCTGAAACTAATGGTAAACTAATATGTTCAATTATGGAAAATTGAATAACTTTTATCAATATTATTCAGCGGGGATAACTTCCTGTCCTCTGTTGTTCGATGTCGTCGAGTGCAGAAGACTCTTGCAGGGCTTATTTGCCAGAAACAAGAACTTTGTTTTACAGTGGATACTTGGCCAATGTGGAGCCCATGGGAATGAGATCGCTGATTCATTGGCCTAAAAAGTTGCCTTGATTCGTGCAAACGTCTCTTCAATGTCTCCTTGGAGCAAGAAAGTGCATTGTCAAAAATATAGTGTCTGAGATGGAGTGTGAAGAGAATCTCGCTGACAGATGCCTTGGAAAGACAAAATATCATTTCTACCAAAGCACCCCAGGCATAAAAGAGTGGCAGAGTTTACGCTCGTCACTGACCATGAATATTAATGACTGCCTCCTGAATACACCACTTCAACATAGTTCCTAGTCCTCTTTGCAGAATCTGTAATCTGGGATAAGTCATGGATGATGACCATCTGATCATTTGCACTGACAAAGCATTCTTTTGTGGATGGTTACTGGCAGGCCAGGAGTCTTTTATTCATACGCTTTTTAGATTCATAGGCAACAGCTCATTGTTTTGATTATTCTTTTTTGGGCTATATTTGAGCCTTTCCATCTGAGACATTAGAAATGGAAAAAAGGAATACTCAGTTGAGCCCTTGGGTATGGATTTATTGGAAGACATTCTTGTTTTTTGAACGTCCAGATGTCATGTCCATGTCCAGATCTATTCACAAAGTGGCCAAATTCACAATCCTGACTGGAAAAGAACGTCTTCCTTCAACTGTTACACATCTCTTGTCATAAACAAAAATGCCCGTGTTTAATGTTGTCCTAGTTTGAATGACGAAACTTCGACAAAGCAAGTGTATGATGCAACGTAATGCTATACGTTACATAGGTATAGCAAGTTCATTGCGCAACGTAGTCGTCAAATGTACCCTATAGGGAAGAGCATCATCATCTGTTTTGTTCATATCTGATAAAAAATTTGGCAAAGTGCGATTTACTCTTTTTCTGACTTAGTAGAATCGTCATTTCAAAACCCTAGGTAGAATGTTTAGTGTTTTATGTTATGGAAAGCACACACCAGAGGCATCTGCCTACGGGCAGTAGCTCTGTCGGAAAACTTTTCAAGGGGTTTTAACGTGTATTCACGTTACCTCTGGAGAAAATGGATAAAAACTCCATGGTCGAAACCCTCGGTAGAAAATGTGTTTAAGTAAACATACGATATCTCGTCCTTGCACATTATAAAAAAAAATTCATTAACATATTACATACTACCATTCTATCAAAATATTATTAATTTCAATTGGAATAAGTTTGTAATTTTAAAAATTTCAAAATGGGAATTGAATTGACGATATTAAATTTTAATGTATTTGACCGTCCTTTTAGAATAATGTACTCAAGGCATTATTAGCCGTATTCTGTCAACATTTTAAATAACTTTGTCACTCATTTGAATTTTAAAAATAACTCTTTCACTAAAATTGCCACAAACAGCTTAACTTGCTGTTTCAAAAAGTACTTAATGAATATTTATCTTTAAATTCATAAAGGATTAAATTCAAAAACGAAGTTTGAAGTCAACTATAAACAGAAATCTCGAGCATTGAACTTTGCTATTTAAAATACTTAGAATAAAGACATTAATACGACAAAACGAAACAATTAAACAAAAATTTGTGTTTGTAACTAATTGACATTAACAAACATTTTTAATAGATAAATCCCTAAGGGTTCATAAAATTGATATCTGAATTTGAAGCTTTATTTTTAACTTAATTCGGGCTTTGTGCTATTCCATTTTGAAATGTTTATATTCAAAATGAAACATTTAGAGTTTTCTCAGGAGAGGACGATTTACTCTTAATACGAGGTATAAAATTGTAATTTATAAGGCTCTTTACTTGAAAAAGAAGTAATGATACTGTATTTAACACAAGAGAGTATTTGTTATCCAACCTGAGAAGTAAATTGTTAATTCAATGCATAAAGAATGATTTCTGGTAACTTAAATATTTAAATGTCTTTTTAAGTTACTGAGAATGAAAAAATTCTGAATTGAAATTAACATAGTCATACAGCAGTTTTATTTTTCTGCATATTCTATTATTTTTTCAAAATATTAATGACTATGTCATTTATCTCTCATCCCCTTTATTGAAAATTGTCCCAAAAATGCGATATAATTTTACATATCTTTAAATACTATTAGTTCACAAGAGCTTTAATCTATTGTCACAGTATTTCGTAAGCTGTAGAATATGCATCACGTATATTTTTTACATATTAATGACTATGTCAGTTTATCTCTCACCACCCTTTTTTGAAAATTGCCCGGAAAATGTGTCCCAAACATGCGACATAAAAGTATGAGACATGATTTTACATATCTTTAAATACTATTAGTTCACAAGAGCTTTAATCTATTGTCACAGTATTTCGTAAGCTGTAGAATATGCATCACGTAATTGTTACACATTAATGACTATGCAGTTATCTCTCACCACACTTTTTGAAAATTGCCCGAAAATGTGTCCGTAGATGCAACATAAAGTATGACCATAATTTACATATATTAAATACATTAGTTCACAAGCTTTAATCTATGTCACAGTGTTTCGTAAGCTGCAGAATATGATCACGTATCTTTTACACAGTAGACTATGCCAGTTGATCTCTCACCACACTTTTTGCAACATCGCCTCGGAAATGTGATCTCAAACAGCAACATAAAGTTGAGACATGATGTTACATATGTGTAAATACTAGTAGTCACAAGCAGCTTCCACACTTGCCACAGTATTTCGTAAGCTGTAGAATATGCATGACGTATATTTTTTACATATTAATGACTATGTCAGTTTATCTCTCACCACCTGTTTTGAAATTGCCGGAAAAGTGTCCCAAACATGCGACATACAGGGAGAGACATGATTTACATATCTGTAATACTATTAGTTCACGAAGAACCTTTGACAATGCGTGCACACGTAGTGGCCGTGCATTATCCTGCTGAAATATGGCTGTTGTCAAGCCCTGAAGGTAAGAAAGGACAAACTGGCTCCAACACCTCGGAGATGTAGCGACTGGCTGGTTAAAGTATCGGCAATGCGTACTAGAGTAGTGCGAGAGAGATTATCCGATACCGCCACATATCATAATACCGGATGCAGGACCAGTGTGACGGTGCATAATGCAGCTGTTCAGCTATCCTCTCTCCACCGTTGTTTCCAGACTCGAATCCGACCGTACGTGGTGTTGCATACAGAGCGTGAACTCGTCATAAAGAGAATTTCATTCCATTCTGTCGTCCACATCCTTTTTCATCGCACAATTGGCGGCGGAGACATCTGTGGTTACTGCGTACAGAGTTAGACTATGTCAATCGGACGTCTTGCTGACAGACCATTCTGCTGTAAACGACGTCATAATGGTACGCGCAGACACTGGATGATGCGTTACAGACTGAGATCTGCTGTGATATGGTTTCGTGATTGTTGACTGAGCGGTATCCGTCACTGCCATTGCGTACAATCTGCCTGTCATCACGTGACGTGGTGCACTGAGTTCGATGCTGGTCGATCACGTCTGTCCGTCGTAACCCTCCTGCACCCAACGATCACATATCCGCATCACAGATTGTTTGGTTTCGTCCACATACGACGATGCCGAAAATGTTCCCACTGACAAGATGAACCTATCTACATATCTCGATATATGTCACAAGAGCTTTAATCTATGTCACAGATCTCGTAAGCTGTGATCATCAAGTATGATCGTTGTTTACCTATGATGACTAGTCAGTTTATCTCTCACCCCTTTTTTGAAAACCGAAAAGGTCACAGAAAAGCACATAAAAGTATGCTGTATTTGACATATCTTCGAAATCTCCAAGCCTTCAAATAGCGCTTTGAGGTGGCGCCACAGTTTCGTCGCTTGAATGTGCGTCTGCGCTGAAATTTCTACATCATTATGACATATCATTCACCTCAGCTAATGCATTTTTGAAAATTTCCGATATAATGTTCGCAATGCTTCCTACAGGGTGTGACTGCATTTACGATGGCCAGCAGTGTATTAGTTCACAACAGCTTTAATCTATTGTCACACTATTTCGTAAGCTGTAGAATATGCATCCCATGTATTTTTTACAGATATTTAAATACTGTTAGTTCACAACAGCTTTAATCTATTGTTACAACATTTCATAAACTATAGAATACGCATCCCATGTATTTTTCTAAAAATAGGTTACAATCGTAAAAAAATTCAAAATAGGGTTATCAGGCGAAATACACGAAAGATGAGAGATAAAATGACATAGTCAATTAATATCGTTTTAATATGGCAATAATGAAACTAAAAAATTTGGGGGGATTTCAGGGGGGTCTGCCCCTGACGAGACTCGAACAGCCGAGTTCTTTATTTATAATTGTGTAGATATACTTAGTAGGAGGATTAACTTTTTCAAGAACTAGTGGCCCGCCCTGGCTTACCATGGGTAAATTTAGAAAATTTACAGATAAAATTTACCCATATTTTTATATTTGCAGCTGACTTTTTGTTGCACAATATGAACAAATTTTGTTTGGAAGTGAAGCGCGAAAGGGCCATGTTCCATGGTCCAAGGGTAAAGAACTCAACCCCCAGGTCTAAGCCCGCAAACGTTGAATGTCTGATCTTGTGATTTGTTAATTGTCATTGTGACAATTTTATTGGAAACTGAAGTACTTTCGATTGGGATAGAAGATCCGATGATATCGATGGAATCCGGGAAATGTACACAGCTTCGTCAGTTCCACATTCGTTCAGAATTGTGCAGTCTGTAGTGAAAGTTTTTAGAGATTTTCTCTTCAAACGTGTGGTTGTAAGAATGATAAACTTTTTTGTATAATATGTTCATGCAGCGTAAAAAATTAGAGGAATAAATTGGCGAGCAATATTTTGCGCCAAGTCAGATAATTGTTCCATTGATGTGTCCATTTCGAAATAAGACCATTAAGTTACAACATTAAGGTCTAAGTGCTGAGAAGTACAAAAATCTCCCCCCCCCCTCACATGCATCTAGCAGCTAGAAAAGATTTCCGGGAGGTAAAACGAGGATTTCAACAATAATGGACACTGAAATACTTATTGTTACGAAAATCGCCAAGTGGGTGTATTTCAAAGCAGTTCAAACAGCACAGTAAACAAAAATAGCACTTTATTTTACGGCTCGCAGCTCAATAGCTCAAAATAATACAAGAAACTTTAGCATACGCTAACTAAAATCACAAAATATTAATTAGAAGGAACTAATTTAAAAGAATATTCAGCCTTCAGCTGAAATTAGTTTCCCCTCCGCTAAAGAGGTTTTTTGACAGAACCTTTTAATTTGTATTGGCAGCCATGTACAGGATGTATTTGCATGTAAATCAAACGGGGAGAAACCAACCGTTCTTCCAGTGGTGTCAAGTATTTTAAACAATCCGGTATTTCGGGGAATTCGAAGCCATTGCTTATAGCTAATTCTGGTATTGTCTATTTAATCAAACAATCGTAATATGTTTTGCAAAATTTGCCAATATCATCGATATCTTTGTAAAAGACTAGTTTTATAAAGTCCGTTGTCGCTCCTTTGGACAGTAAAGTTGTTTTGGAATGGGTTCTTATTGACTTTTTGAACCACAGTCGATCACAACAATAGCATTGGTGGATTGGACCATCAGCAACAGCTTCGAAAAATTTCTCAGCTAATTTACGAAATTCTAGTTCTTCACACCTTACATTTAGATCAGTATCTGTTCTTGGTCTTTTCGATGGTATATCTAGACAGAGTCGTAAACGTTTTCTGTCTTGTCTTCTGGATTTGGATTCCGCTTCTTGAGCACGAAAATCTGGATCTTCCCTTTTTCTTTGCATAAATAGACGGTTAGTTTCACGATGACTTTCTTCCGGATCAGACAACTGGCGAGGACGGCCAGCGCGGCCTTGAACAACAGTCCCGGGTATATTCTTCTGATATTTAACGATGTAATACTGAACAGTAGAGCGTGAAATACCAAGCCTACGAGCTATTTCACACTGATCCCGCAAAAATGAAAATTTTAGAAATGCCACGACAGAACACCACCACTTGCTCCGAGGAGGGATAAAAGTTTGAACGCGACTCTGGAAACAAATCCAAGTTCTGAAAAATGAAATCGGAACCTCGGGAACTTGACAGCCAGTCGCAGACGCTCTGACAAAATCTTACAGTTTCCCCTTTTGTTTCATCTGACGTTACTTTGAAATTTTTCAAGTATCCATTATTCCAATCATGTGTCGGATCTTGGTGTGTTTCAAATTTCCGTGAGATCTGTAAGATTTTATTTACTATCAATTATCATCCACGACTTTTTTTGTCTGCCCAAAACTATTACCCTCTTTAGCGGAGGGTAATAAGCACAACCATAACACTATTCATTTCACAGAATCAACCGTGCGCTTCAAAGTCTATCTCTCAACTGAACTCCCCGGAGAGAGATCCTAGCGCTTTTATAGAGATGATGACGTCACCAGAATTGCCGAGAAATTTCTGGAACAATCTTATCAAATTGAAATAGGGTCTCGAGACATGAATTTTCTAGAAGCCACCATTTGTCGCCAAGGTCGCCAAATCCGTCGCCAAGTCGCCAAGACGATCGCCAAGTTTGTCGCCAAGGCTACAGGGTTACCATCATCGGAGGACCTCTATTATGCCTGCAAAACTAGTTTCATGGCGGGGCGCATGCAATACTGGAGCAAATTAAGTTATTTCGCAACATTATATATCAAGCTTAATGCCTTTGGTCTCTTCGCCTCCATTTTTGTCTTCATATTTACTTTTTAACAGGATAGCCCCCCCTCCCATAGTTGTAGTTACATATTTAGCTTTGTGCTAAGTAACTACATTGAAATCTTGTTATTTTGTTTTTTTATCTTGGTAGTAAATATTCGGTTCGTGGGGTATCGATATAGGATTATGATATTCCTACAAAACTTGCACACACAAAAAAATGTAATTATTGCCTGTTTAGTGAAAATATTATCGAAATACATCAGCAATCAATAGATGATGAAAATAATATTACATTGTTAATGTGGTTTATGGAAATATTTTCGACAAAATATATTCTCGAATAACATATTGAAGTCAGTTATTTTAGCCCTTAAAAATGATGATTGTACTTTTGTTAATGCTGCTATACATAATCGAATACATGGTGAACTGAGAACATATCACAGCCACGATAAAATAATTTGCCAATGACAGTAAAAGCAATAATTTCCCGGTAGAGTTTTTGAGTTCTTTGACTGTCAGCCGATAAAAAGCCAAATAATCCAAACCTGCGTCAGTTGCGAACAAATTTAAAAAGAATCCCTGAGCCTCATTTCTAGTACATAGTTCTTTCATCCACATTTTTATATTTTGGAATTTTAATTTAATTCTATATGTTTTTTCTCATTTCCATATTTTTAACAAACGATTAATCCAATAAACATACAAATTTGTTTTTAATATATTGATACTTTTATACATTGTAATTCGTATATAAGTACTTCTTTTGTATACTGATTAACATTTCCGGCTTCGTTTTGGAGAGCAACGATGTTTTAGAAGTAGTCTTTTAATGTCGCGAAGAAAAAAATTGTTGGTGGGATTTACGTCTGGCTAATCGAAAGTACCATTGTTTGCCACCATAAATGTTACTGTCGAAAGTTAATTGCATAGTTTTACTGATCAGAAGTTTAAGTAATACAAAGGACAGGGTCAATTGCATTCGCGCCAGCATATATCAATCAAATCGAGGGTCGAGTTGTACCAGAATCCATATCTTGCTCCCATCGAAAATATGCTACCGCTGGTCTTTGCGACACCAAAAAAAAAAAAAACCATCACTGGGTCCGGCTATCGCTGTAGGCGGCCCCTCAAAAATATGCTACTGCTGGCACTTTGAGAGACCCCCCCCCCCAAAAAAAAACATCACTGAGCTCGGCCGTCACTATAGGGCCTCTTCGAAAATATGCTACCGCTGGCTCTTTGAGAGACCGCAGGGTTCCCCTATGACTGTCCCCCTCCCTTCCATTTCGCGAACGTGGATTAAATTCATCATCGGTGCAACTCGCCCTTTTCTCCTTTTGCTCGGTGCTACTAACCCACTCCCGTAGGAAGCATTAATCAATGGAACAAGAATCAAGTTTATACACCGTAATGCAATTGATTGTGAAGTTTTAACTGGAATCGTATGCAGTAGAAAAATTTGGATTCCAAATAAACGGATGATTCGGAATATGTCCCACGTAGAACATATTCCTGAGGTATTTCATCTTTCACTTATCTCTCAAAAGAAACCAATTTACAATTATACCTGCATTTGCGATGACAATAAGTAAGTATCAAGGACAAACATTCGAAAAAAAAAGTTGGATGTTATTGAGGCAGCCAGTTTTTCAATTGTACGTCGCAGAAAAGTAGTGTTCGATCATTCCATGGTTTTAGATTTGATATTAATTTTTTATTTTAATTTTATATACTTTGCAAAACACAGACGAAATAACTATCGTCTTAATAAAACCTGGCCAGTATAGTAATAAAAAAAGCCGGGAAATGTCAAAAAACGCATTGCCGCTTTTTAAATATGGCTTAGCCAAGTTATACCTCATTTTCCCTATCGTTCACATTTTCCAAATAACTGGAAAATTAAGGCATAATGACGCACGCTCGCAGCTGACGTAATAGAACAAAATAAAAAAATGTTATAAGCAATGATTATATAGAGGTTTAATATATTACGGTTGAATTTCGACCATTGGGCAACCACTAGTCTTGATAAAATTATTAATTGCTATTGCACTCAAGACAGCTTTCCTGGATCTTGGAAACTGATACTTTGTGGAAGTAGAAAATAATTATCTTCCATCGAAGACATTATCTTTATCATTAGAAATTTTGTTTACTTATACTAAATAACATGTTACTTGACATTTACTGGTGTTATCTTCAGTACTCACGGATTAATATGCATCTTACACATAGATGGGAAAGGGACATTTTCCCCTTTATGTATTTTCTATTTAGATTACAGATTTTGTCTATTTCATTGTATAATAATAACACTAGAATTCCATTATTTAAAAAATAGGTATATATATGAAGATTTAATTATGGTCTTGAGATAGACGCGGACAGGACTTAAAGGTTCATAAGTTTTTTTTGTGTTTTTTTTCATTTTTAACCCCTACTAAACGTTCTTCATTCGTTTCAAAGTTAATTTCTTATTTATACCTTTACTTTTTAACCCTCTCGTCACCGAATTATGAAAAACCAGAGAAAAAAAATCTGTCTAGCATTGAATGCATCTGAAATACTACTATAAATCATGCAACAATATTTTTTTCTAATGTCGATTAATATTAGATTTTTCTAATATTAATTTCTGCCTTTTCGAAGCATTTTGTTATGCTAAAATTAATTTAAAAGGATACACCTATTAGGTAAAGGTTGAGGAATAAGAAAAAAACTATACTTACCTTAAAAAGAAAAAGAAACGGTAAAAAGCAGCGTAAATATTTTCTTAATTTTTCTCATTAAACAATGAAGCGAAAACTGTAAAAAATGATCTAAATGGACTAGTACTGCAATCTTGGCACGATTTATGCATCTAGTTAAGAGCCTCCTATACTTTCTACATGAATGAATGATATTGATATCACTGAAAGAAAAAAAAATACTAAATTCAATTGTTTTCTCTCTAAATATTGCTATTTGAAGTAGGAGCCTCATATGAGGTTCAGGGTGACGAGAGGGTTAATGCAATAACCGAAGTCCTTACACTTCTTTATGCATTGCTGCCACGAATATTTTTCTTCTAAAAATACTGTTTCGTAAACTTAGAGCCATTAGTGCCATTATTTTATAAATTGTAGCAGTGGTCGTTTTCAAAAGAACACTACCCTTGTCCCACATTACAATCAAAACAAAACAGCAGCCGACGATTATTCGGAGCTTGCCAAATTTTTATATGAAATTGCAAGCGAGAAAAATAAACGCGAATTCATTGAATAAAATGTGAACAACCTTCTGCATAATTTCTGATCGTAGCCGAAAATAGGAGTGAAGCTTAATGGTTGAATTTCACGACATTTATTCGCTCTCTCGTCTGGCACCGTTCATGCAATCTTGACAATCGTTCATGATAGTACTGAACCAAGATGGTAGTGATCGTTGTACTCTTTAACGAATAAAGAGAAGTTTTATGATTGAATTTTGAGAGCTTTGTTCATTAACTCCTCCGAAACCGCTTATATGATCTTGACCAAATTTGGCACAGTGATAGTAGATGATACTAAAGCGAGATGGTTGTGATCGGTCATGTCGTTGAGGAATAATTATTGAAAATACTTTCCCCACAGACTTAACCTTGTTGTATTGAGGACTCACGCGATATTTTGCTTGAATCATCTAAGGGAATAAACACGTAATGTAGCAAAGTTCAGCAATTCCTAATATCGGCCCACCCTTAGTTTTTAAGGGTAGGGTACAACATACAAACGAATATAAAATC